>CM029518.1:24612323-25155705 GCA_017140615.1 Eucalyptus cladocalyx | reverse complement strand
CCATCCGAAGGACCCAGGATTGTTTGTCCGAGGTTTAATCCGGGTTCCTCTGACTTTGTCCAATCCAAAATTTGTAACAAAACTTCAAATAGTGTTAATCTATATCTTATTTAGGGTCATATCCGGTTACCAAGCACGACTTTAGAGTTAATTGGAAGAGCAAGTTATAAGTATATTCTTTATCAAGTTAAGCGGGATGAATGATGTCATCATGCTTCCTTTTCTAAATACTCTCTACCTCTAAAGAGAAAGGCCTACTTATTAAATTAGGATCATCCATAGTGGACTTCTCAAGCAAGAGGCACTTAAATTGTTAAGGGTATTGAAACCACGTATACTAAACTTCTACTCATTGTTCCACTACTACTTTCTTTTGCTTTCTTTTGTTTTTTTTTTTACTCAAACTCTTAAAGATCCGCTCAGTTTGGTCCTTCGAATAACATAAATTATAAATGATATTAACATGGACAAGTACACCATTAAGCCACCATTAGCTGTGCATTTGTCTTGAGATTGCCAAGTCACCAAATATACATTATATGATCAAGATGCACCTTTGTGTCTGGTCTATTTTTTTTCATATTCTACATGCAAACCATGATTTCAAAGAACCTCTTATGTAGCACCAACGCCTGCCAGTGCGAATTGAGCACTACTACAACATCCAACATAGAACTACGACATCATTATTTTTTCTTCGACAACTAGTAAGTTGATTGTACACATCAGCAAAAGACACATGACATGTGGCTCGATTTAACTAAAATGCAAAATTGAATTGATTCTAATAGTTAAGGTACTTAATTAAATAAAAAAGTTGAGGCCCAACACTCAATGAAGGGGCTACTTGGGCCCGTATCAATCTATCGTAATGGGCTTTTACGGTTTTCTTGAAAGTGGGCCGATAACCACCAACCCACATTTTAAACACTAAAGGACCGTATAACCTAGTGCCACGGGCATCAAGGCTTGGCTATCTTGATATTTATGTAAAGGCCCGCAAAAGCGGTTGTAAGCCCAAGCCTTTTTACTTGCGCAAGCAGCCCTTCTCCTAAAAAATCTGTCCCACGATGAAATTCAAACAAATAATATTTAGTTTATGAGTTAAAATCTTCAAAAGCCCCTTCATCGATAGCATAAAAATCAAATTGGGTAAAATTACACTCTTCCTATTCCTCGTCGCTCATCCATATACCAATTTCATCTCCACCTCATTTATTTATTCCTTTTCCGTTCCCTTTTCCATTCTATTTTTTCCCAAATGTTGAAAAGGTTCAAAACCAATTTGAACGTAAACACTGTCAAAATTGTTGAAAAGGTTCAAAACCTATCGTAGGTAGGTCAAGCCAATTTTAAATTTTAAATTTTGTCAATTTAGCCATAAATTTTTTTGATAAATTGACAATTTATCAATTCAACCTTAAATTTTATAAATGTGATAGTTTAGTCATAAATTTTTTGAGGATTTGCCAATTTAGCCTTTAACCATTTTAACAAATTACCAACGTATTTATTTCGGTTAATTTTGACTCGTAAAATATCGGGACGTGATAGTCTAATCAAGACCAGCCATCATCGACCCACTCGAACAAAATGGATAATTTTTAAGTTTTTTAATTTCTTTTATTCTTTTATCTTCTTTTTCTACTTTTTTGGTTCGATGGGCGTGCGGGTCGATTACATCATCGTAGGCCACAGAGAGGAGGTTCCACTCCTCGACCGGGAGTTCAGCAGCCACTTCGACCAGTTTCTACATGAATTGACCATCTCTTGTTACTGTTCCATGCTTAGTTCTCCGACGCCACCGTTCCGGCCAATCTTTATTGATTAGAGAGCGGCTGGCTTCCGGCAGGGAGGAGGGGAGATCTCTTCGGCCACGTGTCGGTCCTCCGACGATTCTGTTGGATGATGAGAGGGAGGGAGCATGCCATTCTGTCCGCGCGCGCCTCTTCAACATGAGACTGGTATTATATTCATGATTTCTTATTTGTTCCATTTAGCTTTTATTTGTTTTTACTGTCGTTTTTTTTTATCTTTACAAAAAATATGCATACTTGGTTTGTCGGAAGAAATTTCAGATATCGAAATGTTTCGCATTAGTCAACTGTGAAATGAAATCTCTTATGTCAAAAAGGGATTTCATGTGAAAGATGGGACAATTTGATCCTTAATGAATTACAATTAATTAAGAAATAACCTTAATTAAGATTATAGAGCAGAATTCTTCTTTTAATAAGATAACTGACCTAATATCACATTATGCACATTACACATCTCCAGAAGTTGCGCCTAACACAAGATGGGATGTTACACGAGGGTCATTATTTTTATTTTTTATTTTTATTTTTATAATAGACAACCATACGTGTTCTCATTGGTCTATCCTCCCCCGATTTACCAATTCGTTTTCTCTCTCATTATGCCTTTTTCGCTTCATTATCCTCTGCTTTCTAACAAAAGCAAGAATGGTTTGCGAATGAAAGTAATTATGCATATTTTGATTTATCATAATGAAAAATTATATCAACTTATTAAAGGCAGTATGAAATGATTAATTAAGATAACATAAATACACGTACGATAGAAAAAGATATTCACACAATTTTCAAAGATACATAGAACCATCATCCTAAGGATATCTAGTAGCTCGAATCATCGTCAAAGTCGCTCCCTTCTTCGGAGCTCTCCAGTGCCCTCTTCTCTTGCTCCTCTTGCTCCTCCACCTCGTTCAGCTGGCACTCCTCCTCAACTCTCCGTTCTCGTTCCTCTCCGCTCTCGCCTTCAACACCTCCAGCAGCTCGCCCACCGCTCTCTCCTTGTTCCTCCGGTTCTTGATCAGGACTTCGCTTATGTCCGCCGGCGTCATATTGGCCTTCTCGACTGCCTCTCGGAGCTCGCTCACCACCACTTCTCCGAGGTACTCAGCCTCAGTGTCCAGGTAGTTCCGGAGCAGGATCTTGAGCGCCGGGTACGAGCAGTAGCTCATGTAGATGTGCATGTCCATCCGGCCGCTCCGGAGCAATGCTGGGTCGAGCTTCTCGATGTGGTTGCTGGTGAACACAAAGATCCTCTCGCTCCCACAGCACGACCACAGGCCGTCAGTGAAGTTGAGCAGTCCCGAGAGGGTGATTGTATTGTCGTTCCTGTCCTCGCCCCTGTCCTCGCCACCGTGTGCGCACGCGGCGCGGCTTGTTGCGCATTCAACCTTTTCGGCAGACTGACCGAGCAGTCGATGTCCTCGATGACGATGATGGACTTGGAGCTGGTGTTCGTGAGGAACTCTCGGAGCTGGGAGTTAGAGCGCACCTTGGTCAGCTCGAGGTCGTAGATGTCATAGCCGAGGAAATTGGCCATAGCAGCAATCATGCTCGATTTCCCCGTTCCAGGCGGGCCGTAGAGCAGGTAGCCCCGCTTCCAGGCGCGACCTGTCCGCTGGTAGAAGGCCTTCCGCCACGAAGTCACGGAGGTCCTCCATGATGTCCCTCTTTCTCTCCGGGTCCATGGCCAATGTGTCGAAGGTGCTCGGGTGCTTGAACGGCACCTGTCTCCAACAGCCGTGCGAATTAGTGTAGAGGAAGCGTTCTCGGTTCTGCGGCGGATGTCGTTGGCCTTCTCCATGATGTGGTCCAGGTAGGAGTCGAGGATACGCTCCCTATCGCACTTCCTGATCCGGAGCGTGAAGAAGCGCTTCTCGCCTCGTGAGGGCTGGGACTGGCTCTGCATCACCACATGCTCCCACTGGACAGAAACGCCGTCAAAGACGTCGGCGATGCAGTCGTTGTTGGTGAGGGCGAAGGTGGTGGAGCTGGAGTTGGGGCGCGACTGAGGGAGAGGCAGCTGCAGGAGGCAGAGACGAAGGAGCTGAGGTAGAGTTGGACGGCGTTGTAAAGCTCGTTGACACCGTCATTCTTCGTGATTTCGAAGTAGCAGTAGGAGTAGTACCAGCCAAGGGCGCGCTTCAGGAACTCGAGGGAGGCGGAACGGAGCTGTGGTGGGAGCACATTCTGGAGGATGGTCTGGCAGAAGGCCAGAGTGCCCAGGAGGGAGGCTAGAGATGTCCAAGTCTCCTTCATATCTGCCATTTCGGGTGAGTAAAAGTTGAGGTTTTCCTGGAGATCTCTGGGTTTGGAAGAAGGAGACGATCAGGAAGAATTGAGGTTGGGCTACTGGGGGTGAGTTTGTTTTATATCCATTTTTTCACCTCTTCTCCTCTCCGTTTCTTCTAGGAAGGTGCCAAAGAAAATGACCCGTCAATTCCACGGCATGACCAAAAAAAATTCCATCGCATGACCACTGATATGTAAAAGGACTTCGTAGAGCGTGCGCTGGGGACATTTGTCAAGCAATCAAACCATAGAATTCTACCATAATCGTCCGACTGTCGGCAGGATCCATGTATAAAATCCGAACTAAAGGAATCCAATCAATGGTTTGGAAATAACTATTCAAAATTAGATGCCCTAAAGATTCGATCTTTTGTATGTCTGGTTTTGGAGCGAGAAATTCGTGACCGTGTCGAGTTTTTGTAAGCTTGGTCCATTGATTTTATGAGGTCTGACACAAAGCTCATATAACACAATGATTACGATGGGTCGAGTTCACATGGATTGGTCCACTTGGAACGATGGATTTATTTAATAAGAATAAAAAGGGAAAGGGCAGGATCATGGGAAGCTTAGGAGTGGAGTGGATTTTGGGAGATGAATGCCATCGCCATTGGTCTCTTATGCGCGTCCTCCTCCAACTTCTCCATCTCAAAAGGCGTGAAATAGTCACCGTGACAACTACCGGTACACGACACTTCACTGTTAAAATATGTATTAAGTTTGAGCTTGCCAAACGAAGCTCGACTGCTGAAAATATGTGAAATGGGTTGCATGTAAGTCAAAAATTTGCGTGGGAGAATTACTGGTCGAGATTTCACGAAGCGTGAAGAAGAATCAATTGCACGGGACCTGTCGCCCTCTCCATGTCCAGTTTACATTATTGGAATCTTTGGGACGTTGAATTTATTGCCGCCGAAAGACTTATTTTGTTCACACAGAAAAAGGGACTTTGTTCGTACAGAAAAAAGCAACTAACCTATTATATTATATTTATTTGTGGGGTCAGTGGGTTGAATAATTGATGAAGGATGTGGACTTCTTTTGTCCCTCTCGGAGACTCTCTTCAAGCGTGGCTGCACAAAGGGAAGGAAAGGAAAGAGTAGGTGGAGCTCCCACGTTACCTTCTGCTGTTTTTCAACCAACCGAAGAAGCCTTCATTGTGCAGCAAGAAATGATGGGAAGGTTCTTTTGGTTATAAATAGAGTTCTCTTAACGATGAAGGTGGGCCTTTGTGCGTCGAGAAAATATAAGAGTTTTTCTGAGCTACATTGATTGAAGTTATAATTTACCATTTTATGGGATTAGTCTAAGGTAAAATAGAAGATTTCTTAATTAGTCTAATATAGAAATAACTAGTAGGGTATGATTAAAAAATTTATAAATAATGCTTAAATCTCTCTTCTAACCCTAACACAATTATTCTCACATAAGAACTATTAATTGAATGCTAAAAGCAAAGAGCAGTTTCATTAAGCTAATGATGTAGATGACAATAACTCTCGAATTTGGATTGTCATTATTTTGTATTAAGAACCATCGATTATAAATTATATATAAAAATCTATTTACTTGATTATACATATGTTCTTAATCCTAGCTATGGAGATTGTGGGATGTGCTTTCGCGGCTTATAGAAAAGATTGAACTTTGAGATTGCACCAAAGGGAATTGTGCAAAGAGCTCTTCTCGTGAGGGTCTTGCTTGTTGTAATTGTATCCTATAGTAATTTTAGCTAGTTGAATTCATGTGATTAGAATTTGTGTAATTCTTTGAGTAAGATTTCATTAGTAATTGTGAGAGGTTAAACACTTGATGGGTTATTAAGTGTAATTAGAAGTTAGAAAACACCTAGAGAGTATATGAATACTTTGATGATTGTGATTTTCATTGTATTGTTTATTTTAGGGTTAATACCATGAAAAAATTCCAAACCGGGTATATTTATGATAAATCTAGCCAAATTTAATTTTTTGACCATAAAAACCTCAAACTAGTATACTCGTGATAAATTTATCTCAAATTAATTTTTGACCACCAAAAATCACAAACCGATATACTTGTAATAAATTTTCCCTCCATTAGCTTTCATGAAATTTAATCATTAAATTTACTAACCTAGATGACACATGGTGAAGTGGCAAGTTCACGTAGTAATCCGTAAAGTAAATATCACAAAAAATCCTTAATTGGTACACCCTTAAAAGTGACAAATTTAATATAGTACTCTATGATAAATTTAACAATACACCCGTGAAAAATTTAAGATTTTTCTTGGCATGAACCCTATGGATTTCCATGTAACACGTGACCATGTATTAGCCACATCAATAAATTTAAAGGTAAAATTTGACTGAAGTCAACAGATGATAAATTTGTTTGGTGTATCAATTTGTGATTTTTTATGGTGAAAAATTAATTTGAAATAAATTTGTTGTTGGTGTACTAGTTTGAGAGTTTTTCTAGTAAAAAAATAGTTTATGATAAATTTGTTATAAGTGTATCGATTTGGGGTTTTTCGTTATATTAATCATTTATTTCTTGGCGAAATTATATGCTACTTTCCCATGAATTCATGTTCCGCTATACGAATAAGAACACATAATTCCGATGTCAGATTTATTTCCTTCCTTATGTTTATTATTAGATTTGCTTGTCTGACATATTTTCACGACACTTACTTTCATAACCCTCCCCGAAATCTTGGTCTACATCAATCATTCTGATGTTTCAAAGAGTTGCGTGTAGGAACTGGGGAGTCCATCAAGAAAAAGAGAGAATAAAGCCAAAAATGTCTCAAGAAAGGTTGAAATAGAGAGATTGGCTTTGGTTTTTGGCTAAAATGATGTATCCTTTTAAGTACAAGAAGAACAGTCCAGTGAAGATAACAACAAGAGAAGGAAAACGGTTTTTCGAAGTTTTGAGATTAGAGAGAGGGGCGATGTATCAGGGTCTTTGAGAGGGGACCATGGGATTGGGGAAGGATGTGGTTAATGGGAACATTATTTGGTCCAATCTACGATGCACGCGCCATTCAAGTCTACCAAAGTAAATGGGGGAGATATGATCTTAATATCACATCCCTAAATATGCAAAAAATATAAATATGTAAATATTATTTTTGTGTAAAACATTTATGAGATATACTTTTTATCAACATTTTTATTGGTGGGGTATTTACCAAAAAAAAAAAAACATTTTTATTGGTGGGGTGGATTGTAGACACAGAGAAAATATTACATACAACTACAATGTCATGTCACTTATGCAATAGTCTATTCACAATGTGACACATTTCAATTATAAGTTTTTACTTTCTCCTTCTATTTCTTTTTCCCTATTTCTTTTCATTTATTCATTCCTTTCATTCCACTAGGACCACAACAAACATACTTAACTTAGACTCATTGTCAACTCAAACCTGTGAATCACCTTCCACTACCACCTCACTATCGTCTCAGTCCTTTGTCCATCACCATGTCAAAGCCCAAAGAAATGACATGATTGATGAGGGTTTTTGAACTACGGATCATGACTGATCCATTAATGAGAAACCCTCAAATCTCCCAAGTCCTAATGTTTTCTTATGTATTCTAGAATAATCTGAGGGTGGGCAATGTTGTGAATGTACATTATTGTAATAAATGCGGGTAATTAATTAGATGAGGAGATGCAATCTTTACAGTTAAATTGATGAGAGATATACAATTATGGTTAGGGCCTCCTTTCTCTCCTTCATATCCATCTCACAAGTGAATACAATCTTTAGAGCTTCTCTCTCTTGATTTTATCTCTCTATGGTTCTCATGAGCATGAGTGAGTGAGATTGACTTGGGAAAAAATTCCTAAGGCTGCACATGTAAGGGAACGCTAGATGGATTAACTCGTGTCAAGTGGTATTAGAGTCAGGTTGTTCCAAGACACAATGGACCCATGTTCTGACCTATTGACCATCCACGATGAGGAGCATCAAGATGGAAAGGCCATTGAGGATTATGGGAGAGCCTCCAAGAATCTAGCCACCCAGGCAAAAAAGGGCCATGGTAACTCAAGTTAGAGGGACATATGGGTGACTTGGAGACTTGCATGGTGAAGATGGAGAATGTCGTCATGAACCTCCAAGGAATGGTTGAGGAACCTTCCATGATCATCAAAGGGGGCGAGACTAGAATGAGGGAGCTCAAGGCCAAAGTGCAAGGGCATAGATATGCATTGGGAGAACTCCAAAGGGAGACATTGGGAAGCCTAACTAACATAACCAAAGAACTCAAGTAGGGGGACGATGCCTTGGAGGCCTTGGTAGAGGCCATGCACATGGAAATGACTACGCTTTAGGCAAAGGTTACCAAGGTAAAAGTAGCATGTGTGAATGGGGTGGTCACCATTCAAACAAGTCCACAAGTGGACACCACGAAGCCATAGGAGTTCAAAGGGCTTATGGATGGCCGATGATATGGTCAACTTCCTATGGTACATGGAACTATACTTAAATTCTATGGGGGGGTTACCATGAGTGCACTATGGGTAAGTACTGCAACTATGTACTTGATTGATAATGCTTTGTTGTGATGGTGCCATAGGTCCAATGATAGGAGTGGTGAACCATCATGACCTGGGAAATGTTCATCAAGGAACTCTGGCGACAATACTATCCCACATATGTAGAAGAGGAAGCTTAGGAGGAACTCCACGGCCTAGAGCAAAAGGGAGGACTTCAGGAGTACGTGAAGAAATTCTTGGAGTTGCTACTTCAAATCCCATCCGTGAACAACACAGAGGCTTACTAGCAACTCATGGGTGGCCTCAAATCGTAGGTGAAACAAGAATTGAAGTGACACAATGCAAGGGATCTCTATGACCATGTCCATGGCCGAGAACCTTGGGAAGTACAAAGCACCTTCCCTTGCAAATTGAACTCCCGATCAAGGGACAAGGTCACTAGTGGAGTAGATCACACCAAGTTCCATTACTCAAGTGGAAACAAGCTACTCATGGCCCCTTTTAAGAGAAAGACGAAGTGGAGCAGTGGAGGACATAAGAAGGAATGCCCAGCCTTCAAGTGTTTTTTGTGCAACGATGCACAGATGACTTGTGAATGCCAACTCCAAGCAAGCTTGTAGCACTTGTCAAGATTCATGAGGAAAAGCAAGAGGAGGCGTGACTAGGTTCGTTGCAAATCCTAAGCTCAATCAAGTACGTGAAGGAGAACAAGCCCAAAAGACTCATGTTCTTGGATGTGACGATTGGAGGAACCACAATGAGTGTACTCACATTGGGGCATCTAATCTATTCATGTGGGAAGAGGCCAAAAAGAAACTCATCTTTTGAGTTGAGAAAGTAGCCAGGTGGCTCAAGACGGTGAATTCCAAGGAACCCAACATGCAACATGGCTAGGGACATAAGGTTAAGCATGAGTAGTGCACCTTCGCATAGTGAGAAGTGTCATTTCTAGGGCACATCGTCGAAGGTGGACAAGTGCGGATGGACTCAGCCAAGATCTAGGCCATCGTGGATTGAGAGTTGCTTATTTGGGTAATAGAGAAGAGATCGTTCCTTGGTCTTGCCAACCACTACCGACAAGTCATTCAAAATTATTCAAGTATCACTGTGCCACACATGGATATGTTGAAAAACAAGATGCTATGGGGGTGGACAGATTGATAACAAAAGACGTTCAATTGGCTAAAACAAGCAATGCAAGGAGCTAGTGCTCATGCTGTCTTGATCATGCCAAGCTATTCAATTAATAAATATATCACAAGTATATCAGTTTAGATTTTTTATGGTTAAAAAATTAGTTCAGAGAAAATTTATTATAGATGTGCTAGTTTGGAGCTTTCCGTGCTACTAGTCCTTTCAAACAAAAGTAAAATAAAAGTCAGGTGAGAGGAGAGATGGCTAGTGCGTCCCACGCACGCTTAAAAGGTGCTTAGTGGTGATGAGAGGAGACGATGAGAACCAGTCACGCTCAACCCCTTCCCCTTTTGCTTTTGCTTTGTTTCTTTGGGAGAAGTGAATGTACAGATTGGCAAAAATATATTATTCAATGATTACCTCGATACGGAATTGTCGTTTGGTATTACGATGTTTCAATAGTCACATCTTCTGTGCTATAAGAAAGGAAGAAAAATTGGAACAATGTTTGACTGCACAAGCGATGATTAATAATTAATTGAGGATGAAAGGTGCGAAATCCGTCTATCACACCATAGCGATAGTTCAATTCATGAAGTACATGGTACTTTATATATATAAAATAAAAGAGTTGGGAGATGGGTCCAACTGAACAATGCCTTTTGAACACTGTTAAAAGGGCTGTATCACCGAAGCACTAGAGGTCAAGGAACTAATTCGTCAACACAATAATCACGCATTAGTGTCATGAGCAAACCTCTTACGAGCTAGTAAGTTGGAAAGTATAATCATGCATCACTAGCCTACTAAAGCCATGGATGAAAGTCTTATGAAATTAGGTGGAGGAGGTTTATTGAATTTCACATTTATATCATCGAGGTATATATAACCAATAAATGGGAGGAGAGGAAGATCTTCATTTTGCAATATGTTGATTCTATGTCATTAGGGAAAGTTCAATCACAACATCGTCACTTCCACGCTGACAAGCTCTTCCAACCCCACTTAAGCCCACATTTGCAGGAAAAGTTCAATTTGTAAGCAAGAGGGACCCAATTTTCTCCACTCACCTATTTCTCTTGATATATATTAAGTCTCCTTTCGGCTTTTGAATAGAAGTTTTATTTCAAACTACATAATCGAAAATATTTCTTTTGCGAAAGGTGAAGCCATTCTTACAAAATAAAACCGAAAAAAAAATTAAGTATATGAAGCCCATATGTAGATAACTTATTTCTTTAACATGAATACAAGTTTATGATTTGATAAATTGAAAAAGCGTCACAACCAACTATCCGTGTGCCAGGTTTAAAGAGAGAAAGCAAAAATAGGAATAGAGACTCGAAGCTCTCCAAGCCGCTGAAAGTTTCTGGGTGTCTTCTTTATCTAGGACACATATATGTTGTATGGATGCCTCGAAGTAATGATGTTCATGCAGTTGTTGGTCCATCTACATCTAGGATTCCAAGTGGGAGAAAATATTTAGTGGTTAGAGACTGCCACATCATCTGCTGACCTGGCATATATGTTTTGGTCTCAGCCACTCACGATTCGACATCTGTCCACTAACGCGGAATTAAATAAAAATTTAAAGATTGCCAAAGTTCTGTTCAGTTTCAGCTATGGAAGAACTTCCTTCGAGTATCAGCACCCCCCTCGCCGTGGCAACCAGGGGAGTCGCCGGCACCGCTCCTGCGCGTCTAAACTGATATGCCCCTTCCGGCGTCGCTCGACGTCGACGACGGACATAGACGAGCGGCGCGACGCTAAACACCTTCCGCCATGGAAGACCAGATCTTGAGATCTGGAGATCTGGAGAGTGACGCCGACAAAGCGATGATGGCCCTGTGCAAGCGACGCTTTACCCTAACACAATTCCAGATCTGGAGGTGTAGATTGGGCCGACAACCAGCGACGCCGAAAAGGGTCCTCCATCATCCATGGCTTAGATGGGTTCTTTGCCCCTAATTTTTGGCCTTGAGCAAAGTGGGTCTCTTGACTTGTCCTTGGCCGATGGTTTTGTGGGACTTAGAAGATCCACAAGCTTCCAGTCTTGAGTATTTAAGTCTTCCTCTTGCTCCATCATCCACGGCCGCAAGCTTTGCCGCAAGCTTTGCATTTCCATGGCTTGCAAGTTGGCTCGGCTTGGACGCGGCCCCGACAACTCCGCCGGTGGCGACGACGAGCAGAGGTTCCACAACACCACCGAAGCATAAAAGCTTCCGTCGTCGTCGGCGGCGGCGTCGGCGTCGGTATCGTTCATCCTTCAAGAGGTGGCTGGACGGAGGAGAAGGAAAGAGGGGAAAAAAAAGATTTAGATTCTTATTTATTTTCTTGTCAGTTATTGAAGTGGCAAAAGCATTGGATTGCATATTCTGTTGAGAGAATGTTTTAGGACATGAAAGCTGAATTTTAGTCCATGAGTCTTTCCTCATTTTCAGTCCATGCTTTGAAAGAAAGGCTAACAACTTTGGGAAAGCTTAGGTGCATTTATGCATGAACCAGTTAAACCAACACCACTGTTAGAAATGGTGATCCATATTCTAGAATTTTCTAGAGTTGGTAAACTTCTAGAATTCTCTAGAATTCCCTAGATGAATTTTCTAGAAGAAAGAAGAAAACATTTTTAGAAGAAAGAGGAAAATGTCCAACATGTAAGAGAAGTCTCTAGAATTGTCTACAAGCTCATGTGTCTAGAAGTTTCATCTTATGTTAGAGAAGTCTAGAGACTCCGTCCACCAACTTTGGCAGCTATATAAATGAGCAAGTGCTCCATATTTCGGGTAAGGGAGCTAACCATAAAAACCACACATCATGCTCCATCACCAACACTTCAACTATTGTAAAATTTTCATAAACTAGTGAAACTATCGTTGTCCCATAAACCTTCTCAAAATATCATATCCTTGTCCTTTGTCCATCCTTTATAAACTACACCATATACTTGCACACAACATCACTAATACCAAAACCATGCTTCTGCAGTGCACACATCCAAAAAATTTTAACATGGTATTAGAGCCAAGCATATTGGATGGTTATGGGTGTTTGTCCTCACCATCATCAACTAAAAAAGCCAGAGCCCGAGCGAGAGCCAACAGAGTCAAAGCCAGAACCAAAGCCGGAGCTAGAGCCAGAGCCTATGAGAGCTAGAGCCCGAGCCCGAGCTAACAACTACAACTAAGAGCATTTTGATGCCCTGAGACATATGGGACATCGTTGAAGAAAAGTCATTATGTACGCGACAAAAGGATACAAGGGATTATGGAATGAAGACAGACTAAAAGACATGGGACAGACTACAATATCCGAAGTATCCCGAAAATGGATCAAGGGGGAGTGTTGGAAATGGTGATCCATTTTCTAGAATTTCCTAGAGTTGGTAAACTTCTAGAATTCTCTAGAATTCCCTAGATGAATTTTCTAGAAGAAAGAAGAAAACATTTTCTAGAAGAAAGAGGAAAATGTCCAACATGTAAGAGAAGTCTCTAGAATTGTCTACAAGCTCATATGTCTAGAAGGCTCATGTGTCTAGAAGTTTCATCTTATGTTAGAGAAGTCTAGAGACTTCCTCCACCAACTTTGGTAGCTATATAAAGGAGCAAGTGCTCCATATTTTGGGTAAGGGAGCTAACCATAAAAACCACACATCACGCCCCTCACCAACACTTCAACTATTGTAAAATTTTCATAAACTAGTGAAACTATCGTTGTCCCATAAACCTTCTCAAAATATCATGTCATTGTCCCTTGTCCATCCTTTATAAACTACACCATACACTTGCACACAACATCACTAATACCAAAACCATGCTTCCGCAGTGCACACATCCAAAAAATTTTAACAACCACAATACAGTTACCGCTAAAACAAGCAAAGCCCAACTCTCTTCCATGAGTGTTCTACCAATGTCGAATCAAAACTTTTAAGTCAATGCACCCCAGTTCATGCATCGGTTCACGAAATTCTTTTCGAGAATGACCATTTTCCATCGTTACACGATGTTGACACCTAAACACGAATTATAAGAACACAAATTAACTAAGCAACAGAATCCCAACCTATGGGAATGAAAGTTGTATCCTCCTATCAGCGTTCAATACAAAATCGTACATAGCATTGGGAGCTGCCACTAACTTATTTGGAGCTGCTTAGGAGCCAAGTGAAACGTGGAGAAATAATTTACTTCCTACAAACTAGAGATTCTAAATTCAGGAACTTGATTATACTAGTTGTTTAATTAATGACCTTTCGATATCAATTCCCAGTCTTTCAAAAACAAATTTCACACAATATTTCCTCCATTTTATTATCCTATGTCACTAAACAATGTTCATGCATGGATATGCGATCATATAAGTAAACAACCACAATCAAGTGACAAAGGTAAAGTGAGAGAAATTAAACCCAATATTAGTCGGACAAAAATTATACAGGGCCTTGTTATTGAGCCACGGGCCATGAATCCTAGGAGTTAAATCGAAGTCTAATTCTTGACTAAAGAGAACTATCTACAAAAAGTTAAATTACTAAGTGAAACTAATTAAAAACACGCATTGATAGACAAGGATACCGCGAATGTGAGAATGGATTAACAGCGATCCAGCAAGCGCTAGATTTGGATATGCAGGGAGCGAACACCATTACACTCCAGATTAATGTGACAACGGTAAAAACAACAGCTCCCAAATCAAGTCCCCAAGCAACAGTTCTCCATGGAGAGAGAGAAGAAAACATCAAACCCGATTTTTCTATATAGGACCAGGATTTGTTAATTGACCACCATGCCATCAGCAAAACAGATTTGAAATTGGACACCCCCAACAAACCCTTTCTAAGAAACCAACATGTTGAATGCTCATGATCTGTCGGAACCCTTCATATTCAAGTTTTCCCTCTCATTTTCCCTTCTCCGCTTCATCATCCTCCACTTTCTTGCGAGAATCGGTGTCGCAGTGGCTCCCATCTTTGGGGCTCTCCAGAGCCCTCTTCTCTTGCTCCTCCTCCTCCTCCTCCTCCTCCACCCCGTTCAGCTCGCGCGCCCCCTCTCAACCCCCGTACTTCTCGTTCCTCTCCGCTCTCGCCTTCAACGCCTCCAGCAACTCGCTCACCGCTTTCTCCTTGTTCCTCCGGTTCTTGATTAAGACTTCGCTTATGTCTGCCGGCGTCATCTTGGCCTTCTTGACTACCTCTCGGAGCTCGCTCGCCGCCGCCGCCTCACCGAGGTCCTCAGCCTCGCTGCCCAGGTAGTTATGGAGCAGGATCTTGAGCGCCGGGTACGAGCAGTAGCTCATGTAGATGTGCATGTCCATCCGGCCGCTCCGGAGCAACGCTGGGTCGAGCTTGTCGATGTGGTTAGTGGTGAACACGAAGATCCTCTCACTCCCGCAGCACGACCACAGGCCATCGGTGAAGTTGAGCAGTCCGGAGAGGGTGATCGGGTTGTTGTTCCCGTCCTTGCTACCCGATGCGGTATTAGGGGCACCAGGGTCGGAGCAGCTCCGACGCGCGAGGTCTTGGGGAGCCTTCGACCTGTTGCACAGATTGGCCGAGCAGTCGATGTCCTCAATGACGATGATGGACTTGGAACTCGTCCTCATGAGGAGCTCTCGGAGCTCCGAGTTGGAGCGCACCTTGGTGAGCTCGAGGTCGTAGATGTCATAGCTGAGGAAATTGGCCATGGCAGCGATCATGCTAGATTTCCCCGTCCCGGGCGGGCCATAGAGCAGGTAGCCCCGCTTCCAGGCCCGGCCTGTCCGCTGTGTTAGGGAAATCCCTTATGATGTTTTGAAGATGACAAAATAAATCAAAGGCTACTAACATGTTTGATGGTTGAGTAATAGACCATGCAGATGATAAAACATCTAAAGGATTTTATCAAAGTCGAAGATGACCAGGAAGACCGAACGTAACATATGTCCGAGTATATTTGGAAGATTTCCAGACTTCGTGTCAAAGTCTCAAGACTCAAGACTCAAGACTCAAAGTCTGAAGACTGTCGACTCAAGACTCATATTGTAAAGTCTACGGACTCAAGATTGTAAAGTCTCAAGACTCATATCGTAAAGTCTAAAGACTCAGACTTTACATCCATATTACGATGAATCGTAACTCAAGCCCAATCATATAACGGCTAGTGATCTGGTTTGGATTCCACATCAAGATTGATTTGATTGAAGACAAGAACTTTATATACGAAGAAGCTTTACTTATGGAAACCAAGATTTCGTTTGTATGGGCGATCGGAATCAATTTGGGATTCTACCTTTGTCACTCAACGGCTACCAAATCTTCTAGATACGAGCTGTCCAATGGGTATATTGGAAGACGATTCTCCGGGATGCTGTCCAACGGGTAGTTTGGAAGTGGAGGAGTATTTAAGGAGATGAAGGACCGATGAGCAAGTAAGAGACGGAGCGTAGAATTTATAATTCCAAAGTCTGAGCGACCTTCGATTATATACTTGTCTTTGGAGAGCTTAAACGTTTGTAATCGTGAGAGAAATACCAAAAGAGTGTCTTAGTGAGATAGTGTGATCTACTACTAAGTGTTTGCACTCGAAGTTGTAATCTCTTGTTGATTGCATAGTGGAATCCAGCCAAGAAGGCTGTTAGCGTGGGAGAGTGGACGTAGGCTTGGATTAAGCCGAACCACTATAAATCTTGTGTTCTTGATCTCTTCCCTAACTCCTTTATTTTGTTCATACTAGCACTATCAATTGGTATCAGAGCTCGTGTTCTTACTTTGTTTGAAGTGTTTTACTTCAGAGTAAAAGATCCATGGCTAGTATGTTGGCACCGGGACTTATGGAAGGGCAAAGCAACACAAGGCCACCATATTTTGATGGAAAGGAATACGACGTATGGAAGAACAAAATGAAAGCATTCCTAAGATCCAAAGATCTCTTACAATGGGATGTTGTGGAAAGAGGAATCAATCCCATTGATGCGTCCACATCAAAAAAGAATGGCAAAGACAAAGAAAGCAAACCCCCGCTCCTATGTCTCGGATGGAGATGTCCAAAAGAGAAGCGCTTGATGCGAAAGCAATTTATTCTTTATATTGCGCTTTATCTCTTGTCTGAATATAACAGAATTTCTTCATGTGAAACAGCAAAAGAAGTTTGGGATAAACTTCATGTTACATATGAAGGGACCGATCGTGTAAAAGAGACAAAAGTAAACTTTTGCTTGGCCAATATGAATCCTTCAAGATGAAGCAAGGAGAGTCAATTGGAGATATGTTTAGCCGTTTTACAGAAATCGTAAATGGTTTAGCATATCAAGGTCAGCAAATTTCTGCCCCGATGAAGGTTAACAAACTCTTGCGAGGTCTCTCAAAAGATTGGAATCATGTCAAGACCTCAATCCGGGAGACTCAGAGGATTATGCCACTCTCCGTTGATGAATTGATTGGCACTCTTCAATCCTATGAAGTTGAACAACTTAATGACGAAGATCCCGAAGGTAAGAAGTCCATTGCTTTAATATCTAATGCTGTTTTTGATGAAACAGACTCAGAAAATGACATGGACAATGAAGAACTTGCCTTTATGGTCAAGAAATTTAAAAAGTTGAGTAGAAAAGGAAGGAAATTCGATGGAAGAAGTCAATACAAGCATAATGGCCAGAAAAGAATCATGAAAGAAGATGATGATCAAGAAAATATATGCTTGATGGCACATTCAAAATCTGAGTCTGATTCGGACACGGACTCGAATCAAAGTCTGATTCGACACGGACTCAGAATCAAAGTCGATTGACATATGACTCGTAATCAAAGTCTCACTCGGACATAGACTCGAATCGAGTCCGATTCAGATAAGACTCGAATACGATGAGGAAATCAAGGTAAGTCATTCAGCAACTTCTTTCAAAGTTTCAAAATATATAAATGAGCTTTGTTCAAATCTTAAATCTCCTCTTAAAAGGATTTTCGAACTTAAAAAGGAGAATTCTCGACTTAGGCAACAAGATCTTTCTCAAGTCCGGAGACCTATTAAGAAAAATTGGATAAAAGCAACATATTCTGCTAACTCTCATGGACCCAAGAAAAAATGGGTACCAAAGAAAAGATAAGTTATTTTTGCAGGATATAAAGAAGAAAGAAGAAAGAGGATTTGGTAAGGAATTTTTTATTCTCAATTTCTCATTATGCTTGAAATTCGATATATCATTGGTTAATTCAGATTTTATAATGATCATATTTTGCTTTATAGAAGAAAGAATCGTATGATTTGTTTTTGTGATTTGTGAGTTGAGATTTGATTTATTACGTGTGATTATTTGAGATAATTCAGATTATTTGGTTTAATTTTATGCTCTCAAATTGTCATATTTTGCAAAGTAAAAATCTGATTCTACGTGATACTAATTTTGCAATATATGTTTCTGCGATACTCAAGGATTTTATTTTCTCTGATTTTATTATGCTTTGACTAAGTGAGAATTTATTTTTCAAAATATCATTGTGCATAATATTCTTTCTTTGAATACTTTGTTATGATGAATTAAGTAAGAATATTTGTTTATGGAGATTATATATTTTGCTCTAACGTCAACGAAGGATCCAAATTGATGGATACCAAAAAGGGAAATGAGTTGATTGCAGGAAATTTTTTAAGGGAAGGATAATTGCGAATTTACGCAAATTTTGGTGCAATCAGAAAATATCTCCTGCGACAATTGCAACAATTGTTTCTATTCGCAAATATTGTCATGATCACAGGGGGAGAAATCAAATCCAAAAGAAAAGGGAAAGAATCGTGATCATCTCAAAAAGGCAACAAATTGAGGGGGAGCTTTGATCAATTATGGAAAAACCCTTTTTGATTGATCGTGATCTTATTATGGATGAAATGAAAGGTAAATGTGTCAGAATTTGTTCAAAAAAAAAAATCCGGTTAGTGCATCTTTTATTACCTTTTGTCATTAACAAATCTCATATTGATATTATCATTTATTATGACAAAAAGTGTACGTGAATTTCATGATGCATCTGTGATTTTTATTGGATATTTGCTGATATAATCGAAGTGAGCTATATTGCATATCTTTAATAGTCGATAAAAAAAAAAAAGCTGATTTTTGGAAATTGTGATTCATGCAAGATATTGATTATCATTCTCTACGTGAATCTATTATTATCGCTTTTTGACTATGACAAAAAGGGGGAGAAGATATGAATATGCATATGTGCTGATTGGTTGATATTATTTATTGCATAATATTGAGCTGCGATTATTTTTCTATATATTATTATGCTCAATCTATTTGTTATCTTCTGATATCCTTTGATTTAAAAGTATGTTTACAAATCTGCATATTCAGAGATTGTTTTGTCATCATCAAAAGGGGGAGATTGTTAGGGAAATCCCTTATGATGTTTTGAAGATGACAAAATAAATCAAAGGCTACTAACATGTTTGATGGTTGAGTAATAGACCATGCAGATGATAAAACATCTAAAGGATTTTATCAAAGTCGAGAAGATGACCAGGAAGACTGAACGTAACATATGTCCAGAGTATATTTGGAAGATTTCCAGACTTCTCGTGTCAAAGTCTCAAGACTCAAGACTCAAGACTCAAAATCGAAGACTGTCGACTCAAGACTCATATTGTAAAGTCTGATCGGACTCAAGATTGTAAAGTCTCAAGACTCATATCGTAAAGTCTAAAGACTCAGACTTTACATCCATATTACGATGAATCGTAACTCAAGCCCAATCATATAACGGCTAGTGATCTGGTTTGGATTCCACATCAAGATTGATTTGATTGAAGACAAGAACTTTATATACGAAGAAGCTTTACTTATGGAAACCAAGATTTCGTTTGTATGGGCGATCGGAATCAATTTGGGATTCTACCTTTGTCACTCAACGGCTACCAAATCTTCTAGATACAGAGCTGTCCAATGGGTATATTGGAAGACGATTCTCCGGGATGCTGTCCAACGGGTAGTTTGGAAGTGGAGGAGTATTTAAGGAGATGAAGGACCGATGAGCAAGTAAGAGACGGAGCGTAGAATTTATAATTCCAAAGTCTGAGCGACCTTCGATTATATACTTGTCTTTGGAGAGCTTAAACGTTTGTAATCGTGAGAGAAATACCAAAAGAGTGTCTTAGTGAGATAGTGTGATCTACTACTAAGTGTTTGCACTCGAAGTTGTAATCTCTTGTTGATTGCATAGTGGAATCCAGCCAAGAAGGCTGTTAGCGTGGGAGAGTGGACGTAGGCTTGGATTAAGCCGAACCACTATAAATCTTGTGTTCTTGATCTCTTCCCTAACTCCTTTATTTTGTTCATACTAGCACTATCACGCTGGTAGAAGGCCTTCCCGGCCACGAAGTCACGGAGGTCCTCCATGATGTCCCTCTTCGTTTCCGGGTCCATGGCCAATGTCTCGAAGGTGCTCGGGTGCTTGAAGAGCACTGGGTTCCACCCGCCCTGCGAATTAGTGTAGAGGAGGCGTTCTCGGTTCTTACGGCGGATGTCGTTGGCCTTGTCCATGATGTAGTCCAGGTAGGAGTCGAGGATACGGTCCCTGTCACATTTCCTAATCCGAAGCGTGAAGAAGCGTTTCTCGCCCCGCGAGGAGGGCTTGGACTGGCTCTGCGTCACCGCATGCTCCCACTGGACGGAAACGCCGTCAAAGATGTCGGCGATGCAGTCGCCGTTGGTGAGGGCGAAGTTGGTGGAGCTGGAGTTGGGGGCGCGACTGAGGGAGAGGCGGCTGCAAGAGGCGGAGAGGAAGGAGCTGAGGTAGAGTTGGACGGCGTTGTAGAGATCGTTGATGCCAACGGCCTCGGTGATTTCGAAGTAGCAGTAGGAGGAGGAGAAGCCGAGAATCCACTTCAGGAACCTGAGGGAGGCGTAGCGGAGCTCCGGCGGGAGCACCGCCTGGAGGAGGGTCTGGCAGAAGGCCAAGGTGCCCAGGAGGGAGGCCAGAGAGGTCCAGGACTCCTTCATATCTGGCATTCTTCGTGAATGAAAGTGAAGGTTTTCCTGGAGATTTCTGGGTGTGGAAGAAGGAGATGACGAAGAAAATGGGGGGGAGGGGGTAGCGTTGTGGTATGTTAATACAGGGGGAGAGAAGAGGGCCATGCCGGTCCACTTCAAAGCGAGCAGCAGACCACCACCCCATTGGACTCCATAACTGCGTCTCTTTCCTTTTCACATTTTTCCTTTTCTTGGTGGAATTGCCCAGGAACATGACTACTCAATTCCATGGCACGACTACCAAAATGTATAGGCCTTCCTGAAGCGTGCCCCGGGTATATTTTTTTAAGCAACCGAACCATAGAATTCTGCAATAATGTATAAAATTCGGACTAAAAGTTGGTAGCTAACTATTTCAACGTAGATTCCACGAAATTTCAAAATTTCACCGCATGTTCCTCATAGCGTATATTTTCGTGCGTCAGTATCGTGGGGAGATATTCGAGGGTGCATAAGGCTCAACTAAAACTCTCCATCCACGCGAACTCGATCCGCTTGGGAGCAGACTCCTTCGCTTGATAAGAATTAGAAAAGGGAAGGGGGCGGCTGAGTGTATCTGATTAGCCCGTTAAGGGGGGGATCAGGAGTGAAGCAGAGGAACTTCACTTCCCTCAAAAGATTGGAGTAGCGACTGGGACACCCTCTCTCTCCTCGGCGACACTCACTTTCCTCATTTTTCAATAAAGGGCGGGTGACAATGGGGGAGTTTGCGGAGAAAAAGAGAGAATAAAAACAAAAAAAGGAGAAAAAGAGAGAATAAAAACAAAAAAGGAGAAAAGAAAGCTAGAGAGAGAAAGAGAGACGGAGGTGGAGGACGGGGGACAAAGACTTTTTTGGGTCGTGTTTCTTCTCTGTCGTGTTTCTTCTTGGATGAACTTTCGCCGGTATATTCTATTGCGGCGGAACAGGAAGGAAGGAAGCGCAACCGGGAAGTTTCAGGTCGTGGGTTCCGATGTTTCAGTCAAGAGACGTGTGGCTCTCCGATGAGAGAAAAACATTGAGTACTCTCCGGTGCCCGCTGAGAATACGGCACGTGTCCAAACTATTTCTCGTGACCCGTCACGGGGGATTCGATATCGGACATGCGGCCCTACGACGAAGGGATCGGAGGGGAAGGAGGTACGGGGGATGGGGCCGAACGGTACCGGCGCACGCATGTGCATTGATAAGAAGTGTGAGACCAAAAAATAAAAAAGCTCGGCCCCTAGGCAATGTTTTTTTTTTTTTTTTTAAGATATAGGCACTTTTATGGTGATTATTAACAATTTGTCACAACCGCTGTCGTGCCGATCTTCGCGTTCCCACCAAAGATTATTTTTATGTTGACCCTTCCGTCTTTTCTTTCTAAATTAACGCAAGTTTCATCCTGAAAGGAAAATAAAAAGGATATTTTCGGTGATTGATAAAAAGAAATCATAAGATATTTGTATTCATTTTCGCGGAGAATATAAATGATATCAGACAGATAGACTAGCAGATCACCTCCAAGGAAATGTCTCCACGTGTGGCTTTCCCCCTTTTTTTTTTTGCCGAAATGTGTGAAGTGGTCTCCACTCGTTCCCACTCCCCCCTTTTGCCAATTAAGTATCAAATTTTTTGACAACCCATTAATGTAGTCATTTTGACTAATTGTCCAAATGATAAATTTAGGATTAAATCGACAAAACTTAAAAAATTTAAGATTAAATGGACACTATTAAAAAAATTAGGATTAAATTAAGAAAAATAGACTCATAATATTTAAAGAGTAAGACATTGAAAAGAAGCTCAGTGGATATGGAGGGAAGGCAATAAGAACAAACTCATTCGACCCCCTACATTCTGCTTTTGTTTTATTTATTCCTAGAATGCACAGAGCAAGAAAAATAGATTATTTAATGAATACATAAATCTCTCAATATGGATTTTGTCTTTTGGTGTTCCAATGTCTCGAGGTCACATCCTTTGTGTAATTAAAAAAGAAAATATAGAACAATGGAAACAATGTTTGACCGCACGAGCGAAAATTAATAATTAATTTAGTATGAACGGTGCGAAATCGGTCTCCCGCACAGTCTCGATAGTTCAATTATTGTAGGTTACGGTATTTGTTTTTCCTTTTTGTAAGATAAAAGAATTAGGAGACTTGACCAACTTGACAATGCCCTTCGAATGTTGCCAAAAGAGCCGTACACTCAATAAACAAAGGTTCCAATGAGTCATTACTTTTAAAAATCGTTGTAATATCATTGAAGCACTAGAGGTCCGGGAGCTTATTCATTGACATAAGAATTGCGTATTACTAGCACCAGCGGATTGACCTTCTCAACTTGTGGCTTGGAAAGTATAGTCATGCATCACTACGGTACTGACATATAAGATGAAATTTTTTGAAATTAGATTGAAAAGGTCAAATGACTTTCTCATTTTTAGTGGCATGGCTATCGGCACAAAAAATTACTCAAGTCTTCGACTGTCAACTTAGACTAGAAAGATCGAGCAAGACACGGCTGAGGTAATATTTGCTAAGTCCTTTTGGTTGGCAATTATAGAAAATCGACATAGGTGATGAGAAGTTGCTGATAGGTGACTCAAGAGAAAATTACTAAGCATTGAGTCATGGGTGTTGATAAATGAGATTTGGTTCAGTCAACAAAAGAACTAAAATTGAAGTGAAGATCAATGAATTAAGAACGGGATAATTGTTCAAATCACAAAACCAACAATCTCAAGTACAACCATAATGATGCATTCTGTCATAAAGCCAGCATGATCATTAGATCGCTAAGCCATGAATCTCAAAAGTCACGAGTGACGATGGCCAATAAATATATACTGCTATAACTATTGGGAATAGGAGATGCAAACTACAAAAGTAACTATCAATATGGGGCAAGTGATGAGGCCACGATGGTGGAAGTAGTGGGTCTATGATTGTTAATTTATGTTGCTAAATTCTAGGAGTTACATAGGATGTTATTTACTTTCTTTATAATCATCATTAACCTTCACTAGTAGTAATAAGTATTAGGATGGATTGCAATTCAAGCGAAGGACCGCCAATCAATCGATGAACACCAATTGTCCAATTTTATTTTCTTGCCATCATTACATTCCAGTAAAATTTCATATGATTGGCTGCGATTGCCTTTAATTTTTGTATTTTAAATTTTCTAGCTAGTTCGCATTCCGGTCTAAGAACCAGCGAAAGACACCTTACATCTTTTTTTTTTTTTTTTGGGTGCTGGAGGAACCGGCTTGCAGTCGACAGCCACGCTATAAACCCCCAGGTGACACTTAAACAGGAGGACCCACCACCCCTGAGTCACACTTAATACACCTAGCGTCTCCCCTGGGTTTTGAATCCTTCACCTCTTCTTTGAGGATCAGCAGAGTCTTATCCAGTGGAGCCACCACGGCCGGTGGTTCCTTAGATCTTTTGTTGATCTCTACATCGATCGACATTTTAAAAGATGTTCTATGAACACTTTTCGGCCAAATAGTGGCATATATAAATAATTTGCAAAATGTAGATTCTATCATTTAGCCAAGGTCAATAGGAACATCGTCACCTGCGTGCTAACAAGATCTCCCAACCCCATTTCCTTTCAGAAATAAAAATTTGGAGGGAGCATATTGCGAAAAAGCGCCACTTAAAATTTGCCGAGTGTTGTCGTTTTCCTTACGGCACCCCTTCCATTCGCCCTAATAGTCACCTATTTGGGACAAAAACTGCCTGTGAATCCATGATCGGTGTGGTGATTATGATCAGATGACATTACAACTATAATAGGGTACTTTTCATTTGGCGAAAGATATATGATGATGTGGCAGCATGATCCTCGAATATATAGAGAAATTTGATATGATGGTAATCTGACATGTGATCCAATATGATTACTTAATTTGACATCTAGGCTCAATTTATTTCGTGAAAAATGTGGTATTTTTAGAAAAATGTTTTCTAATAAGTCATTTTAAAGGAAAATGACAATATTTTTCGGTGTTTGATTGAAATTTGAAAAAGAATTAGAAAAATATTTTCCGTTATTTGGAAAGAAAAATCATATTTGATTTTCCTAAATACACATACAGTATCAAGTGCTAGTGACATACACATGGGCAATTGAGGAACTAAGCATGAACACTAGGATCTTGCTCCAGCCTTGATGGACCTTGACCCAAGTAGGGCCACTTTGAACCCGAGTGAGAGTGCAAGCACCAATCTAGTATCAACATAAGCTGAAACCAATAATAGGTGGCCGTGCACATCTTCTTGGCCGTCCTAGGCCTCGGCCTCGGCCTTGATAAATTCGAGCTCCGATGCGGGAGATATTGGCATAAGCACAAGGATCCCAGGCCTGGCCTTTGTGGACGTAAGCCTAGGCATCTGGGACTCGACCACAAGCATAGGGGTTCATGGCCCGGCCGTGATGGACTTGGGGATAGGTGCTAGGGACTAGCATTGGAGTCTCCAGCCCGAGCCCCAAGCACCTAGGATTGAGTGTTAAAGTTCCCATACGCAAAAGCAGACTTTATTGTCAAAGCATCAAAATTTAGTTATATTTTAAAAAATAATTTTAAATCGTAAATCATTTTCTTGAATTTAAGTCTAGATTTTCCATGGATCAGGAAAACCGTTGACTAATTTTCCTAAGTGATCCAAATGTCGAGAAAAGAGAAATGTTTTCTCGAAAAATATTTTTTGCAAAATAAATAGAGTTTTATTATATAGTAAGACAAAATGAATTGTTAATGCGGCATGGCATGCAAATTTTTTTTTTTATTCTTGGCCATTGTCAAAACTCCGATGATGTTTCATGAGAGTGAGGGGGCGGGGATTGGGGATGCTAGTGATGATGATGGGTTTACGACTACGTTTGCCGACCAAGTCGGCAACTTTGGATCTGGGAATCTACACTATAAAAAAGTACCTTGTATTTGACTTTTGCTAATATTATATCATAGCATTATGTTATCGTTATACATAAATATTTGTTTGCTTTATTATTTATACACTTGATTTTTCCATTTATTATTTAACAAGAAATTTTGAGAAAAAAAATACAAGGTAATATATGGTTCTATTCAACCTCTAGAGTCTCTAGGTTGTAGGTTCTGTGATGGATTCAAAATCTTATGTGATATTGTCATGATCTCAAGGTTCTTCATGATTAAATGCCGTGCCTAATTGAAAAAGATAGTCCAAAGTCACCTAGGATTTTCATAACATTTTCAGGGACAGGCAATACGGTAATTATGCCAAATTCTAAAGCATTCTCGACTTAAATGCTGGTAATTGTTAGATGAGGAGATGAGAACTCGTCCATTAGATCTAGAGTCGATCAACAAATGTAATGAGGGGACTTCTTGTATAAATGGGAGTGTTCTCCCCCTTATTTGTATACATCGAAGCAATTTGGTAATACAAAGCATTCTCATTTAGAGTTTCTCTCTCTATGATCTAGGTGAACAAGCAAGTGATTGATCCCTTTGGAAGGCTTAGCTTAGACACTCCACTAATCCAAGAAGGGAAAGTCACTACATAGTCTCAATCCCAAAAGATCAACCCGTGACAAGTGGTATCATATCAAGTAGAGGAGAGACGTTCTAAGAGATCAAGGAGCACACCAATTGGTTGAGAGAATGTTGAGCCAAGATGCTGTTATGGGTAGAGAGTCGCCCAAGAGAAGGTCACCCAAGTAAAGGGGACCCACAGTCAAGCCAAGAAGAGGGATGTCTCTTTAGATGTCATGTCTGCCCTCGATAAAAAAAACTCACAATGATCAAAAGTGCCATGGAGGAACTCATGGAAGGACTCGACAAAGTGAAGGATCTCATCAACAAGGTTGAAGCCTTGGAGGTGGAGGTCTAATCTCAAGACTGAGCTGTCCTTGTGCAAACTTAGCATCATAAATGGAGTCATGCCCGTTCAAGTAGCACACAAGCTAGATGTGTCAAAGCCCAAAGAATTCAAGGGCGATTGATCCACCAAAAAGGTGGACAACTTTCTATGGAGCTTAGAACAATACTTTGGGACCGTCAACATCCAAGACGAGATGGCCAAGGTAAGGATCGCCTCGATGTTCTTAACCGATAATGCGATGCTTTGATGGTGCAATAGGTATGATGAGACCAAATGAGGCGCCGATCCTATCCATATGTGGGATAGTTTTGTCAAGGAATTTCGGGATTACTTCTTCCTTGAGTTTGCTCAACAAGAGGCCAATAGCAAACTCCATCACCTTGAGCAATGCACAATGAGAGAGTACATGAAGGAATTCCCCGAGCTCAAGCTTTAAATTCCCAACCTTGGGGAGGAGGAGGCTCTTGGGGCATTCATGGATAGACTGAACTGTGGGCCCGACTCGAGCTCAAACGAAGGGATGTTTGAAGTATTTTGAGAGCCCTCACCATGGCCAAGTCTCTCGCCGACTTCACCAAAGTAGAATCCTCCAAGTCCAATGTGAGTGGATGGGGAACAAATTGCCACTATGAGGACGAAAAAATGAGACACTTCCCACCAAAGAGACCATGGTAGTTGAGAGAAATCATGGGAAGCCACTATCATCCCCATGCTTGGACCCAAAAAAGCTCCAAGAAGAGCAAGATCAATGCCCTTCTCACTGTAGAAGAGGAGGAGGAGCCAGAGCAAGAGAGAAGGCAAGTGTGACTTAAAGCCGTGGAGGTTCTCAACTCCGTGAGGGCCTAAACACCACCCAAGAAGAAGTCCACAAATACAAATTTGTCAATTGTGGAAGTCATGGTATGCGACACAACTCCATATGCCTTAGTTGAAATGGGTGCTTCAAATATGTTCATATCGATTGAAGTGGCGAAGAGTTTGGGACTTCACGTGGAGCCAACTGGGAATTGGTACAAGGCTATCAACTTGGATGACATAAAGGCCACAGGCGCAACCCAAGATGTGGAAGTCCAAATTGATGGACAGAAGGCAAACTCTCATTCGAGGTAATTCCACTCGATGGCTATGATCTAATCTTGGGTTTAGAATTCCTCGACAATGCAAAGGCCATGGTCAACAAGAGGACCTAGTGCATCATAATCACCGACATGCCCAACAGTGGTGCCTATGTTCCATGGGTTAACGAAGACCAAGGAGATTGTGGATGAAAGGTTGAAAGTTGAGGGGTCCGTAATCGAGTCACACATGAAGCCACAACCTTTAGAGAAGCCAAAGGTAAGGTTGGATTATCCCACTCCAACTCTTCATAACATGTCGATAGATGTGCTCTTTTCGGAAGTAGAGTACTTGCGAGGTAATATGGTGATGGTTGAACCGAAGAAAGAACCATGTAGTCAACCGACTAAGAAGCCCAAGACAAAGTGACATTGAAAGAAGAAGAATTGGCAACGCTCCAAGCAACTGACAAACAACACCATGTTAGTTAGAAATGAATACAAGGACTAAGAGGTACATGTGAGAGCACAAGGATTGTAGTGTATGACGTTTTGTGGGATCACTACTAATTATTCTAAAGACTTAGCTAATTCGATTAAAGCGTGGTTTATTATTTAAATACTCTAATATTCATTCTAGTTTTTTCACATAATACTAAGTGGACATATTTAATTGGGAAGGCAATTGGGCCTAGAAAAATTTGAACTCATAACCTGTCACACCCCGATCCTCAGGCACGCACACATCCTTCTACTTGGTCAATTTTAGAATGCGATATCCCGGGACTATTTATCGCCGACCTTTTTGGTTTATTAAGCACATATGGAAGCAGTTATAAATCCACAGATAACAAAATAATGTGATAGAAAAGTAAGGCCATATTTTTCATATTGAAACTCATAACCAAACTTTTATACATAACACAATCCAGAGTACTTCACAACTTTAAAGCCTCACTCTATCTACACATAGACATGGTTCACAAAAAGAGGATGGGATCATAGTCCTCATCTGGGTCATACTCGGGATCATCATCGGGGTTCTCCTCCAAGTACTTTCCTTCGAGTTCTTTCTCCTTAGGCTCCTTATCGGGGTCTTGGAATGTTGTCCCACAACCAGGATGAGACTACGTCTCAGCAAGTTCTACCCCACTAAGACTCGATTAGGAAACCAATATACCACATGGTTGCCTAAACACAACACGAATTAGAAGACTTACCTTGGCATCAGTCCCAACCTACAATTCAAGGTTATACACAAATGCCTCATATATAACATCAATCAACAACCAATTCACGGCATCGGATCAAATCGCTGGTCAGTCGACCTAGTAGAATACATGTTAGTCAAACTATCATTAGGTCATTTCACTTATCACTATGTAACCTCCAATTGTACACTCAATCACAGAGCTACAATAATGCTCTCGGGCATCGTTTTTGCCAAGGTGACGTATGCAATGAACAGCACTCGTGCGTTCTTTAAAGCGTCGTTTTCACCAGTAATATCTTTAATTACTGAACCACGTATGTCCATGAAAATGCATGTAGTAGATAGCATGTGTGCATTCTTTAAGGCGTCATTTTCACCAGTGATTTCCTTATCACCGAACCACGTATATCTATATTAATGCAGGTAATAAACAGTACTCGTGCGTTCTTTAAGGCGCCATTTTCACCAGTGATTTCTTTATCACTGAACCACGTATGTCTATACTAATGCAGGTAATAAACAGCACTCGTGCATTTTTTAAAGCGCCGTTTTCACCAGTGATTTCCTTATCACTGAACCACGTATGTCTATATCTCGTACCTGATCTATCTCGGCCAAGAGTATTCCCAATTCACTCTCACGATTCTCTCTACTTTACTACTCATCAAGCATTGTAAATGCTAAATGACCATACTTGGCTATCTACTAATCAATTATTCAATTCCACTCAATTTCAATCAATTTAGGAATAATTCCTCAAATATCACAATTAATTCAATTTCACGCAACGTAGAGCTCAAATAAATAAACGGACTGCACCACGACAATCATCATAAAATTCCGGTCATCAGCTATCCCTGCCTAATTTCTGGAAAATAAATAAATAATTAAATTAATTTCGAAAATTAATAAATAAATACTAAAAATCCAATTTGGGCCCGTAATGCCTAATTGAAGCCCGATAAGGGTCGGGAAAAATACCGAGATGCATTCAATAAATACTATAGGCAATTCTCTAGCTGAGTACACTAACCACCTGACTAATATGCAATGCAATCAACTAATAATCACTAATCCATTCTAATCTAACCACATAATCATACTTAATTAACACTAATCAACCCTTAAGAATAATTAGTCTACTAAGCAAGGATTAGTGAGATTACTCACCAGAAATTACGCGCAAGTCCGATCAAACCGACGGGGATGACACGAGGGTTGTTTCTTCCCAAAGCAGGCCTCGGGTTCGGGGCCCAAAACACACCAAAAATGGGCCTAGAAGCCGCTGCGATACCCACACCAAAACCTTCTGTTCTTGGCTGGAAAATTGAAGAGAACCACTCGGTTTAGGCTAGACTTGCCCGGGAATGAAGAAATAAACCAAACCGGACCTTGACGGGACTTTACCGGTGAAGAAACACCCAAAACTATCCCTTGTGGAGCTTCTACAAACCAGAAACAGTGGCTGGAAAGCAGCTTAGCAAGAGAGGGAGAGACGGCCAAGGGGAACGGCGGTGCACGGTGAGGCGGGCGCGCGCACACGTGAGGTGGTCCTGGCTCCAGTGTAACGGCGAGGCTACTTCCGGCGATCTTCTTCGTATGCTGGTCGCACACAGCAAATAGAGAGAGAGGAGGATGGTTCTTGGATAGCAACAAAGAGGAAATGAGGGGGAAAGAGAGAGATGAAGAGATAAGAGGGAAGGTGGGCCATTTGGCCTCAAATTTCCACAACTTGTTCATCAAGTTTCAACCTCAACCAAGTATCCTTCCTTGGCTCTCATTTGGCCACACCAACACCCCACATAACCTTCCCAATGGTCAAAAGATGACTAGGGTGTGGGGGATTACGAATTTTGAAGAATAAAGTTTCAATTGGCAATAATTCCTTCTTGATTCTCTCTCAATTGGCTCTCATAAAATCAATTAATGTCTCATTTACCAAATTGATAATTTTCCTCATCGAAGAATCCCTCATGCTTCTCAATTTTATAACAAAAATAAATCATCGGCTTCAATTGCACAAAAACGGCCCAGTGACGACTTTTTCCCAAAAAAATGTCTATTGTCAGAAAAATCTTCTAAGACTGATTCGTAGGTTCTAGAATTTATTGTGACATGACAGAATCTTCAATTTCTGAAATCGGACTCAAATTAGCGGTTAATTTCCCTTCGACGCGTTTTTAACGTAACCTAGGCTACCGTATAGTTTTCAAAACTTTTAGGGCAAATGACCCGTGATCGATTTTCTTCGAGTCACATTGAACCCATCGACACATTGTTGACTCTTGATTGTCATGAAAATCTCGAGGACTCAATTACAGACACAGGGTACCAAAATGACAGAGAAATCGAACTAGTGTCGGTCAACAAGAATTTTCCAATTTAGTGGAATCACCCACGATCAGCCACACATCTCAATCGAACAGACCTATCTTTGATCTCAATTCGATTTTTAATTGTGCCATAATGGCCTCTAAAGATAAGCACGATCAAGAAGCGGATTCCTGATCGAATTCTCAAGTCTACTTGCCTTAAAGTCTTTAATGGCTCCTTTGGATAGTCTAGTTATCTTGAAAGTGATCAGCTCTAAGAACAGCCTTATAGGCGCATCAATGAAATGTTCAATTTATTCAGTAGAAAATAGGACTGAAAATCTGGGATGTCACATAACCTCTAGCTTAATTACCATGTGAGATTTTGATGGAATTACTACCAACTGTTTAAAAGTTTAAGCTATTAGATGAATGCGTGATTTATTATTTAAATATTCTAATACTTATATTTTAATCATTTTGTCTAGTACTAAGCGTGGACATATTTGAATGGGAAAGAAATTGGAGTTTGGAAAGATTTGAACTTAAGATCTCCTGCTATGATACCATATTAGATTTCATGAGACCACTATCAATTATTCTACAAGCTTAAGTTATTAAATGAATAAGTGATTTATTATTTAAATATTTTAATGAAAACCTTTGGTCCAGTTGTGAAGATTACCGTTGTTCACTCCATTTTTTTTTTTTTTTTTTTTGTGGCTATCTTCTAAGGGTGACCAGTGCAACAACTGGATGTGTACAATGATTTCTTACATAGGGTTCTTTCTAAAGAGGTGTACATAAAGCAACTCACACAACTCACTAGGTTTAAGGAGCTAGCTTATCGTGACTATGTTTATAAGTTTCACCGTTCTCTGCATGGTGTCAAGCAAGCTCTAAGAGCCTAGTTACAATGACTTTCACAATTTTGCTTCATTTGGGATTTTTGGTGTCACAAACAAATCCCTCATTATTTATCTACCGAAGAGGCACTAATGTCATTTTTTTTTATCTATGTCATTGACATTTTGATTATAGGTAATGCATTTTCTACTATGAGTGCATTCTTAAATAAATTATCTACATAGTATTCAATTAAGGATCTTAGCCCACTCCACTTCTTTCTTGGGATATAGCTATTTCTCACTTTGAAGGATTTATTCTCTCTCAAGGATGTTGCATTGTGATCTTCTTCACTGGGTTGGCATGTTTGATTGCAAGCCTGTACAAGCTTCTATGGCTCTGACTACATAACCATATGAGAAATGGGATGCTTTGATGTTTGATCCTATTATATATCATTCTATAGTTGGTGCCGTATAATATGTGACAATAACACGACTGGATCTCTCCCTTGCTATTAATAAAGCCTTTCAATTCATGCATGCATCGAGTAAAGACCATTGGTAAATGGTAAAACGCATTTGCACTATCTCAAATGTACAAGGTTGTTTGGTTTGCTTCTTTCTTGATCCAATGATACTCACTTGGAGGCCTTTTCCAATGCAAATTAGGTCGGTAGCTCTAGCAAAAAGAAGTTAATTGAAGTGCATGCTACTTTTCTAGGTCCTAACTTGATTCATGTTACCTTCTGTTATTTTTCAATCCACTAAGGAAACCTTGCTTGTGCAGCAAGAAATGATGGAGGCTTCTCTCGGTTATAAATAGAGTTCTCTTAACATTGAAGGTGTGCCTTTGAGCGTCGAGAAAATGTAAGAGTTTTTTTTAATAGGGGTCACATTAATTGATATTATAATTTACCATGTTACAAGATTGATCTAATAAGATATGATAAAAGGTTTCTTAATTTGTCTAATATGGGGCTAATTAGCGTGAGCTGAGTTGAGCCTAACTCATGATAAGAGGATATGGCTAAAACTCTATAAATTATATTCAAATCTCTCCTCTACCCCTAACACATAATTATCATCACATAAGGAGCATTTACTAAATGCTAAAGGTGAAGGGTAGTCTCATTGAGCTAGTGATACAGAGGGCAATAATTCTTGAGTTTGGATCATCATTATTCTATATCAAAAACCATGAATTCCAAATCAATAATGCAAATATCTTTACTTGATCATACATATATTATTTATTCTGGCTATGGAGATCACAGAATGCGCTTTTGCGACTTACAAAGAAGATTGAACTCTTAGATTGCACAAAAGGGAATTGTGCAAAGAGTTCTTCTCGTGAGGGTCTTGCTTGTTGTAATCGTATCCTATTGTAATTTTAGCCAGTTAAATTCATGTGATTAGAATTTGTGTAATTCTTTAAGTGAGATTTCATTAGTAATTGTGAGGCGCTAAATACTTGGTGAGTTATTTAGTGTAATTAGAAGTCGGGAAACACCTAGAGAGTATATAAATACTCAAATGATTGTAATTTTCATTGTATCATTTATTTTAGAGTTAATATCAAGAAAAAACTCCAAACTGGAATACTTGTGACAAATCTACCCAAAACTAATTTTTTTATTATAAAAAATCCCAAATTAGTACACTCGTGAAAAATTTATTCAAAACTAATTATTGACCATAAAAAACCACAAAGTGGACACTTGTGACAAATTTACACAGCATTATAGCTTTCGTGAAATTTAATCATTAAATTTATTGACCTAGATGACACATGGAGACATGGTATGGTGACATGACAAGTTCACGTAATAATCCGTAAGGTAAATATCACAGAAAACCCCAAAGTGGTACACCTATGATAAATTTAATGGTACTCCCATGATAAATTTAACAATACACTCATGACAAATTTGAGATTTTTTTTTTACATTAACTTGATGGATTTTACCATGTGTCATTCAGTCAATGAATTTATTGGTAAAATTTGACAAGTTAATAGTGGGTAAATTTATCATAAGTGTACTAGTTTGGGATTTTTTGTGGTCAATAAATTAGTTTGAAATAAGTTTATCATGAATGTACCGGTTTGAGATTTTTTTCTGGTTAAAAAATTAATTTGTGGTAAATTTGTTATAAGTGTACTATTTTGGAGTTTTTCGTGATATAACCATTTATTTCATAGCGAAATTCTATGCTGCTTTCCCCATGAATGCATGTTTCGCTAATCAAATCGGTATAGGTAATTTTGATGACAGATTTATTTCCTTCCTTATGTTTACTATTTGATTCTCTTGTCCAACATATTTTCACAACACTTACTTTCATCTCCCTTACTCGAAATCTTGGTCTACATCAATCATTCTGATGTTTCAAAGAGTTGCGTGTAGGAAAAAAAGGTCTCAAGAAAGGTTTAGAGAGAGAGGGGGGGGTGATGTATCAAGGTCTTTGAGAGGGGACCATGGGATTGGCAAAGGATGTGGCTAATGGGAACATTATTTAGTCCAATCTTTGATGCACGCACCATTCAAGTCTACCAATGGGGGCGATATGATCTTAATATCACATCCCTAAATATGCAAAAAATAGAAATATGTAAATGTTATTTTTGTGTAAAACATATATGCGATATACTTTTTATCAACGTTTTATTGGTGGGGTGGATTGTTGAGGCGAGAAAATATTACATACAACTACAATGCCATGTCACTTATGCAATAGTCCATTCACCATGTGACACGTTTCAATTATAAGTTTTTACTTTTCCTTCTATTTCTTTTCCCTATTCTCTTTCCTTTATTCTTCCTCCATTCACTCCACTAGGACCACAGCGAACATACTCAACTTAGACTCATTGTCAACTCAAACCCGTGAATCACCTTCCACTACCACCTCACTATCGTTTCAGTTCTCTGTCCATCACCATGTCATTGCCCAGAGAAATGACATGACCAAAGTGGGCTTTTGAATGACAGATCATGACTAATCCATTAGTGAGAAACCCTCGAATCTCCCAAGTCCTAAGGTTTTCTTATGTATCCTAGAATAATCCTGGGGGCGGCCAATATTGTGAATGTACACTATTGTAATAAATGAGGGCAGTTAAGTCAATGAGGAGATGCAATCTTTACCGTCAGATTAATGAGAGATATACAGCTACGGTTAAGGCCTCATTTCTCTCATTCGTATCCATCTCACAAGTGAATATAATCTTCAGAGCTTCTCTCTCTAGAATTTCTCTCTATGGTTCTCATGAGTATGAGTGAGTGAGACTGAATTAGGAAAAATTCTTAAGATCGCACATGTAAGGAAGGGCTGGATTGATTGATCCATGACAAATGGTATTAGAGCCAGGTTGTTCCAAGGCACAGTGGACCCATGTTCCGGCCTATCAACCGTCCATGGTGAGGAGCACCGAGATGGAAAGGCCATTGAGGATCGTGGGAGAGCCACAAAGGATCTAGCCATCTAAGCAAATAAGGGCCGTGGTAGATTGAGTTTGAGGGATGTGCTAGGCAACTTGGAGACTTGCATGGTGAAGATGGAGAACATCGTCGCTAACCTCCAAGGAATGGTTGAGGAACCTTTCATGACCATCGAATGAGGTGAGACCGAAATGGGGGAGCTCAAGGCTAAAGTGTAAGGGCATAGATATGGATTGGGAGAACTCCAAGGGGAGATGCTGGGAAGCCTGACCAACATTACCGAAGAACTCAAGTAGGGGGACGATGCCTTGGAGGCCTTGGTAGAGACCATGCACGTGGAAATGGCAGAGCTTTAGGCAAAGGTCACCGAGGTAGAAGTAGCATGCATGAACGGGGTGGTCACCTTGCAAACTAGTCCTCAAGTGGACACCCTAAAGCTGAAGGAGTTCAAGGGCTCATGAGTGGCCAAGGACGTGGACAACTTCCTATGATACATGGAACTATACTTAAAATCCATAGGGGGTTACCAATAGTGCACTATGGGTAAGTATTGTAACTATGTACTTGATCAATAATGCTTTGTTGTGGTGGTGTCGTAGGTCCAATGATAGGGGTAATGAACCTATCACGACCAAGAAATGTTCATCAAAGAATTTTGGTGATAATACTATCCCAGCTATGTGGAAAAGGAAGCTGAGAAGGAGCTATGTTGCCTAGAGCAAAAGGGAGGACTTTGGGAGTACGTGAAGAAATTCTTGGAGTTGTTGCTTCAAATCTGATCCATGAATGACACGAAGGTTTACTAGCAATTCATGGGTGGCCCCAAATTGTAGGTGAAACAAGAGTTAAAGTGACACAATGCGAGGGATCTCTCTATGGCCATATCCATGGCCGAGGCCCTTGTGGAGTACAAAGCACCTTCCCGTAGCAAATTGGACTACCAATCAAGGGACAAGGTCACTGGTGGGGGAGATTGTAGTAAGTTCCACTACCCAAGTGGAAGCAAGCCACTATTCTAAGACAAAGGCGAAGTTGAGCGGTGGAGGACATAAGAAGGAGTGCCCAACCTCCAAGTGTTTTTGGTGCAACAGTGTGCAGATGGCTTGTGAATGTCAACCCCAAGCAAGCTTGCAGTGCTTGTCAAGGTTCACAAGGAAAAGCAAGAGGAGGCGTGACTGGGTTCATTGCAAATTTTAAGCTCAATCAAGTACAATAAGGTGAACAAGCCCAAAAGACTCATGTTTTTGGATGTGACAATTGGAGGAACCACAATGAGTGCACTCGTGGATACTGGGGCATCCAATCTATTCATGTCGGAAGAGGCCGTAAAGAAAGTCAACTTTTGAGTCGAGAAAGGAGCCAGGTGGCTCAAGACAGTGAAATCCAAAGAAATCCCAACATGCAGAATGGCTAAGGCCACATAAATTAAGCATGAGAAGTGCACCTTCGCATAGTGGGAAGTGCTATTCCTTGGGTACATCATTGGGGGTGGACAGGTGTAGATGGACTTAGCCAATATCCGAGCCATCATGGATTGACAGTTGCTGATTAGGGTCATAGAGATGAGATACCATGCCACTCATGGATATGCTGAAAAACAAGATGCTATGGGAGTGGATAGATCAATACCAAAAGACTTTCGATTGGCTAAAACAAGCAATGCAAGGAGCCGGTGCTCGTGTTGTCCTGATCATGTCAAGTTGTTCAATTGGTAAATTTGTCATAAATATATCAGTTTAGGTTTTTTGTGATTAAAAAATTAGTTCGGAATAAATTTGTTATAAATATACTAGTTTGGAACTTTTTGTGTTATTAGTCCTTTATAATAAAAGTAAAATAAAAGGCAAGTGAGGTGAGAGATGGCCGGTGCATCCCACGCACGCTAAAAAGGTACTAAGTGGCGATGAGAGGAGACGATGAGAACCAAACACGCTCAACCCCTCCCCCTTTCTGCTTTTGCTTTGTTTCTTTGGGAGAAGTGAATGTGCAGATTGGCAAAAATATATTATTCAATGATTATCTCGATATGGGATCGTCGTTTGGTATTACGATGTGTCGACAGTCACATCTTTCGTGCTATAAGAAAGGAAGAAAAAAATGGAAGAATGTTTGACTGCACAAGCAACAATTTATAAGTAATTGAGGATGAACGGTGCGAAATCCATCTATCACACCATAGCGATAGTTCAATTATTGAAGTGCATGATACTTTTTTTTCTTTTTTCTTTTTTTATATAGAATAAAAGAGTTGGGAGATGGAACCAATTGAACAATGCCCTTTGAACGCTGTTAAAAGGGCCGTATCATCAAAGCACTAGAGGTCAAGGAACTTACTCATCAGCACAATAATCGCTCATTAGTGTTGTGAGCTGGTTCGATCTCCTATAAGCTAGTAAGTTGGAAAGTATAGTCATGCATCACTAGCCTACTGACATCCGGGATGAAAGTCTTACGAAATTAAGTGGAGGAGGTTTAATGAATTTCACGTTTATATCATCGAGGCCTATATAAATAATAAATGGGAGGAGAGGGAGATCTTCGATTTTGCAATATGTAGATTCTATTTCATTAGGCGAAGTTCAATCACAACATCGTCACTTGCATGCTGACAAGCTATTCCAACCCCACTTAAGCCCACATTTCTGGGAAAAGTTCAATTTGTAAGCAAAAGGGACCCAATTTTCTCCACTCACCTATTTCTCTTGATATAGAATAAGTCTCCTTTTGGCTTTTGAATAGAAGTTATATTTCAAACTATCTAATTGAAAGTATTTCTTTTGCGTAAGGTGAAGCCATTCTTAGAACCAAAAAAAAAAGGTATATGAAGCTAGTTTGTAAATAATTTCTTTAAAATGAATATAAGTTTATGATTTGATAAGTTGAAAATTTGTCACAACCAACTATCCATATGCGAGGTTTAAAGAGAAAAAAAAGTAAAAGAAGGAATAGAGACTCGAAGCTTTGCAAGCTGCTAAAAGTTTCTGGGTGTCTTCTTTATCATGGACACAAATTTGTTGTATAGATGCCTCGAAGTAACAATGTTCATGCAGTTGTTGGTCCATCTACATCGAGGATTCCAAGTTGATGCTGGAAACATTGGACCTAAGTGAAGGACAAGTACATATGAGTGATGTGCTAGGACTAGACTCAGAGTCTACAAATGCTTCTCCACCACCATGAAGACAAAATCATTGGATTGCACATGAAAGCTGAATTTTAGTCCATGGGTCTTTCCTCATTTGTTTTCAGATCATCTGCCTCTGAAAGAAGGCTAACAACTTTGGGAAAGCTTAGATGCATTTCTGCGTAAAACAGTTATACCAACACCACAGTACAGTTAACGCGTAGGACGAGCAAAGCCCAACTCTTTTGCCATACGTGTCCTACCAATGTCAAATCAAAACTTTCAAGCCAATGCACACCACCAGTTCATGCATCCGTCCACGACATTCTTTTCGACAATGGCCATTTTGTATCGTTGCACCAATCACACGAACACAAATTAGCAAAGCGACAGGATCTCCCTAACCTAGGGGAATGTAAGTTGTATCCTCCCATCAGCGTTCAACATCATTAATATAAAATAGTTCATAGTATTAAGAGCCACCACTAACCCATTTAAGACCGCTTAAGAGTCAAGTAAAAGATGAGGGGATAATTCCCTTTTTACAAACCAGAGATTCCAAATTCAAAAATTTGGTTATATTAGTTATCTAATTAACGACCTTTTGATATTGATTCTCAATCTTTCGAAAATGATATTCACACAATCTTTCCCCATTTTATTATCCTAGGTCACTAAACGATGTTCATGCATGGATATGCAATCAGATAAGTAAACAACCACAATCAAGGTGATAAAGATAAAGTGAGAAAAAGTAAACCTGATAAGAGTTGGGCAAAAATTATATAGGGTCTCATTATTGAGCCTAAGGACATGAACCCAGGAGTTAAATCAAAGTCTAATTCTTGACTAAAGAGAAGTATCTACAAAAAGTTAAATCACTAAGTGAAACTAATCAAAAACACGCACTGATAGACAATGATACCGAGGATATGAGAATGGATTAAAAGCGACCCGGCAAGCGCCAGTTTTGGATATGCACGGAGCGAACACCGTTACACTCCAGATTAATGAGACAACGGTTAAAACAACAGCTCCCAAATCAATTCCCCAAGCAACAATTCTCCATAGAGAGAGAGAAGAAAACATCAAACCCGATTTTTCGATATAGGACCAGGATTTGTTATTTGACCACCATACCATCAGCAAAACAGATTTTAAATTGGACAACCCCAACATTCAAACCCTTTTTAAGAAACCAACATGTTGAATTCTCATGACCTGTCGGAACCCTTCAAATTCAAGTTTTCCCTCTCATTTTGCCTACTCCACTTCAGCATCCTCCACTTTCTTGCAAGAAACGGTGTCACCGTCGCTCCCATCTTTGGGGCTCTGCAAAGCCCTCTTCTCTTGCTCCTCTTCCCCATCTCCTCCTCCCCGTTCATCTCGCGCTCATCTCTCAACCCCCCGTACTTCTCGTTCCTCTCCGCTTTCGCCTTCAACGCCTCCAGCAACTCGCTCACTGCTTTCTCCTTATTCCTCCGGTTCTTGATCAGAACTTCGCTTATGTCGGCCGGCGTCATATTGGCCTTCTTGACCACCTCTCGGAGCTCGCTCGCCGCCGCCTGCCCGAGGTCCTCGGCCTCACTGCCCAGGTAGTTCTGGAGCAGGATCTTGAGCGCCGGGTACGAGCAATAGCTCAAGTAGATGTGCATGTCCATCCGGCCGCTCCGGAGCAACGCTGGGTCGAGCTTGTCAATGTGGTTGGTGGTGAACACGAAGATCCTCTCGCTCCCGCTGCAAGACCACAGGCCGTCGGTGAAGTTGAGCAGTCCGGAGAGGGTGATCGTGTTGTTGTTCCTGTCCTTGCCACCCGACGGGGCATCAGGGGCGCCAGGGTTGGAGCAGCTCCGACTCGCAGGGTGTTGGGGCGCCTTCGACCGGTTGGGCAGATCGGCTGAGCAGTCGATATCCTCGATGACGATGATGGACTTGGAGCTGGTCTTCATGAGGAGCTCTCGGAGCTCGGAGTTGGAGTAGACCTTGGTCAGCTCGAGGTCGTAAATGTCATAGCTGAGAAAATTGGCCATGGCGGCGATCATGCTCGATTTTCCCGTCCCGGGGGGGCCGTAGAGCAGGTAGCCCCGCTTCCAGGCCCGGCCTGTCCGCTGGTAGAAGGCCTTCCCCGCCACGAAGTCACGGAGGTCGTCCATGATGTCCCCCTTCCTCTCCGGGTCCATGGCCAATGTGTCGAAGGTGCTCGGGTGCTTGAACGGCACCGGTTTCCACCCGCCATGCGAATTAGTGTAGAGGAGGCGTTCTCGGTTCTTACGGCGGATGTCGTTGGCCTTATCCATGATGTAGTCCAGGTAGGAGTGGAGGATACGGTCCCTGTCGCACTTCCTGATCCGGAGCGTGAAGAAGCGCTTCTCGCCCCGCGAGGATGGCTGGGACTGGCTTTGCGTCACCTTATGCTCCCACTGGACGGAAATTCCGTCAAAGACGTCAGTGATGCAGTCGTTGTTGGAGAGGGCGAAGGTGGTGGAGCTGGAGTTTGGGGCGCGACTGAGGGAGAGGCGGCTGCAGGAGGCGGAGAGGAAGGAGCCGAGGTAGAGTTGGACGGCGTTGTAGAGCCCGTTGGTGCTCACGCCGTTGACCTCGGTGATTTCGAAGTAGCAGTAGGAGGAGGAGGAGGAGAAGCCGAGGGCCCACTTCAGGAACCTGAGGGAGGCGAAGCGCAGCTCCGGCGGCACCACCGTTTGGAGGAGGGTCTGGCAGAAGGCCAGGGTGCCCAGGAGGGAGGCCAGAGAGGTCCAAGCCTCGTTCATATCTCTCATTCTTCGCGAGTGAAAGTGAAGGTTTTCCTGGAGATCTCTGGGCGCGGAAGAAGGAGATGATGAAGAAGACGTGGGGGTGGGGGAAGGAGAGCGTCGTGGGATGTAAATATAAGGGGAGAGAAGAGGCTATGCTGGTCCACTTCAAAGCGAGCAGCAGACCACCACCCCATTGGACTCCATAAGTGTGAGTGTGTCTCTTTACTTTTTACATTTTTCCGTTTCTTGGTGGAAGTGCCCAGGAACATGACAGCTGAATTCCATGGCACGACCACAAAAATGTATAGGCCTTCCTGAAGCGTGCCCTGCGTATATTTGTTAAGCAACCGAGCCATAGAATTCTACAATAATGTATAAAATTCGGACTAAAACAATCCGATCGGTGGTGGTTCGTAAATAACTATTTCAACATAGATTCCACCAAAATTTCGATTTTTCACCGCATTTTCCTCATAGTGGATGTTTTTGCGAGTCAGTCCTGTGATGAGATATTGGGTGCAACAAGTTGACGTCGGCTCGATTCATCTATTTCGTGAGGCTCAAGTAAAGCTCCTCATCCACGCGAACTCGATCCGCTTGGGAACAGACTCCTTAACTTAATAAGCAGGGCGGACGAGTGTGTCTGATTAGCCCCTTATGAGGGGAGGCGGGGTGTCGTGTCAGGAGAGAAGTGGAGGTACTTCTCTCCTCAAAAGAACGGAGAAGTGACTGCGACACCCTCTCTCCCCTCGGTGACCCTTACTTTTCCAATAAAGGCCGCGTGAAAATGGGGGCGTTTGTGGACAGAAAGGGAGAATAAAAAGCAAAAAAGCCTCACCAGAGCTTGAGAGGGAGAGAGAGAAGACAGAGACTTTTGGGGCTGAGGATGAATGATGTTTTTCTTTTTCTTGGATGAACTTTCGCCGCTATATTCTATTGCGGCAGAACCGAAAGGAAGGAAGCAACCGGGAAGATTCAGGACGTGGGTTCCGACGTTTCAGTCAAGAGACGTGCGGTTCTCGGATGAGAGAAAAAATTTAGGTCTTCCTGTCGTGTTCCGGTGCCTATTGAGAATGCGGCACGTGTCGAAACTTTTCCACCCCCCCGACCCATCTTGACGCCATAAAGGGATTCGATATCGGGCATGCGGCCCTACCGATAAAGGGATTGGAGGTGGAGGAGGACGGGGGATGGGGCCGAACAGTACCGGCTCCAGATTGGATTTACGTGAGTACCGTACGCACGGGTGCATTGGCGCGGAGAGTGAGACCAAAATATAAAAAAGCATGAGAGATCTAATTTTCTCCACTCTTCAATTTTTTTAATAATTTTTTTTTAACTCTACTAAGCTTGGCCCCTAAGAAATGCCTTTTTTTGTTTTCTTTTTTGAAGAGGTAGGCACTTTTATGGTGATTATTAACAATTTGTCGCAACCACTGCCGTGCTGATGTTCGTGTTCCCCACCAAAGATTTTTTTTTATGTTGACCCTTCCGTCTTTTCTTTCTAAATTAACGCAAGTTTCGTCCCAAAAAGGAAAAAAAAAAAAGGATATTTCCAGCAGTTGATAAAAAGAAATCATAAGATATTTGTATTCTTTTTGGCGGAGAATATAAATGACATCAGACAAATAGAGTAGCAGATTACTTCCAAGGAAATGGCCTCCACATGTGGTTTTCCCCCCTTTTTTGCCGAAATGTGTGAAATGGTCTCCACATGTGAGTCCCCCCTTTTGTCAATTTAGTCTTAATTTTTTTTTTACAATTTGTTAATGTAGTTATTTTGGCTAATTATCTAAATGATAGATTTAGGATTAAATCGACAAAACTTATAAAATTTAAGATTAAATGGATGCAATTAAAAAATTTAGGACAAAAATCAAGAAAAATAGACTTTAATATTTAAAGAGTAAGACGTTGAAGAGGAGCTCAGTGGAGATGGAGGGGAGGCAATAAGAACATACTCGTTCGACCCCCTACATTCTGCCTTTGTTTTATTTACACCTAGAATGCACAGACCTTGAAAAATAAATTATTCAATGAATATATAAATATCTCAACATGGGTTTGAAGAGGTCAATTGACTTTCCCATTTTTAGCGGTGTGGCTATTGACACAAAAAATTACTCAAGTCTTTGACTATTAACTTAGACTATAAGGATCAAGCAAGATATAGTCGAGGTAATATTTGCTAAGTCCTTTTGGTTGGCAACTATAGAAAATCGACATAGGTGACAAGAAATTGCCGATAGGCAACTAAAGAGAAAAGCACTAAGCGTTGAGTCATGGGTGTCAATAAGTGAGACTTGGTTCAATTGACAAAAGAACCAAAATTGAAGTGAAGATCAATGAATCAAGAACAGGATAATTGTTGAAATCACAAAGCCAACAATCTCAAGTACAACCATAATGACGCATTCTATCATAAAGCCAACATGATCATCAGATCGCCGAGCCACAAATCTCAAAAGTCACGAGTCACAACGGTCAAGAAACATGGATTGTTATAACCATCGGGAATAGGAGTTGCAAACTAGAAAAGTAACTATCAATATGGGGCAAGTGATGAGGCCATGATGGTGGAAGTAGTGGATTTATGATTGTGAATATATATTGCTAAATTCTAGAAGCCACGAAGGATGTTATTTACTTTCTTTGTAATAATCGTTAATCATCACTAGTAGTAATAAGTACTAGGATTGCAATTCAAGCAAAGGACTGCCAATCGATTAATAAACTCCAATTGTCAAATATTGTTTTCTTGCCATCATTACATTCCAGTAGAATTTCATATGATTGGCTGTGATTCCCTTTAATTTTTGTATTTTAAATATTCTAGCTAGTTTGCATTCCGGTCCAAGAACCAGCGAAGAACCCCTTACATCTTTTGTTGATTTTTACATCGATGATCTTTTAAAAGATGTTCCGTGAATACTTTTCGGCCAAATAGTGGCATATATAAATAATTTGCAAAATGTAGATTCCGTCATTTAGCCAAGGTTAATGGGGACGTCGTCATCCGCGTGCTGACAAGATCTTCCAACCCCAATTCCTTTCAGAAATAAAAAATTTGGAGAAAGCAAATTGCGTAAAAGCGCCAACTTAAAATTTGCCTGAGTGTTGTCGTTTTTTTCTCACGGCACCCCTTCTATTCGCCCTAATAGTCACCTATGTGGGACAAAAGCTGCCTGTGAACCCAAGATCGGTGTAGTGACTATGATCAAATGACATATCAACTATAACGGGGTACTTTTCATTTGGCGAAAGAGATATGATGACATGGCAGTATGATCCTCGAATATATAGAGTGATTTGATATGATGGTAATATGACATGTGACCCAATATGATTACTCAATATGACATCTACGCTCAACTTATTTCTAGAAAAATGTGATATTTTTAGAAAAATGTTTTCAAATAAGTCTTTTTAAGGGAAAATGGCAAAGCTTTTCAGTGTTTAACTGAAATCTGGAAAAGAATCAGAAAATATTTTATGTTATTTGGAAAGAAAAATCATATTTGATTTTCTAAATACACATATAGTATCGAGTACTAGTGACATACGCATGGGCAATTGAGAACTAAGCACAAACACCAGGATCTTGCTCCAGCCATGATGGACCTTGACCCAGGCAAGGCCACTTTGGTTTCGAGTGAGAGTGCAAGCACCAATCTAGTATCAACTAAAGCTGAAACCAAGAACCCTATGCCTGTGCACATCTTCTTGGCATCCTAGGCCTTGGCCTCAATCTCGGTGGATTCTAGCTTCGATGCAGGAGATACAGGCATAAGCACAGGATCCTAGGCCTAGCCTTTGTGGATATAGACCTAAGCACCGGGGACTCGACCACATGCATAGGTGTTCGTGGCCCGTCCGTGATGGACTTGGGGATACTTGCTGGGGACTAGCATTAGGGTTGCAGGCCTAGGCGCCGGGCACCAAGGATTGAGAGTTAAAGTTCCTGTACCCAAAAGCAGACTTTGTTGTCAAAGTGTTGAAATTTAGTTATATTTTGAAAAATAATTTTATATCATAAATCATAAATCATTTTCTTGAATTTAAATCTAGATTTTTTGTGGATTAGGAAAACCGTTGACTAATTTTCCCAAGTGATCCACATGTTGAGAAAAAGAAAAATATTTTCATGAAAAATATTTTTTGCGAAACAAATAGAGTTTTATTATACATTAAGACAAAATGAATTGTTAGTGTGACATGGCATGCAAGATTTCTCTGATTCTTGGCCATTGTCAAAACTCCCATGATGTTTCATGAGAGTGATGGGGGTGGAGATGGTGAATGCTAGATGATGACAATGGGTTTACGACTCTGCTTGTCAACCAAGTCAGCAATTTTAAAGCTGGGAACCTACACTGTAAAAAGGTACCTTGTGCTAGGAACCTCCATTGTAAAAAGGTACCTTGTATTTTACTTTTGCTGGTGTTATATCATAGCATTATGTTATTGTTATACATGAATATTTGTTTGCTTTATTATTTAATACACTTGATTTCTTATTTATTATTTAACAAGAAATTTCGAAAAAAAAAATACAAGGTAATATATGGTGCTATTCAACCTCTAGAGTCTCTAGGTTGTAGGTTTTGCGATGGATTCAAAATCTTATATGGTAGTGTCATGATCTCACAGTTCTTCATGACTAAAGGACTGTGCTTAATCGAAAAGGATCGTCCAAAGTCACCTAGGTTTTTCGAAACATTCTCAAGAGGGTGAAACGGTAGTTCACGATCCATACTAACCATTATTGCCAAAATAAGGCGAATTGAGGTAAATCTCACTATGGAAGAAAGGGTTTCCTCTCCTCATAATCAATTTATTCATGTTGATTATACCTCTTTCGCCATAAGGCAAGCCTTCTATCTCTCTATTGAGCCATTAACTTTACGCTTTATTTTGAGAACTCACTTATTTCCAATGGTTTTAAATCCTTTTGGAAAATCAACCAGTTCCCAAACATAATTTAGCTTCATTGACTCCATTTTATCTTCTATTGCATGCATCCATTTTTCTTTATTATGACAATTTAGAGCTTCATTTACATTTATTGGCTCATATTCATCTTATGGAGATATTGTCTCATCAGGTGATTGTAATAAAGATTGAGTCGAATTTAATTCATCACTTTTCACATTACTCTCACTTGGACAAACTCCATTAAATTCATTATCTTGATCCAATGTTTCAAATAAGAAGCAATCTTCGCCTATTTCATCATTCTTAGGAAATTCATTCATTCTCTAAGAATATGATATCCCCTGATTCAAATTTATTTATACTCTCACTTTCCCACTTACCTATAAATATATACATTTTTTAGTATTCTTAGTGTCTTATGAAAATACTTTTTTTGCCTCTAGGATCCAATTTTTCATATTTGTGAAAGGGTTCGTGAGTATAGTCAGCACAATCTTATAATTTAAAAAAACTTAAGTAAGGTTTTCTACCTATCCATAATTCATATGGACTAGAAATAACTCATTTGAAAGGCATATGGTTAAGTATATTGACTGCAGTAGGGGTGAGCAACTAGACCAAGTTTACTTCGAACCCAGACCGGACCACCCAGAAAACTGGTCTTGGAACTGGTTCCTGGTAGAATCGGTCCGAGAACCAATTCCAATTTTTGGGAACTTGTTAGAACATGTTCGGTTCCCGGTTCCAAGTGAAGACCCACGTGAGAATTGAACCGGTTTTAGACCCGGTTTTCAGAATTTACTAAAAAAAATAAAACCATAAACATTCTACCCCCTCTCAGTCTCTCTCTTTTCATGCGATTGTGCCCCCCTTTCTCTCTGCTACCCCCCATTCTCTTAATCGCAACATTATTTCTCTCTCAATCTCTCTTCAAGCTCATAAGATCCCGATCGACTTGAAAGCTAGGCTGCTCTACACCATCGAAGCCATCAGATTCGCCGACGTAAGTCCTCCGCCTCCGAAATCCACCGTCGATTCCATCAATTGTCATCTTGTTCGTTCGACCAATCACTGTCCGGGTTCGAAGAACCGGCAGCTTCGAAGTTTTGCGCATGTCCTCGCGAGGGATGTGTTTGCAGGTGGTCGAGACTCGATTTCAGCTTATTACTTGGCTCGGTGAGGTGGAAATCTGCGAGGGATCCGACATAGCGTTTGTTGTCGAAAGCTTAGCAGTATCCTCTGAGCCAATTTTTCTTTTCAGTCATTTGGCTTAATGATGTTGAGAGAATAAGTGGAATTGGAATCGGTTGCGATACGAAGCTACGGCTGTAATATCAAATCCTTTATTATCTAAAATTGAAAACTATATGCACGTCGCCATTTGTCCTTTTTATACTAGTGAATTAGATGGTTGCAAGTCCCTATGAATGTGTGTATTGATGTTCTTGAATTTGCACATATGGGTGTCTGCTATGATGTATTATTTTGCACATTCGGATGAATGTCTTGGAAATGAGCTTCCTCTCTGATGCCGTTTCTCTATGTTGATAAATTAAGTGCATTCTTTTACTAATTTTTAGGTTTGTATTAATAGCGTGCTATGCCTTTGTTCACTGTGTCCCTGCTGATTCTTTGCCTTATGATATACTTTTAATCAATGCTTAAGTAAAGCTTCCAGGTCGATCGGAAAAGTATGTGTAAAGTGGGCAGCCCTGGTCAGAGGGAAGGAGCAAGGCGGACAAAGGGACTTTCACTTATAAGATATCGGATGGTAACAAAGCAAGTTCCAGTGGAAACAGGGTTGATCTTGGAACTGGATCAGAAAAACAAGGTGGTTCGGGTACAGGGTCCAGGTCCGGGCCCTACCCATCTTGGACCCGATCACCCCTAGATAGCAGTTAATAAAGTATTACTCCAAAAGATAATATGAAAGTTAGCATATGTCATCATGAACCTAACCATTTCTAGTAGGGTTCTGTTTGTCTTTTCCACAACACTATTTTGTTGAAGAATATAGAGAATAGACAATTTTCTCTTTATTTCTTTTTCATCACATAAATTTTTGAACTCATCATATTGGTATTCACAACCTCGATTGGATCTTAGTGCTTTTATGTTTTTTTTATTTAATTGATTTTCTATCAAACTCATAAACTTCTTGAAACAACCGAATGTTTTAAATTTATGAGAGATCAACTAGACATGTCCAATTTGACTATAATCATTAATAAACATGATGAAATAAAAACCCCATGCCTTCCTATTACATTCATTGAACCACAGATATTAAAATAGATTAATTGCAAATGAAATTCAACTCTTGTATCTTTTCCAATTATTTTTTTTCATAGAAAAAAAGGCCTTAAAAGTTACTGTTCACTGAATGCTCTCTACTGGGCGATTTTTGCACTGTTCCCGCGCATTCGTTTGCTGATGGTTCCGCGGGAGTTGACCGTCGTTTGAGCCCGATCTCTCATGCCAAGAAGCGCCTTTCTCAGCTCTCCAAACCCTGCTGCATTGTAGCCTGGTACGTTTTCTCTATGGGAAATTCTTGCTGTGCGATGGATTAGGGTTTCTCTGGTGTTGTCGTTCGGGTCTACTGTTATGGAGTCGATGGTTGTTCGGGGTCGTTCAGGTGATGAAGGGCCGAGTAAGCGAACGTATTCCCCTCCTGTTATGGTTGGTCCCTCGGCTATTGTTAATCCGCGCAATGATCAGTCCCGTAAACCCCCGATCCCTTCGTATGGAGCTGCGGGTTCGCGACAGCAGTCGGGCCCTGTGCGAAGTCACGGAATCAGTAGGGGCCGGTCTACGTCAAAGCAGAGTGCCTCCAGGGGTGTCTCGATTAAACCTCCAGTCCGCACCTGGGCAGCTGTTGCGAGCGGTGCCACCAAGGGCTATGATCTGGATCATACTCCTAAGCTTTATGACATTAACCCTGTTATTCAGATGGACGAATCTGACCTAGAGGCTGCCGATCCTAAACTTTATGATTGCTTGGTGGGGTATTTCGTGGGAAAGAAACTTCCGTTCAAGGTTGTTGATGAGTCGCTCAAGAGAGCGTGGGGGCCTGCTTTGCTAGAAGTGATGTCTAATGGCAGGGGATTGTTCTTGCTGGGGATTGCTGACCCAGAATTTAAGAGGAAAATCCTAGAGGGAGGGACTGTTACGGTGGCTAGAATTCCCCTTATGCTGCAGCAATGGAAGCCAGGGGTTGAGTTGAACAAAGAGTCCCTCCAATCGGTGCCGATCTGGGTAAGGTTGAGAAATCTTCCATGCTCCTTTTGGTCAGCTCACTCTATTAGCAAGGTAGCCAATGCTCTCGGGAAGCCGCTCTATGTGGACCAGAGGACTGACCAGATGGCCATGCTTACCTTTGCTTGTGTATGTGTTGAATCACAATGCATCAACCTATCCATGACTTTCTTCAACTGGAACTTAGGGGAAATCTGGTTGTAGTGGATGTTGAATACGAATGGAAGCCTCTTGCTTGTAGGAAGTGTGGAATCTTCGGACATGAATGCAGTGATGCTATTAAGGAATCAGAACCATCCCTGCCAGCTGACTGGAATGTCGAGGTGGAAGTTCCGCCTAGAGCTGAGGCTCCCTTATTGGATAAAGGCAAAGGGATGGCTATTCAGCCTACCTCAGGTAGGGAGGACACGAATGATGTGCCCCTCGGTCTACATAATTGCATCAGATCTTAGCAGGTAGGGGAGCCGAGCTCCCCAAAAAGGAACACGAGTATCCCCCTGGAATCCTCTATGCCCAATCCGGCTAATCCTCCCATCGCTGAATCTGAATCTATATCAGGAGATTTGGAATGGAAACAGGTGAAGCGCGAAAAGAAAAAGAATAAAAAGAAAGCAGCAAGGAGAGCTGCTGCTGCTGCTGATGCGGCTGCAGCTACCTCCTCTGGCCTGTCTCCTCCTACCGATGAAGTTCATGTGTTGAAATGCAGGGATGTTCGGCAAGAGGAGTAGATTCAATCTCTCCAACCTTTGTGTGAAGGAAATCCTATTCCTCTGGCCTTATCAGAAAGTTCGGAGGATATCTTGGAATCTAATATCCGCAGTGCCCCCAGCGATGATGAAGTTCAGTCTGCAGATAATTCTTCCATGAAAGGGAAGCCTCTCGCTAAGGTTCCTATCCTCCAGGATCAGGTTCTGCGTCTCCTTCCTGACCCCCCTCTTGATGTAGTCCCAAAAACATCGGATATGGGGAAGAGGACCTCCAGGAAGAGGTAATCCCGTTCTGTTTTGGTTTTTTGGATGATTATCGATTTTTGGAATATTCGAGGCATTTTGGATCCCCTTAGGTGGGCTGAAGTCAGGCGATTTGCTCTTACTAATAATTTGTGTTTCATTGGCCTTATTGAAACTAAGGTGCCTGAGGACCGTTTTGAGTCTATCTCTTCCACCCTTATTAGGGGTTGAAATTGGCTCTCGAACTATGAGTTCTCTCCGCGCGACAGGATTTGGGTTGGATGGAACCCAAACTTCGTCTCCTACTCTGCTATTTCAATCAGTGATCAGGTGTTGCATGGCATGCTTAAGTTTAATAGTTCTGGTATATCCTGCTATGTGTCTGCTGTATACAGGGAGTACTCTTTCTCCCGTCGGCGGCCTCTATGGGAAGACCTATGTCATTATAGTGATACCTTCCGTCATTCTCCCTGGTTGGTGGCTGGCGACTTCAACGCAATCAAGGATCTTTCGGATCGCATTGGTAGTACCACGAACTGGATTCCCTACTTCGACGAATTTTCCCAATGCTTGTCCCGAGTGGAGCTGGTAGACCTCAAGTATGTTGGTTGCCGCTTCACTTGGTCCACTTCATCTGGTGAGGCGAGGAAAATGAGGAAAATTGATCGTGTTCTAGTCAATGGTGAATGGAATCTTCACTTCTCTTATTCTGAGGCTAACTTCTTTAATCCTGGAATTTCGGATCATAGTCCTATGACTGTTAGAGTGTTGTAGCCTTCCAATAGGAGGAAGCCGTTTAAATTCTTCGAATTCTGGACTCATCATCCAAATTTTAAGGCCACTGTCCAGTAGGCTTGGAGTACTCCTGTTGCAGGCGTTCCTATGTTTCAACTGGTCTCGAAGCTCAAAAGGGTGAAGTCTCTCCTTAAATCTCTCAACTGGGACGCCTTCTCTGACATTTCAATCAAAGTTGCGGAGGCTAGAGAAGCTCTGGCAACTGCCCAGACTCAGCTCCAAGCGAATCCGGCCAGCTCTACTCTTACTCAAGAAGAAAGGGAGTGTCGCCGTGTATTTGTTGAGTTGAGATCCCATGAGGAATCGTTCTATAGGCAGAAGTCTAGAGTTAAATGGCTAAAAGAGGGTGATAAGAACACCAAGTTCTTTCATTAATCTATGAAGAGAAGACACCTATTAAATCGAATCCTTTCGGTTAAAGATCCTTCTGGAAGTGTCACTACTGATCCGCTCTCGGTTCCCCAGGTGTTTGTCGACTATTTTTCTGACCTTTTATCGCCGAAGGAAGGTCTCGTTAGGCCATCCCTTGAGGAGATGCGACGTTATGTCCACAAGCCTTTGTCTCAAGACCAAGCTGGTGTCCTCGTTCTTCCGGTTTCTGACTCTGAAATCAAGAACACGTTATTTTCGCTAGCAAAAGGTAAGGCCCCCGGGCCTGATGGCTTCTCTGTTGAATTTTATAAATCTTGCTGGGATTCCATTGGTTCTTCTGTGCTTGAATCAGTTCATGACTTCTTTCAAAATGGTTGGCTTCTAAAAGAGGTAAATGCCACCATTTTGGCGCTTGTTCCGAAGGTCTCCAATGCTAATGCAGTAACGGATTACAGACCAATTTCATGTTGTAACACGATTTATAAGGTGATCACTAAGATTCTAGCCAATAGAATTTTGGGGCTTTAGGAGACCCGATTAATCATTCCCAGAACGCCTTTGTTAAGGGCCGGAGAATGAGAGATAACATTCTCTTGGCTCAGGAATTGTTTGCAGGATTCCACCTCTCTCCCTACCTGCCTAAGTGCGCAATCAAGGTGGATTTTCATAAGGCCTACGACACCGTTGACTGGGAGTTTTTAGAGCTTGTTTTGCAGGCTTTCTGGTTTCCCCCCTATTTTATAAAGCTTATCATGGCTTGTGTGCGATCTCCGAGTTTCTCTGTATCTATCAATGGAGATCTTCATGGTTTCTTTCCGGGGGGTAGAGGCTTGAGGCAAGGTGATTCGATGTCCCCATACCTCTTCACCTTGGTGATGGAAGTATTCTCCAGTATATTGATGTCTCAAATCTCCAATCCGGACTTCAAATTCTTTTGGAGGTGCAAGCCAATTCAGCTTTCCCATTTGTTTTTTGCTGATGACGTGTTCTTGTTTTGTGAAGCGGACTGGCATTCGGTTGTTATGCTAAAAAAAGGGCTTCATTTGTTCTCCACTTGGAGCGGCTTATTCCCTAACAAGCACAAAAGTGAAATCTTCTTGGCTGGTGGCGAAGCTTCTATGAGGAACAAAATCCTTTGGGCGTTTGGCTTCCGGGAGGGGAAATTACCGGTCGATTACCTTGGTGTCCCCATCATTTCTTCCAGATTGAATAGAGCGGACTGCATTGCACCGACGGATCGCATTACCTCCAGAATCCAATCTTGGACGCATAGATTTTTATCTTTCGCAGGTATATTGCAGCTCATAAGATCTGTCCTTCACTCCATCCAAGCCTTTTGGACAAGTTTCTTTACTCTTCCATCTTCGGTCCTAGAGGATGTTGAGCGGATAATGAGACAATTCCTGTGGAAAGGAACATCTCTCGGTTGAGGAGGCGCCAAGGTGGCCTGGGAAAATGTTTGTTGCCCGGAAGCTGAAGGGGGCCTCGGCATCCGGAATATTAAGCAGAGTAATAGGGCTTCCATGGTCAAATACATATGGATTATGTGTTCTGATAAACAATTCTTATGGTGCCGTTGGATACATTCCATTTTTCTGAAGAAGAAGAATTTCTGGATTGCCGACAGGCCAAAGACCTGCTCCTGGATGTGGAAGAAGATTTTGCAGCTCAGACACTACTTCCGTTCTTCGTTCAGGTGGGTCGTTGGCAATGGGCATTCCATTTCACTATGGCATGACTATTGGTTACCGTGTGACCCTCTGGATGGTTTTGTTCCCTCATCGTTTAGGGATTCTATAGGCCTTCTGGACTTTGCAGTAGTTGCTGATCTTTATACTCCAATTGGTGCAGCACTTAGGTCTCTTCTGGATAGCTGGTCAATTGTTTTGCCGTTATTATCATCTGTGCAGGACAAATTCATTTGGTGCTGTGACTCCTCGGGTCTTTACTCGGTTGCCTCGGCCTGGGAATCCATCAGGACTAAGAGGAATCCGGTCTAATGGGCCTCCCTAGTTTGGGATAATGCCCTTGTGCGTCGCTATCAATTTATTTTGTGGCTTATATCTAAAGGCCACCTCCCCACTCAGTCGATGCTCCTATCCTATGGCAGGATTGATTATTGTGTTTGCATCTTCTGCAGTGAAGTCCCGGATTCTGTAGACCATCTCTTCTTTGGGTGTCGCACCTTGGCTTCTCTGTCCTTCTTTTGGGCTGCCAGGTGCAACATCCTGGAAGATCGAACCTGGAAGGCGCTACCCGGTCTATGAAGTTTTTTAGTGGTAAGGACTTCTATCACAGAATGGTTCGGTTCTCCTTTGGGGCCTTATGTCATATCATATGGAAGATGAGGAATGATGCCATCTTTCGGGGTGAGGCGATAGCTATCCCTGCCCTTAAAAATCATCTTATTAAGGCGGTCAGGGACAAGGCTATCTCCTTCTCCAAGGTCCCACCTTCTCCGACGAATCAAAGGCTCCAAAGGTGTTGGGGATTTGATCCTGTGGTATTCTCTACTCACTGATTGTCCAGCCATTCGCTTTGCCTTTCGTTCTCCGTTCCTTGCCTTCTTGTTGAATTCGGAGGGTCGCCGTTGCTGTATGGTGTCCCGCCGAGTGCTGGTTGTTTGTTTCCTTGTTTCTTCTTGTCCTTTTTTACATCGGATCCCCTTCACTCTTCGTGTTACAAGGTAGGTTATGGTTCCGATCTTTTGTAACTGGCCTTTCTCTTCTATCTAATTACCTTTTACCAAAAAAAAAAAAAAAACAAGTTGACTTTTTCAATGTTGTCCAACAAACCCTCTTTAGCTAGTCTATTCATTCATTATTGATCAATATGATCAAGTCTACCATGACACATGTCGCAACCAATTTTTCGGGGGTGAACCACCTAAGATTTGGCTAATGGATTATTAAGCCTAGACTTAACTCGGGCTCTCCCAAGCCCATATCAATTCGTGACTTAGGTTTGAATTGTTAACATGCAATTGAATTTTAACTAGGAGTCGCCACTAATCTATTTTTGGTGGGTCGATTAGAAACCCTAGTAAAGTAATAGGAGATTTACTTTACTCCTACGAACCAGAGACTAAGGGTACGGGGACTTTGTTACATTAGATTTCTCTAACGCCCTTTCGGTACATTTCTTTTTATTTTGAAAAATGTTTGGCAAGCAATTTGGATTGATTTTAAATCTATTTTCCTAACATGTGAGGTGTTCATGCAGGTGCGCAAATCACCAATTTAAAACCCAAGAAAACAATTAAATGATGTAGAACTTACCTCAAAGCAACGAAAGCATCTGCAGCGTTAAATTAAAATCCACATCAACAATCCTAGATATTGTTTCTAATTAACACGCAATTTCTTTCTTTTTGTTTTCACTTATTAAACGAGACTATAGTCCATATGCAATGCAATGCTTTTAATCTATTATGAAATGATATGACATGGCAACATGTCCTAAACATATGAATAAAATTTTTATGATCTCTTAATGAACATGCAATTGTTAAATATGCAATATAAATTAACCAAAGTGACTTAATTCTAATGACGTGCAATGCAATGCAATAACGTACACAATTATTTCAACTAAAATGACATGCGACATATAATTTAATATGCGAGCTATATGTCACGCGACATTTATTAAATGACCTAATCTAATGACGAACAATTTCTAATTAGAAATGAACCTAACAATAATCACTAAAATGACATGCATTTTATGAACCTAATTCTATATGACATGCAAATGACATTTTTTATTTTAAAAATGCAATCTATCCTATAAATTGCAACTAATTTATCCTAAGACAAATTTTATGAAATTTGAAATGATCTAGCTAGATTAAGATTCTATCTAATTTAAACTAGGGATTAAGTCATATTAAATCCTAATTTAAACTAAGACATTATCTAAATCTAAAATGCAATTTATCTAAAAAAGATGATCTAAATTTAAAATGAAACATTTTGTGTTTTTCTTTAAGAAATTCGAAATTAAAATTAATACATAATTAACATGCAATTCAAATAAAAAACTAACAACCTAAATGAATGCACTTTCTTTTTGGATTTTTTTATTTAAAAATTCGAAATAAGATTGCGATTTTAAACCTAAGACTAGGAATATTCTAAAGCAAATATATTCCTCACTCAAGTATTTTTTTTGGATTTTTCTTTTACGAAAATAAGATTGACTTAACTAACTTGACGATGGTAAATCAAACAAGATAAGATTGATATCCAAAAATTGACGAACCATATCTCGCGCATGAGATCGGGTTGGCCAATTTTAAATTAAATCGTGAATCGAATCTCGGGCTTGAGATTAGATTGTCGATCTTTGTAAGGGATTGCGAGTCGGATTTCAGGCGCGAAAAATTGAACTGTCAATCCCTAGCTTGAGGGACTATTTCATATTGGGATATCAATAATATATCAAGGAACAATTCCACTAAAACAGAATATTAAAAAAAAGGTAAAATAAAAGAAAAGAAAAACCACCTAATCAGATTTTCTTTTTCTTTTTGTTTTTCTGTTTTTCTTCATTTCCAGACACCGCTCGTGGATCTCCAAGGGGAACCGGCGAATTGGCATGGCAAAGGAGGCTCCGGCCAAGGTGAACCGGCGGCGGCAACAACACAGGAGCAGAGCTAGGGAAGCTCGGGTCCGAACCGGGTGTTGGGTGGATCGGCGTTGGTGCTCGTGAAGATTCGAGCAGCAGGAGGAGCGGAGCGATGGCAAGATTGGGTACGGCAGGGGCTCCGGTTGCGGGGAGTTGCGGATCGAGCAGGATCAGCGTTGGGCGGATCGATGTTGGCAGAAACTCCAAGCAGCAGGGCACAGATCCGGCTTAGGGGTTGCTCAAGTGGAGGCAGAGCACTGGCGCTAGGGCAGAGGTTCGGGTTGCTGCAGATTGCAACGTCGGTTGCGAGGGGGGTTACGGGTGCTTGCGGACGGAGGTGGCCGGCGAAGATACAGCAGCAGCAGCGGAGCGTCGAGTTGGCGCGAGCAGCATGGCTGGGCGGCGGTGCGAGCTTGCGGGCGAGAGAGCCCGGTGGTGGCGCAGGACGAGCGCAGAGAGGGGGGCGCGAGTCGGTAGTGCCTTCACGAGTTGCTAGTGTCGCGGGCTCGCAGTGTCACAGGAGCGGTCGTCGTGGATTGGCGTGAGCAGCAGCTGGCAAGCTTGCTGGTCACTGTGGTGTGGCGGCGACGCGGCAGGAGGCGAGCTGCTGTGGGATGGGCTGTCGGAGCGATGAGGGTGCGCTCGCGGGTTGCGGGGTGGTCTGTTGGCGTCGCTAACGAACGGCGGTGGGCTGGCGGAGGAAACGCTGGTGCGGTGGCCGACGTGGAATCGGTGATTATGGAGGCACAGCGGATCGGGCGGAGGAACGGCGAGGAAGATGTAAGTATTCTGTTCTTTTGTTTTTACTTCTTTTTTTTTCTTTTTCTCTCACCTGTCTCTCTCACGTCCCTTTTCTTTGCCCTCTGTGCACTTTCTGCAGCTTCTCTTTCTCAACTGGAAGAGAATTCTTTTGCTCCCTTTTTTTTTTCTCTCCTTTCACTTCACTTTTTGGTGTTTTCTTTTTCCACCTTTTTTTCTCTTTTTCTTCGACCAAGAGAAGCTCAGAAAAAGCCCCCCTTTTATAGAGCAAGAACAAATCAATATGTTCTACCAACGAAGATTTCATATATTGACTCAGCGATTGAAGATAATCCGAATTTTTTTGGTGAAGATTTTCTAGATAAAGCTCCATTAACCAACTCTAAAATCTTTCGAAATCTCTATCCGCAACAAAATATTTTAGAATATTCCTTATCCTCCTTAATATTCCCAATGATTTTACCACCAAAAGATTAAAGATAAGATTGCAATATGATTTTTTTAAATGTCAAAAATCACCATAATATTGCATCAAATCTCAATTTCCCACGAGATAATTAATTAAAAAGCAACGGGCTTGGGCTAATTTGTTCCTTTCGTGGGCTTAATCCAACTAATTTGAACCCATCCTCACCGGTCCAAAAAATAAAACGCCAATTAAAATAAAATAATAAAAATGCACCTAAATCTATATGCTACGCGATAAATGACTAAACGGACCGTCAAAATCTAGGTGTCAACAGCTGCCCCTCTTTGAAGGTGAGCTCGAAGAGGTTGCCTTCAAAGATAAATTGAGACCTAAATTTTGACTATGTACATGCACTAAATGATTTTTTTTTTATCAGGAAATGAATCCCATTTTTTTTTTAAAAGTGCAACTCATATGATGCATGTAAATGCTAATGCAACTGCATGATGTGAAAGGAAAAAGCGTACCTACAATTACTTATCAATCAGTGCGGTAAAGCATCTTTAGGTACTTGATAAATCCCTATTTACTCCACAAGTACCCAACTCTCACTCAGGTTCCTTGAAAAGCGTAACAGGTAAGAACATTCACATTCAAAGTAAAATATTCAATGGAAAAAATTGAGACATCTAGATCCAGACTAAGATGTCAAGATTTTTGAAAATCTCAAAATACCTAGATCCATACTAAGGTATAATGAGAAGGATTGACAAACATTCACATCCAGAGTGAAATGTTTGAATGAAAGTAATCAAGACATCCAGGTTCAAACTGAGATGTCATGATTTTTGTACTCGAGATACCTAGATCCAGACTAAGTATAACGAGAAAAGTCGAAAAAACATTCACATCAAAAATGAAATGTTTAGATAAAAGTAATCAAGACATCCAGGTCCAGACAGAGATGTCATGATTTTAGAAGCTCGAAATACCTAAATCCATACTAAGGTATAACGAGGAAAGTTGAAGAACATTCACATCCAGAGTGCAACGTTCAACGAAGAGAATTGAGACATCCAGATCCAGACTAAGATGTCAAAATTTTGGAATGCAATTTGTATGCAAATGGTAAAGGAACCTACCTAGAATACCTTACCTTCATGGAGGGTAGAGCAATTCAAGAAAGTCGGTGTTACATGTTCAGAACCCGTACCTTTCTACGGTCGCCTAAAATAGTAACGAAGAGACTACTTTCCTAGGACTCGTACCTTTCTACGGTCGCCTAGTAGGGCAGCAAGGTTTTCTAAGGAAACTACTTTCCTAGAACCCGTACCTTTCTACGGTCACCTAGTAGGGCAGTGTTTGGTTGTGTCTAGGACCCGTACCTTTCTATGGTAGCCTTGATGAAAAAAATTGATTTTCCAGGACTCGTATCTTTCTACGGTCGCCTAAATGAGGAAATTGCTTTTCCAGGACCTGTACCTTTCTACGGTCGCCTAAACGGGGATTCACTTTCCAAGACCCGTACCTATCTACGGTCGCTTGAATAAGGAATCATTTTCTAGGACCCGTACCTTTCTACGGTCCCCTAAACTGAGGTTTTGCTTGGCTAGGATCCGAACCTTTCTTCGATCGCCTAACGTGGCAGCATAGATTATCTGACCAGGACCCGAACCTTTCTTCGGTCATCTTAATCAGACTGAATCTGGATGAAAAATCTTTAGGGGACAACTCCATTGAGTGTCGGTGTAAAGGACTCTGGGCTACGAAAGCACGCCAGGTCGATAAAAGAAATCCAGGCTACGGAAGCACGCCGGTTCGATAAAATGGACTCTAGGCTACGAAAGAACGCTAGGTCAGGAACTCCGGGCTACGGAAGCACGCCGGGTCAATGAAGGAGACTTTGGGCTATGAAAGCACACCAAGTCGATATAAAGGACACCTGGCTACAAAAGCACGCCGGGTCAATGAAAGGGACTCTGGGCTACGAAAGCACGCCAGGTCAATATAAATGGACATCTTGACCAAGTCAAGTGTCGATAATGGGTAGATATATACTCACCTGATGATATCTCTGATTCTTGGGGATATGTCTTCTGGAATTCAGATATCTTGTGGAAGTCTCTCACCCCTCAATAGAAATAAATCAAGGATGCACCTTGAATATTCGTGATGGTTTCTCTTCTTGAAAGGAGCCTGAATATCAAGAGCTCTTGGGTCTTTGAGACACGTTTTAGAGCAAAAATGCATTTACCAAATAAATAAGCAATTACGGCTATTCTGGAATGCACACTTCAAAATCTACTGAAGTTTTTATCAATTCAATTGGGGTTCATGCATAATGACATTTGCATCACTTAAATTTCCATTGGAGACATTTCAAAAGAATATTCCAATGTGAATACATAAGTGTCATGGATGTGTCAAATGAGAGATCTTTCGATCAGAAAGGACTTTTCACTTCCTGATTAAAATGGCCATTTCATCCTGACCTTTGATGCAGGATTTTTAATAGTTACTCTATCTCACTGTCATCATGCCAAATAAGGGTCCGAGTAATCTCACAAGTGGTACGAACTTATCAATCTAAGAGGTCTTTAACAGGGACTGTAATGCGGGCTTAGTCAATGGCTTAGCAAATCATCTTGAGTCGAGGCTATTGAAAAATGAATGATATTTCACAATCATCTTGGGGTTTACAAATCAACAAACATGAGAAATGAAGCAGAAATTATCTTACTCACACTTCTTCAAGCGATACTTTCAAACATATGAACTTTTACGTTAATTCAAGTGCCCTAATCTGAAGAGATTTTGTAAGGGACATAACGTAAGCTAAGTTCATGGGTTGAGAAACAAAAAGATGATTAGGCTCAAAAAGCATTTAGGGGGTCAAAGTTGGTGATCATCTTGACATTTCCAACAAATTTCATTCCAATCGTCGAAGATTTTCTTCACATCACAACTCCACTGATTGCAACCTCTCAACATTTGAGTTTTTTTTTTGGGTACCACCTTGTTGGAGATACGACACACTTCATCAAGTGTTTGATTTTTTCTTTGGGCATTGGCCTTGCTTTTACCAGGCACACTGCTTTTTTATGCCCCATTTTTTGCATTCTCTTTTTTTGGACAAAGTCTCCATTTTTATTAGCATTGTAAATCATGCTACTTGAGTTGTTTGATTTTTCTTTCCTTGCCCCAGTGTGGGGGATGATCACCAACTGTGTTTAATGTGAAATGAATTCATAAGCTCAATGGGGCTATGCAATGGATAAAGTGTATATGATAGAGAAAGAACTGCTCTTTGTCGTCCTAAGGCACTTTAAATTATCGTACAAGTCACACTATAAAAGCAATACTCGAAGATTGATGCAAGTACGAATAAGAAAATTCCTATCATTCATTTCAAATCTTGTCCCAATATGAGACCATTCTTGACAGGGATAATTTAAAAAGCTCTTCATGTGTGTGGGCTCAAAGGGCTGAACAATGGATTTACCTGTAGTGTTCCGGTAGTAGAAGAAACTGCTTCTTATCACCTCAGTTGACTTACCCTTTGCGAGATCACCCTTTTCCTCATAGGAATGGAATTTTTCCACACAACTCACTGGTGGTTAGTGTATGAAACAGTGTATGGAATATGGTTTGCCTTTCATCATTCCAAAGTATCCCATTTGACACATTCACTCCATCTCACACAATTCATCAAGGAGGAAAAATGCAAGATTTGCAACAAATTTGAACATTTCAATTCACTGAGGCAATTTATTCATCATAAAATGTTTGCAATTCAAAACATGACATGGCAAATCCTATCATGAGTAATACTTCTTAAAAGCATTATAATTTACTGGAGTTTGAAAACTCACGACCATCCATTTCTGCTAGGATGGCACCTCCTAGAAGTACCTTCCTTACCACATATAGGCTGTAATTTGGAGCGAACTTGCCCTCAAGATCTTCCACCGGAGAAGGCTCCAGCCAAGGTGAACCGGCGGTGGCAACAACACAAGAGCGGAGTTAGGGAAGCTCGGGTCCAAACCGGGCGTTGGGTGGATCGGCGTCGGTGCTCGTGAAGATTCGAGCAGCAGGAGGAGCGGAGCGATGGCGAGATCGGGTACGGCAGGGGCTCCGGTTGCGGGGAGTCGCGGATCGAGCAGGATCAGCGTTGGGCGGATCGACGTCGGCAGAAACTCCGGGCAGCAGGGCACAGATCTGGCTCAGGGGTCGCTCGGGTGGAGGCGAAGCACTGGCGCTAGGGCAGAGGTTCGGGTTGCTGCAGATTGCAACGTCGGTTGCGAGGGCGGTTGCGGGTGCTCGCGGACGGAGGTGGCCGGCGAAGATACAGCAGCAGCAGCGGAGCATCGGGTTGGCGCGAGCAGCACGGCTGGGCGGCGGTGCAAGCTTGCAGGCGAGAGAAGCCCTGGTGGTGGCGCAGCGTGAGCAGTAGAGGACTAGGGCGCGAGTCGGTAGCGCCTTTCAAGGGATGCTAGTGTCGCGAGCTCGCGGTGTCACAGGAGCGGTCATCGTGGATTGGCGTAAGCAGCGGCTGGCAGGCTCGCTGGTCACTGTGGTGTGGCGACGACGCGGCAGGAGACGAGCTGCTGCAGGATGGGCTGCCGGAGTGACGAGGGTGCGCTTGCGGGTTGCAAGGTGGTTTGCTGGCATCGCTAATGAACGGCGATGGGCTGGCGGAGGAAACGCCGGTGTGGTGGCCGGCATGGAATCGGTGATTGTGGAGGCACAGCGGATCGGGCAGCAAGGAACGGTGAGGAAGATGAACAGTATTCTGTTCTTTTGTTGTTACTTCTTTTTTTTCTTTTTCTCTCACCTGTCTCTCTCACGTCCCTTTTCTTTGCCCTCTGTGTACTTTATGCAGCTTCTCTTTCTCAATCGGAAGAGAATTCTTTTGCTCCCTTTTTTTTTTCTCTCCTTTTACTTAACTTTTTGGTGTTTTCTTTTTCCACCTTTTTTCTCTTTTTCTTCGACCAAGAGAAGCTCAGAAAAAGCCCCCCCTTTTATAGAGCAAGAACAAATCAATCTGTTCTACCAACGAAGATTTCATATATTGACTCAGCGATGGAAGATAATCCGAATTTTTTTGTGAAGATTTTCCAGATAAAGCTCCATTAACCAACTCTAAAATCTTTCGAAATCTCTATCCGCAACAAAATATTTTAGAATATTCCTTATCCTCCTTAATATTCCCAATGATTTTACCACCAAAAGATTAAAGATAAGATTGCAATATGATTTTTTTAAATGTCAAAAATCACCATAATATTGCATCAAATCTCAATTTCCCACGAGATAATTAATTAAAAAGCAACGGGCTTGGGCTAATTTGTTCCTTTCGTGGGCTTAATCCAACTAATTTGAACCCATCCGCACCGGTCCAAAAAATAAAACGCCAATTAAAATAAAATAATAAAAATGCACCTAAATCTATATGCTACACGATAAATGACTAAACAGACCGTCAAAATCTAGGTGTCAACAACACACATTCACATCATTATCATATTAATTAGAATACGTAAAGATGGAATAATAAACATTGATTACTATAGTCAACATCTAACATAATAAAACCATCTAGAAAATAACAAACCATAGTAATTTATATCCAAATATAAATTTGCACCACTATTATGGAAGTTTAAACTGAAACCTACTTTAACAAACACACACATAGACACTAAATTCCGACGAATCTCCGGAACATATATGACATTATGCAGGAACAAAGTACGTCCACCATGCATATTTAATTGACAGGTGTCAATCATTTTTACTTCGGCTCTAGAGTTGTATTCTATGTAGATCCATTTCGTTCCAATCGAAACTCATCAAAACTTCATGAAGAGTTCTCTATCATTTATTACATAGTTTGCTACTCCCGAATTTACAGTCCACAAATGATTAGATTCAATTAAAAGTACAAAACTTGACATATAAGTAAAGTTCTCAAGAATACAATTGGTGTTCACTTTTTTTGGTTCGCCATAGTTATGAGCATAATGAACCTTCTAATCATAGTTATAACACTTCACCCTTGACATTCTCTTTAAATGATGATGTTTTCCTCTCTCATGTTCGTCAACTCTTGATTTTTTGCTTGAAGGGCTTGATCCTTTGCCTTTCCACATTTTGAACGAATTAAGATGCTTGTATTTAGACCTCGAAGCTCATTCTGAGCTAGAACCAAATATGTTGTTTTTGGCTTAACCACCAGAAGATGATGCTCTACAAGCTCAAGGTGGCGTATGACATTCTCAAGCTCCTTCACAACTTGGTTAAGAGCTTTTAATACTTCTTGTTTTTTTTAGTACATATTGAATTTTCATATTCAATATCTCATCAAATTTCTCTTATTTGTCCAATTCAATCACTATGTTCTTAGAAACTAAAGCCATTGTATCTGAACAAATCGGACATATTTGCATGAATTATTAATGCCTAACATTTATGCATCTATTTTGTATAAACTAATCATATTAATGAATAAGATCAAACAAGGCTTTAGAGTCAAAATGTCACTTTGTTTCCAATCATCATCCAAAATTTCTAATTTGAAATTATCATTAATATAATCATTTATGCAAAAATAATTTCACAAAAATCATAAAACTTTCTTGAACTTCCCACAAATAATTGTAAACTAATATAATAATTTACAACAGTAAATAACATTAAACTTTCATTAACTAAACATGTCATTTACACGAAGTAATATCTCTAGTAGAAAGATATCAACGTCAACATCAAAGAAATATCTACATTTAAAATATCTCAAACCAATCTAAGAAAAATAAAAAATAAATTCAAAGATACTCATTTATCTCATAAATAGGGAAATATTCTTCTAATCTCTTAGTAAATTCCTCTGAGAATTTTATAAGCACATTAGGCAACCATGGAAATATCATCAAAGATCCCTTATGGCTCCTCCAAGGCGCATTCATTCTACGACAAATGACACTCAACTCGAAGGTTGAAGTATTCGTTGCCTCAATTCTATAATATTCTCTCACAAAAGCCACTACAAGTTTCTTATAATCCAAGACCACGTTAACCTTCCATAGACAATTTAATACTACTTGCTATTTTGATGGAAAAGTAATCATTAGAGCCAGCACCTTTTGAAAATCTAGCATAAAGTAACCATTCCAAGTGATTCGTTGTATCATTTGGTTGACCCGGACCATATATGACACTATATCACTGTTATTCCACCGATAATTAGTTAATTCCGCCATTAGCCCTTCAAGTCTCGCATTTTGTTAATCCGTTCTCGGGAATATAGGCATGTATACTAAACGCATCATTGTTCTTACAACAAATACAGAACAAAAAGGGATTACACATAATCCTTAGTGAATACAATCGAAAAACACATTTTCTATTTTTTTTTTTTTTGGGTTAATGGTCAATAGTAATCAACTACGGTCAACACCAATTAACAATAGGTCAACGGTCAATGCCAATCAATGGATTACCAGGTCGGGTCAATAGGTTAGCCGAGTCGAACATTCGGGTTGAGTCATCCGAGGGCAAAATAATAATATTAGTGAAAGAAGAAGGACAAAAACATAAAAACACCGTTTAGGGCAAAAATGTAATTTTGTGAGAAAAATAGGGGCAAAAAGGGTAATCTAAAGGTAGGCATGTGCCACGCACATGTTGGCAGTTGGTGCGCGCGTGCCACGCACGTGCCTACAGTTTCCGCACACGCGTGCTGCACAAGTGCCTAGGAAACTGCCTTCGACAAAGCATGCACATTCCGGCCGAGTGTAGGGGCACGTCCAATAGCTCCTGGCCCACACCACCCGTCATCTTTCTCCTCTCGATAAGAACTACGATCCTGCACTTTTAAAAATAAAATTTGACTCACGAAAAATCAAAAGGGGGTGCAAATAGTACATGGGTGTTAGGATTTCCGTCCTTGAACTTCCATTGGCGACGATTCTAAAAAAATTTGACCATTAAAAAAATAAAAATAAAAATGTTAACAAAGATCAGGAAACATGGACACTATTATTCTGATACCAATGATGAAAACGATTCCTAAGACGAACCGGTACTCGGATGAACGATACTAAAAACAAATGTGGATATTTCATGGATTAAATACTTATTGCAGTTTCAAAGAGATTGATCGAAGCCTTGCAATTCCGTTCTTCGAGAAAGAATGCATCGTTATCTACTTTTTTATTATCATATCTTCAACATTTTCCTTTTTGATATTTATACCGCAGTTATTTTTATTTAAAAAATAACTACACTCTTTGTCTTATGGGCCAGGTTTTGGCCCAACATGAGCAAATAGGCCTGCTTTGGCCCAACCAATAAAAAACCCATCACTATTTTTATAACAAGAGACATATTAGACACCCATATGTGTTCCCATTTGCCCTCGTAAATCATAATTCCGCCCACAACAAAGCAAAATCCCGATCTGTTTCCAACAGATCAATTTTGCTTTTTTCATTTTCATTTCTAAACAAAAAAAAAAAAGAAAAGAAAATTAACTTAAAATGAGCAAGAGAAGGACGAGCTAGTTTTCGCTCTCATTTTGCCTTCTCCTCCTCTTCATCATCCACTTTCTGCGAGAGTCGTCCTCACAGTCGCTCCCTTCTTTGGGGCTCTCCCGAGCCCTCTTCTCTCGCTCCTCTTTTTCAACCCCGCTCAACTCGCACTCCTCTTTCAACTCTCCGTGCTTCTCGTTCCTCTCCGCTCCCGCCTTCAACACCTCCAGCAACTCGTTCACTGCTTTCTCCTTGTTCCTCCGGTTCTTGATCAGGACTTCGCTTATGTCCGCCGGTGTCATCTTGGCCTTCTCGACCGCCTCTTGGAGCTCCCTTGCTGCCGCCTGACTGAGGTCCTCAGCCTCGCTGCCCAGGTAATTCTGGAGCAGGATCTTGAGCGCCGGGTACGAGCAGTAGCTCATGTAGATGTGCACATCCATCCGGCCGCTCCGGAGCAATGCTGGGTCAAGCTTCTCGATGTGATTGGTGGTGAACACAAAGATCCTCTCGCTCCCGCAGCACGACCACAGGCCGTCGGTGAAGTTGAGCAGTCCTGAGAGCGTGATCTTCTTGTTGTTCCCGCCCTTGCCACTGGACGCAGCATCAGGGCTGCCAGGGTCAGAGGAGCTCCGGGGCGTGGAGGCTTGGGGTACCTCCGACCTGTTTGACAGATTGGCCGAGCAGTCGATGTCCTCGATGACGATGATGGACTTGGAGCTGGTCTTCATGAGGAGCTTCCGGAGCTCGGAGTTGGAGGGCACCTCGGTCAGCTCGAGGTCGTAGATGTCATAGCCGAGGAAATTGGCCATGGCGGCAATCATGCTCGATTTCCCTGTCCCAGGTGGGCCGTAGAGCAGGTAGCCCCGCTTCCAGGCCCGGCCTGTCCTCTGGTAGAAGGTCTGCCCAGCTGCAAAGTCGCGGAGGTCCTCCATGATGCCCCTCTTCCTCTCTGGCTCCATGGCCAACGTGTCAAAGGTGCCCGGGTGCTTGAACGGCACCGGTGTCCACCAGCCGCCCGAATTAGAGTAAATGAGGCGTTCTCGGTTGTTGCGGCGGATGTCGTTGGCCTTGTCCATGATGTAGTCCAGGTAGGAGTTGAGGATGAGGTCCTTGTCACACTTCCTGATCCGAAGCGTGAAGCCACGATCGGGGAGGGGCCGCCCCGAGGAGGTCTGGGACTGGCGCTGCGTCACCACGTGCTCCCACTGGACGACAACGCTATCAAAGACGTCGGTGACGCAATCATTGGAGAGGACGAAAGTGGTGGTGCCGGAGTTGCGGGGGCGACTGAGGGAGAGGCGGCTGCAAGAGGTGGAGACGAAGGAGCTGAGGTAGAGCTGGACAGCGTTGTAGAGCTCGTTGGTGCTGCCGCCATCTATCTCGGCAATGTCGAAGTAGCAGTAGGAGGAGTAGCAGCCGAGCGCCCGCTTCAGGAACCCGAGGGAGGCGGAGCGGAGGTGAGGCGGGAGCACCGCATGGAGGAAATTCTGGCAGAAGGCCAGGGTGCCCAGGTGGGAGGCCAGAGAGATCCAAGACTCCTTCATATCTTTCATTCCGTGCGTTGTGAAAGTGGAGGTTCTCGTGGAGATCATCTCTCTCTGGGTTGCGGTGGAAGAAGGAGACGATCAAGAAGAGTGAAAGTGAGGATGGGGGATTTTCTCGGGGGGATGGGGTATTTACGGAGAGAGGGGGAGGGTGGAAGGCAGTTGATGGAGAGTCGTTGGACGTCCCTGGGGGTTCGCCGAGAGTAACACCATTTGACTGCTACTTATATTTTTGTTTATAATTTCTTCTCCTGTATATCTCTGTTCTTTTTGGGATCAACAGGGTGGGGTGAGTTACAAAAGACAGAGAGAGAGAGAGAGAGAGAGAGAGAGAGAAGGAAATTCCGTGTACAACATGGATTGGAGAGAAGAGGCCATGCCGGTCCACTTCAAAGCTAGTGGCAGACCACCACCACGTGTCAAGGTTTGAGAGAGAAGAGACACCATTTGGACACAATAAGTGTGTGTGTTCAAAAAAAAAAAAGTGTGTGTGGGTGTTTTTTTTTTTTGGGTAAATCACAATAAGTGTGTGTTCCTCTCTTCTTTTTCCTTTCTTTTTTTTTATTTGAAGTTTCCAACAACATGACTGGTCCGTTTTTGTAATGGTCCACGTAAACCCTTTCCACTATGGATTTATTAAATGAGAATAAAACAGGGGTAAAGGGCGGGATGGGGATGGCTGATTGGCCCCTCTCGAAAGAAATGGAATATTTGATTGGCTGCGACGGTGGCTCTTTACTTTCCTCCCCCGCCTCCGGCCAAACTCTGAGGTCTGCATCATCAGCATCCAATCGTTTTTGATGTTTCTATGAAGGGCGAGGAGGAAATGAGAGAATAAAAGCAAAATAGAAGCCTCAAGAAAGCTCTTGAGAGAGAGAGAGAGAGAGAGAGATAAGAGGTTGAAGAAAACGAGACTCTAATTTTATAAGGAAAAAGCGTTTGAAGTGGAACTCCCAGTGGCGATGAGAGGAGGCGACACAAATCGAAACTCAGTTCCATCCGCCCCCCTGGCCTCCGGCTTTTGTCTTGTTTCTCTGTGGGGGGAGAAGCAGTGAATGTCCAAATCGGCCAAACATAAATCATTTGAAGAATACGTAGATATCTCGAACATGGGGTTGTATTTTGGTACGACGTATGGTTCCATCTCAAGTCCTTTTGCATGTTGACAAGCTCTCCCTGCCCCACTCAAGCCCCAACGTTCGCAAGAAAACTTCAATCAGTCAGCAGGAAGGGACATAATTTCTTCACTCATCAACTTCTCTCTTTTATAAAATAAGTCTCGTATTTCCCTTTTAAATAGAAATTTGATCTGAAAACATCTGATTGAAAGTACGTCTTTCGCGAAGGGTGAAACCATTCTTACAATATAAGACCGAAAAGAAATAAGTATATGAAGCCAGTTTGTAAATAATTAATTTCTTTAAATTGAATATATGTTTATCATTTGATAAGATGAAAAATCGTCACAGCATAAAGATTCCAAGGTCTGTAGGCCCCTAAAAGTATTTGGGTGTCTTCTTTATCAACCCAGTAAATGTTGTATAGATGCTTGGAAGTGACGATGTTCAGGTAACTGTTGGTCCATCTGCATCTAGGATTCAAGTTGACGTGGGAAGCATTGGACGTAGTGCATGCCAAGTATGTATAAGGAATTAAATATAAAGTAGAAAAGAGAAGTGGGAAATTTTATGTATAATTTGATACATTATAACAAAGTACATCAGCCTATTTATAGGCTTTATGAGAAATTATCAAAGGTAATGTATATATCAATCAATATATACCCAATCGAATAAGATATTCGTACAATCTTGAGAAATATAGAAAAACAATAAAAATATTCTTATTATTTCTAATATAGGTAAATATTCTAATTATATTTAACATTCTCCCTCAAACTCAAGGTGGCATCAAAAAAGTCAATTGAAGTTTGAATTCATGTCACTTAGTGCCACAAAAACTTGTTTCTCTAACGACATCGCAAGGCATTGGGCTTGTTGATCCATGGCGGGGCGGTGCGTGAGATAGTCTTCTAAATCTTGCTCGTCTAAGGGTGTGGAGTCTGGCGGTGGTGCCAGCTTCTTGAAATGAGAAGTGGAAAGTCAAGAATCGAAGGAATTGGAGCTAAGTAGCATGCATCCTTTTGTGCTCGACTTTTCTGTTAGGACAATAACTTAAACATGGCTAATACGGCTGGCATGGTAAAAGCAAGTGGAATGAGCCAAGCTTTGCTTAGGGAAAAGTTACTTTGCAAAGACACATCTTTGTGGCGTTGAAAAATACTTGCATGAAAAAGAAAAGCTTGATTTGGCAACCTATAGAGACACCATAACACAACCACCATGACACTTACTCAAACGCGAATTGGGACATTTGAGTGAATATTGGCAAGGGTGGCGGGATGAATTTATTTTACTAGGGATGCATTGGGTACAAAGCAGAAAGAAATTTCTAAAATGCACTAGGCTCAGTACAAAGTGCACCCAGTGCACTAGGATTGCCTCAGGGAAGAAGCCTCTGGCACCAAGTTAAAAATGAAGTAGAAAAGACAATTGGAGAATTTTCTATATAATTTGATATATTATGATAAAAGTGCATCAGCCTATTTATAGGCTTTATCTGCAATTATCAAAGGCAATATATAATAATCAAGATATATACAATCAAATGAGATATTCATGCAATCTTGAAAGATACAGAAACCCAATAGAAATATTCTAATTATTTCTAATATAGGGAAATATCATTATTATTTATAATATAAGGGATGTGTTAAGGCTAGACTCAAGAGTCCACAAACGCTTTTGCACAACCATGAAGACAAAAGCATTGGATTGCATAAGATGTTGAGAGAGTCTGTTTTAGGACATGAAAGCTGGATTTTAGTCCATGAACCTTTCCTCATTTGTTGTCGATGTATCTAACTCTATATGAAGACAAGCAACTTTCGGAAAGACTTGATGTATTTGTGTTGATTTAGCATCTCATATGCTAACGCATGGATAGTTAACGCGCAAAGTGTTATGCTAGCATGATAATACAGTTAACGCATAAAACAAGCAAAACCTGACTCTCTTCCATGCATGTTTAGCCGATTTCAAGATAGTCATAAAACAAAGTCAATGCACACCAATCCATGCATCAGTTCACAACATTCTTTCCAAGAAAGATCATTTTGCATCGTTGCACAATGTATACGGTACAGATTATCATAGCAGCGAGATCCCAACCTAAGGAATGAAAGTTGTATCCTTCTATCAGCCTTCGATATCATCAATATAAGATTGTTCCTAGCATTTTGCGTTTAATCTTGAAACTTCTACTTCCAAGTTAGTTTTCCCTCTCATTTTGCCATCTTCTCTCCTTCATCCTCTACTTTCTTGCAAGAATCGTTCTCACGGTCGTTGACTTCTTTGGGGCTCTCCATAGGCCTCTTCTCTTGCTCCTCTTCTTCAACCCCTCACTCCTCTCTGCTCTTGCCTTCAACACCTCCACCAACTCACTCACTGCTTTCTCTATGTTCCTCCCGTTCTTGATCAGGATTTCACTTATGTCTGCCGGCGTCATCTTGGCCTTCTCCACCACCTCTCGAAGCTCGCTCGCCGCCTCCTCTCCGAGGTCCTTGCCCTCCCAACCAAGGTAGTTCTGATGGGAGAACAGTAACAATTCGAACAACATCGAATCAATACAGCGCAATAAAATAATCTTCCCTCTTATGTAAACCTAATAGGAATCGATAAAGTAGAGTAAAAATAAATACCAAGCGCACGAACACAAAACGATTTTTACGTGAAAAACCTCATCGATATGAGGAGATCAAAAACCACGGGACTAGAGTCCACCCGAAATTCTTCACTATCAACAAAATTGGCTGAACAATGTTATTCTTTAGCAAATACTAGAGGTATATAGTGGCAAAGACCTCAATAACATAATTCTTGGTAATACACATGAATTTCACAAGAGATCAATGATAAATCTGACCAAAACCGCAGGTTTTGATCAATCCACGAAAAACCTGATGTAGGGAGTTTCAAATGAAAATCAAATCGTTCAAATTCGAGAAAATTACGCCACAAACATGCTAACAAAATTTCAGCTCAATCGGACCACGAATTGACCTCCAATGCCAGCTTGATGTAAATTAAATATTGCACAAAACTCCAGATTTTCTGTTTTCTCGTTTTCTCTTGTTACTATTTCTTTCTTGGCGGCTACCTCTTTATATAGATAATGAGAAATCATATTTCTCTATATAACTTATCATATGAGTTCAAGCCCTTTTTGAGCTTGCAACTCATTAGGCTTCCTCCACATAGAAATGAACCCAACTAACAAATTCTGGAGTAGGATCTTAAGTGCTAGGTACGAGCAGCAGCTCATGTCCATCCAGCCACTCCGAAGCAATGATGAGTCGAGCTTGTCGATGTGGTTGGTGGTGAGCACGAAGATCCTCTCGCTCCCACAGCTCGACCACGGGCCGTCGGTGAGTTGAACAATCCTGATATGGTCATCGTGTTGTTGTTCCTGTCTTCCCGTCAAACGCAATGTGGGGGGCGCCAGGGTCAGAGAAGCTCCGTGGGAAATTCTCCAAGGAAGGAACTAGGAAGGCCCCGCATGGTAATGTTTTTGTTCCTTTTCTGTTCCCAAGAACAGAAACAAAAAAAAGTGTTTCTGCTCCGGGGAACAGTTTTTGAACAAAAGAACGCGTTTGATAACGTTTGTTCCGGGAATAAAAAATGAATAGAAACATGTTTGGTAAATTTTATTCTTTTTTTGTTTCTTTTAATTTTTTAATATTTTTATTTTATTTTCCATTTTTTCCTTTATTTTTTATTTTTTTCTTCTTTCGCCCGATCGCCGGGCTCCGGCGACCCATCGACGAGGCCGGTAGCCTCGCCGGATCTGGGCGAGCCCGAGCTCGCCCAGCCATGGCGAGGCTCGGCCTCGCCGGATTTGGGCGAGCCCGAGCTCGCCCAGCCAAGGCGAGGCTCGACGTCACCGGCGCGGGCGAGGCCGAGCCTCGCCGCCTTGCCGTCAGAGCCGAGGACTTGCGCCCCGAAACCTGCAGCTTGATGCCGTCCCGATCTCACCACGCCATTCGCGACGCCGTTCGCCGTCTTTGCCCACGTCGCCCCGTGTCGATCCCGAAGCCTCTAGTACCGCACCGCCGTCGCACCGTCCTTCGGAGCCCCTCACCGGAACCCTAGCCGAAGATCTCCCCTTGAGCGAGGCCGAGCCTCGCCGGCGCGGGCGAGGCTCAGCCTCACCAGGGGTCGGCGACGCTCCAGCGAGGTCGCCGACCCTCGAGGGCGTCGCCGGCCCTCAACGGCCAGTCGCCGGCCATGGCCGAGGCCAGCAACAAGCCAAAGAAAAAAGAAGAAAAAAAAGAAGAAGAAAAGAGAAGAGAGAGAAGAAGAGAAGCGTTTCTTTTTTGGCTTTGAAGAAGTATTTTTTTCTCCGAAACAACTTTTTTGTGTTTCTTTTTTTTTGCTCCAATTTTGTTCGGGAACAAAAACAAAACAAAAAAGAACAGAAAATGGCAAACGCGTTTACTTTGTTTTTTTTTTTTGTTTCTAACAAAAAAACATAAGTGTTCCAGAAACGTTTTTTTGGAACGTTTCCATGCGCGCCTGAAGATTCCGGCCGCGGGTTCCAATGTTTTCAATCAAGAGAGGCTCACGGGGCTGCCGGTAAATCCATCCGGAACCGGATGAGAGAAAAACACGTGTTGAAACCAATTTCGACCGACCCTCTTGACCCCAGGATTCGTGAGAAAAGGCAATCACCACCCAGCATGGGGCCCTACTAACAAATGGATCTGGGGAGAGGGATGGATCCGTTCAATACCACCTCCGGAGTTCGATCTCTGTGAATACTGTACATACATATATATTGACAAACACGGTGATTACAATCATTAAAAGCCCTTTTTTTTTCCCGGTAAAAACCTAAAATGTTGATCAAATTTCAATAAATCATAACAAAAAAAAAAAAAAAAACATAATGCATGAATCTAGGGAAAATTGTCCAAAAGTCCTAGACCTATTATATGGATTAAAGTGTGCCCCTGGTATATTCGTTAAGTAACCAAACTACAAAATTCTACAATAAGGTATAAAATCTGGATTAAAGGAAATCGATCAATGGTTCGAAAATAGCTATTTCAACGTGGATTTTATAAGATTTCGACATTTTTCACCCCGCGTTCCGTGTAACATCTACTTTTCCATGTCGGTCTTATAGTGAGAACTTCGAGGGCACATCAAGTTCACGTACGCTCGACCCATCAATTTTGTGACGGTCTTGCATAAAACTCTCTGAGGACGTGAAGTCGGTCCTCTCGGGGACGGACGCCTTTACAATGGATTTGTTTAATAAGAACAAAATGACGAGGAAGGGTGGGGTGAGGCTGGCTGATTGGCCCCTCTCAAGAGAAATGGAATAGTTGACTGTGACAAGTGACTCTTCCTTTCGTCCCCCTCCTCCGGCCAAAATCCATCCAATCATTCTGATGTTTCAAAAGGAAAAAGCATTTGAAAGGGAACTCAGTGGGCGATGAGAGGAAGCGACACGGATCAAAACTCAGTTCCACCCACCCCCCCTGGCTTCCTTCTGCTTTTGTCTTGTTTCTCTATAGGGAGAAGCAGTGAATGTTTAGATCGGCCTAACATAAATAATTGGACGAATACGTAGATATCTCGAACATGGTATTGTTATTAGGTGCGACGTACGTTTCCATGTCACGTCATTTTGCATGTTGACAAGCTCTCCCAGCCCTACTTAAGCCCCAAGGCTAGTAAGAAAAGTTGAATCAGACAGCAGACAGGGACAAAATTTTCTCCACTCGCCGTGTTCTCTCTTTATTAAATAAGTCTCGTATTTCCTTTTAAATAGAAATTTGATCCGAAACCACCAAATCGAAAGTACGTCTTTTGCGAAGCGTGAAACCATTCTTATAATATAAGACCGAAAAGCAATAAGTATGTGAAGCCAGTTTGTAAATAATTTATTTCTTTAAAACGAATATAAGTTTATTATTTGATTAGTTGAAAAGTCGCCGCAACCCCGTGCGAGACTTTGAGAAAAAAGTTAGAAGGCAAAGATTCTAAGGTTTCCAAGCCCCTAAAAGTCTGTCTTTTTTATCATGGTTATGTTTGCATATCAACCCGAATATTTTGTATAGATGCATGGAAGCAATGATGTTCATATAGCTGTTGGTCCATTTGCATCTAGGATTCAAGTTGATGTTGGAAACACTGGACGTAGTGCACGCCAAGTACGTATAAACTCGGGAGTCTACAAACGCTTCTGCACCACCATGAAGACAAAAGCATTGGATTGCATATGATGTTGAGAGTCTGTTTTAGCACATGAAAGCTGGATTTTAGTCCATGAACCTTGCCTCATTTGTTGTCGATGTATCTGGCTCTGGATGAAGACAAGCAACTTCGGGAAAGACTTGATGTATTTGTGTTGTCTTAGCATCTCATATGCTAAGACATGGGCAGTTAACGCATAACAGTTATATGCTAACGTCATAGGATAGTTAATGCATAAAACAAGCAAACCCCAAGTCTCTTCCACACATGTTCAGCTGATCAAAACTTTCCAAGTAGTCGTAAAACAAAGTCAATGCACACCAATTGACCCATTAATTCACAACATTCTTTCCAAGAAAGACCATTGTGCATCATTGCACAAAATATACGAATACAAACCAGCCTAAAAAAATGAAAGTTGTACCCTCCTATCAGCCCTTCGACATCATTGTCCCTAGAGGTGAACTATCAAGGAAAAGCTGATGGATTACCAAGTAAACACTTAGTATAGATTCTTCTAAGCCCATATCAATCGCAATTTGTAAATCAATTCGTTCAGGAGTTGTCACTAATCAATTACAAGTCAATTAGAAACCCCTTTTGCAAACTAGATTTTTCAAAGATATAGGGCTTTAGTTATGCTATATAAATATAACATACTTTTGGTACCTTAACTCTTTATTTAAAAAAAAAAAATGCTTGGTTGAATTTTAACCCTAAGCCACTAATAAATTGTTGATGATCATGAGGGTGCGCAAGTAAAAATTTAACACTTGAAAAATCAAAGCAATAATAATTGCTTAAGGATTGCAAAACCTTGATGCATTGAGCGACTCAATAGCAAAGCTTTATTATTGTCTCACACACCGTGTTCTACAAAACATTAACTAAAGACAAAACAATGATGTGATGTTTCGATGACCTAGGCTAGTGTTATTAATTCTTTGTTGTTATGTTTGGTCATCTGAATTTCTAATTAGAGCAGGACCAAATAGTATAAGATATAAAATTCAGAGATTTTGTTATATTTAGCCACTAGTTGATGAATCACAGTAATAAAACAAAATATTTTTCACATATTATCATGTTCACTGTTTGGTATGAACAACATATAAGTAAAAATGAATACAAATAGAAATAATAAGAATTTCTTACAACACCATTGCCTGCTTCATTTTTATTTGCATATTTTTATTAATTTTCCCTCTCAATTTTTAAGTTCTTTTCCTTTTCTTATATTTCTCTATCCATCATTCTCTAATAAAAATTTATTAAATAGTAAACTATACCTGTATACCTTCAACACTTAACTAATATGTGCAATAAATATAAATACTAAATATATTTTATATATTGAATTTATATTTTAAGGTAAAAAGAAATTCGAATATATAGATAAAAATAGGAATGAATAAAAATGATTTTTTTATTTTGAATTTCTTATATTATATTCAAATATTATTTTATTTTATTTTTAATTTAAGTAGTTTGGTATTCAAGAAAAAAAAATTATATTATGGATATTATAAATCCTTACCACTTTTATCATATCTCTCCAATAAGATAATTTCATCAGGACCACATCCCTCTTATAGCCAACTTTATCCTATCTTGGGTAGGCACTAAACATAGGATATGATAATAGTTATCCTATTTTAAATTTTATCCTGAGTACAAAACGAAGCCTTTGGGTTTTTCTTTGAAATAAGCATGAATTAATTAAAATGCTATGTCTATATGAGTTCTAAATTAACATACATTCATGAACTAACATGAAATCTAAATGATATTTATACCGTGTTAGTTAAATTATATGCAACCTAGATGCAACTCTAATAACATGAAATATGTTGAAGTATGAAACGGTCGAGATTTTGTATTTTCCTATAGAAAGGAAGACAACATTCTAGGACACCAAATGACGTCTATTAAAAATGACCCAACAATGCAATGCTAATAATTTTTGGTATTTTCTTTTCATGATTTAAAATAGGGAATTGCCTATAAGGACTTTAACCAATTAAGAAATAATATACACTGATCAGTGACTATGCTTAAACATGAAGAATGAATATTTCTTTTGATTTCTAATGAGAAAACAACAAGCAATTTCCCAATGCAAGATATGACATGAGATTCTTTTTAGTATCTAAAAATGTCAAAAAAAAAATGCAAAATACAATGCTATGTCACAAACGTGCCTAAAGATGTTTTCACCGCAAGCAAGACAAGTTTCTAAAATAAAAGCCCATTGAATAATATGTAAAGTCAACCTAACGTTACCCAATCGCCAATGCATTGTAGAGAATCGTTCATGCATTGTAGAGAAACACAGATCGATGATTACCGCACCGGTCAACCAGACTAGAGCAACGCAAAGTCTAGAAGAATGGCGACTGGATAGCGCGAAGCAATTTGACAAGCACATTTTGTTACTTCCACTTGTACTTTTTCCATATAGCAGAATCCTTTTACTAACAAGATAATTGACCCAAAAATCATACTACGCACATTGCAACATCTCCGAAAGGGGGCGCCTAACGCAAACATGAATGTGGCCGGCCATCCCAAAAAGAGAAAAACAAGACATACCGACAAAAGTGGACAAACTCAATACGTCGTATGAGCTTTATTCCTATTTCTTACGATTTTGCTGAGTCATAGGAGCTTTGATCCATATAATAAGACACGAATTCGGAGGGTTGACAAAGAAAATCTAATAAGTTGAAATATAATATTTCTTAATTAGTCTAATATAAGGCTAGCTAGTATGGGCCAAGTTGAGCCCGGTCTATAATGAGATGACCTAGTTGAAAACTCTATAAATAATACTCAAGTTTTTCCTCTAATCCTAACACACACAATTATCCTCACATAAAGAACATTTACTAAATGCTAAAGGTGAGGGGCCGTCTTATTATCCTCACTTCTGATTTTGGTCGTCACTTTTCCACATAAAAAACAATGGATTCCAAACAATGTGTGAATCTCTTTGCTCAATTATATGTGTTCTTGTTTATAACTATGAAGATCGTAGGATTGCGCTTTTGTGTTTAACATGTGCTCCTACTAGACTATAACAACATCAAAGACATTGGCGATAGAGTCGTCGTTGGAGAGTCCAAAGGTGGTGACACTAGAGTTGCAAGTGCGGGTAAGGGAGATACGATTGTTGAAGGCAGAGGTGGAGGCGAAGAAGCTTAAGGTAAAGTTGGACAGCATTGTAAAGCTCGTTGGTGTTGACGCTGTCGGTCTCAGCGATTTCAAAGTAATAGTAGGAGTAGTAGCAGCCGAGGGTGATATTGCTAGTACGAGTACCTAGAGGGGGGGTGAATAGGTATATAAAAGATTTTTCTTGATGATTGCACAATACTTAGACAGTTAAAGGATTTGCAACAATTAATAATCAATTGTAAGACTAAGTAAAGGAAAGAGAGAATTGAACACGCGGTTTATAGTGGTTCGACTTGATTCAAGCCTACGTCCACTCTTCTGCACTGACAGCCTATTGGCTGGATTCCACTATGAACAAAAAAATGTTACAATGTTGATCTTCCTTGATTTCTAGGTGTAGATGATCTACCACACTCACTCAAGGTAACGGGTATAAACACTCTCTGTGTATACAATTTCGCTCAAATTGTATCGACTAATAATCAAGATTCTTCAGACTCTGGAATTTCTCTATCGATCACATTACTAAAAACAACTAGAACGTCTTCCTTTTATACTCCTTTATGCCATCATAGCCGTTGGCACTTACCAAAGGAATTCCTCCAATCTACCCGTTGGACGGAATCAATCAAGAAGATCATTCGAGCAATCTAAGGAATCTGACGATAGCCCATCAATCATGTTCGCCCATACAATCAGGATCTTGGTTTCCAAGAATAGAACATTCCAAGAATATTTCGTCAACCATCGGATCTTCAATCGATCTAGATACGAATAAAATAATCCGTTATTTTTATCCAACCAATGGATCTACTCCAGAGGATAGGATCGAATCCTCAACCATATACTTCGGCTCTGGATTTCCTTCGTCCATTGGATTAGAAAGACGTCGGTGAGAATAGTCTTGAGTCTTGAGTCTTGAGTCTAGTGATCATAAAGTCTTCGGACTTTAAAGCGTCGGTTTGCAAATATCCAGACTAGACTGATAGAAACGTTTTGTCAGCTTCAAAATATTCTGGAAAGATTTCTCCAACAATCTCCCCCTTTTTGATGGTGACAAAACTTTATTGTAGATTTGAACAACTTCGACCTGCAAAAACATTTCTCAAGCAATATGGCTAACTTATAAAGATTAATAAAACAACCAGACTCTGCATCCACAGAAAATTGGTTAGTCTTTCATGAGTAATACCATATAACAACACTTGATATAAATGCAACCAGTCAAGCATCTAAATCCACAGCCAATTCAGTCAAATTCAAATTCACACCCAAGTTCACTCAAGTCAAACTCAAAAACAAACATAACCACAAAAAAAAATTTAAAGTCAAAGTTTAAAAGTTGTTGGTTGTTGGTTCAAATTGGTTCTCCCCCTTTTTGTCATCATTAAAAAGGATGAGAAATGAGTCAGGTCTACTTGGGAATGCGTACGATCTGGAAATCTCCCATAGACTGGACTATGCCTTCTAGCCTCTTCAAGTCTTCCCTTAGTTGAGCTACCTCCTCTCATTTGGCATTGGCTTGAAGTTGTAGAGCGAGGTCTTTCATTTTGTCCTCCAGGGTAAATGAAGATTCTTGTCCAACTTTCTTCATGGTTTGAATTTCACGAGTCCATAGCATAAATTTGTCCCGCATTTCCAAAAGAATATCAAGAATACAACGAAAATCTGCTGAGTTGACCGTCTATGTACTTGCATGAGCTTTCTCAGATGGAGTGAATGCAGACGATGGTGCTTTTGTATAATCTTGCAGATTTGGAGTCGACGTATCGTGTCCTTCTTCAGGCAATTGAGAAACCTGAACTTCTTCTAGGTCTGTTGGAGATTGTCTTAGACCTTCACTATCGGCAGCATGAGGTGTAGATCTTTCTTGCTCCCCAACTCCCCCTGTCTCTAGGACATCAAAAGGGAAAGAGTGATGATCATGCTCTTATGTATCTTGATTTCCTTTTTCTCCAGATTCAGCTGCAGACTTTTCTTTCTCTCCTTCTCTTTCTTCTTCAGCTTCTTTCTCCTTCTCTTTCTGCTCTTCTTCTTTTCTGTTCTTGGCTTGCTCCTCTTCTTCTTTCTGTTTCTTCTGAAGTTCTGTTGGTTGAGGCACATAACGTCTGGTTCTTGTCAATGCATGGATAGTGGGATCTTCATCCTCTTCATCTTCATCCTCCAGGATGAGAGTTCTTTTCTTCTTTTTCGATGGGGCTCAAATGGCCTCCTTTCCTTTTCTCTTTGAAGCGAGCACGGAATGGAGACTTAACTCTGAATTTCTCCATTGCCTTGGAAAGTTCTTGAAGACGCATCTTCGTTAACATCTTCAATCCTATCACCATCTTATCGCACGGTCGAACACAAAGTGTATGTGGTGGTTCAATATTCATGTGTCTGTACATGTGGAAGAAAATGGTGTGAGGAAGAGAGAACTTCCGTCCTAAGTTGATCGCGAACATCAATTTTGCTTCAGAATTAGACACGGCAGTCTTTGATGTAGACTTCGGTCTGAGACAGTTGATCACAATTTTATGAAGCACGATGTTGATGGCATTCATCCTTGAGTAGGTAATTTTCTTCTTTGTATCCCTATCTTTGACAAGCTCAGAGTAGTACGAGTAGTTGAGACTTTGATTGGATGATAACGTCCTCGTTCAACTCCAACTATGTCCGCCAACATGTCCACATCTACCACGTAGACTTGGTCTTTAACACTGAATGAAATTCTATTCGCATCTAAAAAGCTGAGATTCGAATAGAAATATGCGGTCAATTGTGCATAACCTTCCGTGGTGTCGGAGCAAAATTTCTCAAGTTGAAGCAAATTGAACTTTTCTCTTAAGTTCATGTTGATGGCATCCAAGAAGTCAAAATCGACACTTCTAGGGTTTATCACCCCTCTTTTCAATAGTCTGAAATACACATTCTCCTGATCCTTTGATTTGAACAAATCCATCCGATTTCCTTTCACCTTTGCTACCACACCCATTCTAGGTTGGAATTCAAGGAACATTCTGTCATCATTGTTCCCTTCAATCGGATTTTGTCCGGTACACGAGGATCACTTGGAATATTCGCAAGTGCGTCCTCTCCGCCTTTCCTTTCGGAGCAACTCCCAATTCCTCCATTTTCCACAGAAAAAGATACTCATTCCCATAATTTTTGTCCTTAAGGAATTCATCTATATAGTTCAATGGAGTACGGTGCTTTTCAACGCACGATAAAGCTTATAGATAAAGGAGGGTTTTTAGACTCTTACAGGGTCGGCGTCCTCGATTATCTCTTCCTCCAGATGTTGACTTGCACCTTGTGGGGTAGAAGGTGATGAATGACGTGGATGAGAGTGAATCGGGCTTTGTCGCTGACTTGATAAGTCTTCCTCCTTGGTGAGATCAAAATGTGTCGGTCCCTTCTCCATTCTTTGTGGTCCCCTGCTTGCGATTCTTGATGATTTCCTCGAAGAAGACATCTTTCTTTGTCGTTTGGAAGATTCCTTCACTTGCTTTCCCAAGAAAAGATGACCACTTTCTCGAAGATGAACAAGAAGTAAAACAAGATCGGGAGGAGAGTGTCTTTTTAGGGTTTTGAAGATTGGGAAAAAGAAAACTGTATATAACTCAGTTTTGAAAAGGGAAGTTCAATCAGCACAGGAAAAGTGTACGAACACTTCTTTTTAAAATTAATAACTGCCAAAATTAATCCTTTTAAAAAAAAAAAAAAAAAAAAAGACAAGTTTTCAATCTTTACACAGATTAGATCGTACCTTTTCGAGTTTAGATAAAATAGCAACTTACAGTCTATAGCCATGAATGTCTGAGTCTAAGGATTTAGAGTCTGAGAGATTAGAGTCTCTAGACTTTAACTTCTTCAAGCTTCAAAATGTTGAGTGCGGAACGGATAAAGTCGAATTGATTTTTCTCCAAAGGTTTTGTGAATATATCCGCTAGTTGACTCTTTGAATCAACAAATTGAATCGAGATTTCTCCATTTTGAATATGATCTCTAATGAAGTGATGTCGAATCTCTATATGCTTTGCTCTTGAATGAAGGATTGGATTTTTGGTGAGATTGATCGCGCTGGTGTTGTCACATCTGATTTCTGTGCATGAGTCTTCAATCCTAAAGTCTTGTAGTTGTTGTTTTATCCATAGAATTTGCGAACAAAGCAGCTTCCAAGAGCTACACATACTCGCCTTGTCGTTGAGAGAGCCACAATGCTTTGCTTCCTTGAAAACCAAGACATTGTCCTATTTCCAAGCAGTTGACAAGTTCCAGAAGTGCTCTTTCTATCGACTCTACAACCGGCCAGATCTGCGTCTGAGTATCCTATAAGATTAAAGTCTCCCTTCTTAGGATACCAAAGACCGATGCCTGAAGATGAGGCAACGTATTTGATAATACGTTTCGCAGACCGAGATGAGATTCTCTAGGATCTGATTGAAACCTAGTACAGATGCAAACACTCAACAAAATATCAGGTCTAAAAGCGGTAAGATAAAGAAGTGATCCGATCATGCTCCTGTACAGCTTTTGATCTACTTTCTTCCCTTCTTCATCCTTGTCTATCTTCAGAGAACATGACATTGGTATGTCGGTCTTTTTGCACTTTTCCAGTCCAAATCTTTTAACAAGATCATTTGCATACTTTTCTTGATGAATGAAAGTTCCTTCCTTCATTTGTTTCACTTGGAGTCCAAGAAAGAATGTTAACTCTCCCATCATACTCATTTCAAACTCATCCCGCATAGACTTAGAAAATTTCTTGCATAGACTTTCATTAGGCGATCCAAAAATAATATCGTCCACATATATTTGAACAAGTAAAAAGTTTTTGTTTTCCTTTTTGATAAATAAAGTAGTATCCACTTTACCTTTGACAAAACCATTATGTATTAGGAACTTACTTAGTCGTCGTACCAAGCTCGAGGTGCTTGCTTTAAACCATACAAGGCCTTTTTCAATCGAAGACCGAAGTCGGCTTCTTTGGGTCTTCAAACCCAGGTGGTTGTTCCACATAAACTTCCTCATGGATAAATCCATTTAGGAACGCACTTTTGACGTCCATTTGGAATAACCTGAAATTTTTATAACAAGCAAACGCAAGTAATAGTCGAATAGCTTCTAACCTTGCTACTGGTGCGTAAGTCTCGTCATAGTCTATTCCTTCTTCTTGCGTATATCCTTTGGCCACGAGTCTTGCTTTGTTTCGTACGACTTTTCCTTTCTCATTCATCTTGTTCCTGAATACCCATTTGGTTCCAATAACAGTTTTACCTTTTGGTTTAGATGTCAATTCCCAGACATCATTGATGTTGAACTGTCGAGTTCTTCTTGCATAGCTTCGATCCAACTTTCATCGATAAAGCTTCTTCTATGCTTTTTGGTTCAATTTCAGAAATGAGAGCCACAAAGCACTAGATTCTTCACGCCTTTTTGATCTGGTGCGGATTCCTTCATTGATTTCGCCGATAATGAGATCTTTGGGATGACTGGATTTATGCTTCCAGTTGCTGGTTGATTTGCCTGGTTGATGATCTCTTTCTTTATTTGAATCTTCATGAACATCTCGGATTGGACTTCAGTCCGAGATGCTTCTTGAGTTGTAAGCCTTGGAAGGTGCGGGAGCAGGTTCGGACTCTTCATACCGAAATCGATTTGGATTCATCTTGCGTTGAGTCTTGGAATTTGACATTCATTGATTCCTCCACGATCGACTCTTCTTGTTATAGAGTCGTAGGCTTTGCTTGATGTAGAATATCCAAGGAAGATGCCTTCATCGATCTTTCTTCAAACTTACCAACTCGATCATTTGCATTTTTCAAAATAAAGCATTTGCAACCAAACACATGAAAGTATGAAACAATAGGCTTCTTACCTTTGAACAATTCATAGGGGGTTTTCTCTAGAATAGGTCTTAGGAAGACTCTATTGATGATATAGCATGCTGTTAAAATAGCTTCAGCCCAAAATCGTGAAGAAATTTTACTTTCAATTAAAAGAGTTCTTGCCATTTCTTGAAGAGATCTATTCTTTCTTTCCACAACTCCATTTTGTTCTGGAGTGTATGGAGAAGAAAACTCATGATTAAAGCGATTTATCACAAAATCTTGTAAAATCTTGATTTTCAAATTCACTTTCATGATCTGTTCTTATACTCGAGATAGCACACCCTTTTTTTTTTTCATTTTGAACCTTTTTAGCAAATTTTTCAAAGTACGAAAAGGTTTCTGACTTACTTGCAAGAAAATATACCTAGATAAAACGAGAGTAATCATCCACAATTACTAGACAATATTTCTTACCTCCAATGCTCGGGTTCTTGTTGGTCCGAAGAGATCCATATGCAGCAAGCGTAGTACATGATTAGTAGAGACATGATTTATTGGCTTAAATGAATTTCTTACCTGTTTTCCCAGAATACATGGAGTGCATGAATCAGACTTTTGGTATGGCAATTTAGGTAGACCTCGAACAAGCTTCTTTGATGAGATTTTGGCTAATTGCTTCATGTTGACATGGCCAAGCTTTCTGTGCCATAAGACCGCTTCATCTTGAATTGAGATTAGGCATTGTGTTTCATTTGGTTTTACATCAAGGAGGTAGATATTTCCATGCCTTCGACCCATGAAAGACGAGTCGAGTCTTTACTAATTCCAGAACATATGCCTTCTTGAAAGGAGATCTTGAAACTAGTATCACACAATTGGCTAATCTTTGAGAAGATTGTAGTTGAGTCCTTCCACTAGAGAGACATTGCTTATTGTGAGATTTCCAATTTTCACAGTTCCAAATCCCACAATGCTTCCTTTTCTTTGTTTCCTCCAAATGAAACTTTTCCACCATTTACTTGAATAAGCTTTATGAAGCAATTTGAGTCTCTGTCATGTGTCTTGAACATCCGCTGTCAAGATACCACTTTACCTTCTTTTGATAGAGACTGCATTCAAAAGAGAGTCTCAAGCTTTCTTTGGTACCCAAATTTTCTTGGGTCCTTTGGCGTTAGTAGGATAAGCATTATTAGGCCATATTTTCTTAACAAGGCTTCCAAACCATAGGACACTCTTTTTCAAAGTGATCCACATTGTTACACTTTGAACACCTTAAAGCATTTCGACCTACGGATTTTACAAAAACTTTCTTGAAATGATTTTTATAAGCCTCTCTCGACGGTCTTTTCTTAATTATTTCTTTTACTTTCGGAAAATCAATCAAGGGGATTGTTTTACGCTGTCATACCTAGACCAGACTTATTGAAGTAAGGTCTTTGAACCGAAAAGAACTTTTTCAAGTTTTTCAGACCCTATTGAGAATTTCTTTGAAATATTTGATAAGTCAGTTTTTAAGAGAGAATTTTCTTTCGAAAGATTATCTTCATTCTCTTTAAGAGTAGAAACATTTAAGTCTAAACTTTTCACTCTTTCTTCTAAAATGTTTTCCTTTTGTTTTAGAACTAAGTTTTCCTTTTTAAGTTCGGAATTTTTTTGAGAGAAGTCATAAGACTAAAACACAGTTCATCAATGTATTTAAAGACTTTGACAGGGATTTTAAAATCACTTACCTCAAATTCACATGTCTGAGTCTGATTGTGCCATCGAGACACGGGTTGGCATATTCATCATCACTTTCTTCACACTCAGATCGCTCCGGGTTTTGGCTTTGAGAGCTTTACGAGACTTTTCAGCTTTTCCTCTCTTCTTCTTCGAAGAGGACAGTTAGTACGATGTGTCCATTTTTCTTACATTCGAAGCAGACTACATCTTTGTTTGGTTCCTCATTATCAACAAACTTGGTTTGCTGTTTCTGAAAACTTTGTTTCTTTGAGTTGAACCTTCTTCCTTTTCTATTCAGCTTTCTGAATCTTCTTATCATAAGAGCAAGCTCCTCATCGTCCAGATCTTCTTCAGAATCTGTATCATCAGAATCATCATTAGATTTTAATGCAATGGATTTCTTACCTCTTGGATCTTCGTCTTCATTAATTCGTTCCACTTCGTAAGACTGAAGAGTTCCTAGCTCGTTGACAGATAGTAGCATAATTCTTTGCGTCTCTCTTATTGAAGTCTTTATATGATTCCAATCCTTGGAGAATCCACGTAGTAACTTGTTCACCTTCATGGGATCAGAAATTTTTTGTCCTTGATTCTCAAGACCATTGACAATATCTGTAAAACGGCTAAACATGTCAGTTATAGATTCTCCGGGTTTCATTTTGAAGGCTTCATATTGACCAAGGAGAATGTTAATTCTGGTCTCCTTCACTGTCGTCCCTTCATAGGTGATATGTAATCTATCACGAGTTCTTTTTTGTAACACAAGAAGATATTCTGTTATATTCAGTTGGTGACAAAGCACAATATAAAGAGTAAATTGCTTTTGCATCGAGTGCTTGTCTCTTGTTTATCTCTTCTTGAGACATTCTTTGGTCTCAACAGTTTCTTTCCTCTTTCGAGATGCGATGCAGCGGTAGGAGTGATTCCTCTTTCCACAACGTCCCATTCCAGAGGATCCTTTGACCGTAGGAAAGCTTTCATCTTGTTCTTCCAGATGTTGTAATCCTTTCCATCAAACTAGGGTGGTCTGGTATTGCTTTGCCCTTCCACCAGCCCTGGTGCTAGCATACTAGCCATGGATCTTTTACTCTGAAGTAAAACACTTCAAATAAAGTAAGAACACGAGCTCTGATACCAATTGATATTGCTAGTACGAGTACCTAGAGGGGGTGAATAGGTATATAAAAGATTTTCTTGATGATTGCACAATACTTAGACAGTTAAAGAATTTGCAACAATTAATAATCAATCGTGAGACTAAGTAAAGGAAAGAGAGAATTGAACACGCGGTTTATAGTGGTTCGGCTTGATTCAAGCCTACGTCCACTCTTCTGCACTGACAGCCTATTGGCTGGATTCCACTATGAACAAAGAGATGTTACAGTGTTGATCTTCCTTGATTTCTAGGTGTAGATGATCTACCACACTCGCTCAAGGTAACAGGTATAAACACTCTATGTGTATACAATTTCGCTCAAATTGTATCGACTAATAATCAAGGTTCTTTAGACTCTAGAATTTCTCTATCGATCACGTTACTAAAAACAACTAGAATGTCTTCCTTTTATACTCCTTTATGCCATCATAGCCGTTGGCACTTACCAAAGGAATTCCTCCAATCTACCCGTTGGACGGAATCAATCAAGAAGATCATTCGAGTTATCTAAGGAATCTGACGATAGCCCATCAATCCTGTTCACCCATACAATCAGGATCTTGGTTTCTAAGAATAGAACATTCCAAGAATATTTCGTCGACCATCGGATCTTCAATCGATCTAGATACGAATAAAAGAATCCGTTATTTTTATCCAACCAAGGGATCTACTCCGGAGGATAGAATCGAATCCTCAACCATATACTTGGCTCTGGATTTCCTTCGTCACTGGATTAGAAAGGCGTCGGTGAGAATAGTCTTGAGTCTTGAGTCTTGAGTCTGGTGATCATAAAGTCTTCAGACTTTAAACTGTCGGTTTGCAAATATCCAGACTAGACTAATAGAAACGTTTTGTCAGCTTCAAAATATTCTGGAAAGATTTCTCCAACAAAGGGCACACTTTAGGAACTTGAGGGGGGCAAAGCAGAGGTGTGGCAGGAGCATTGCCTAGAGGAATGTCTAGCAAAAGGCCGGTGTGCTTGAGAGGGAGACCAAAGAGGTCCAAGAGGCGCTTCATATCCGCCATTTGGTGCGTTATGAAAGTGGAGGTTCTCATAGAGATCATCTTTCTTTGGGTTACGGTGGAAGAAGGAGATGATCAAGAAGAGTGAGTGAGGATGGGGGGTTTGTGGGGTGAACACGGTTCCCAGGTAGAACTGGGAACCAAAGAACCAGATCAATGGGTCCGGTTTGGTTCCCGATTCTAGGGATGGAGGCTCTAGCTTCCGATTCCTCTTTTTCAGAATCGGCGATTCCTAGTTAGGTTCCTAGTTCTTATAGGAACCTGAAATCGAAACTAGACCAAGATTTCTAAACCTAAAACCCCTAATATCTTCAATCTTCATTCTTCATGTCTTCTCTCTTCTCGACACTCTTTTTCTTCATGTTTTCCTTTTTGGGAGAGGAATAATTGGAAACATAGAATGCTTGGTACTATGGTCGTTGTTAGTTGAGGCCATGAGCTCGTTGGTTCTTTTGCTTTTTGCTTTTCTTTTTGCCTTTTACCAATACATTTTTGTTCTTATGGGATTTCCATCATCGAATTCATGGAACATAATGCTAATGGACTCTATCCATTTGTTTAATTGAGTCGTGCACATTTGTGGGTCAATTTACTGAGCTCTTTGCAAAGACAAACAACAGGAGAATTCAAGTTCATTTCCCATGATTTGTTATGTAATTTAGTCAGACATTCATCAAGTTAAGAAGTAAAATTTGTTTTGTCTTCCCATTGCTTTATCATTCTTCCCCAAGCAAGTATTTTCTAAAGAAGATATTTGGATAGTCTACAAAGACCTAGATTCTTCTTTGTTCCCTCTCCTTTGCTTTTTTCATGATTGTGGCTGCAACATACTTATGGTTTCTCTCAAAAGAATATGGGATGACCATAGAGAACTCATAGATGAATGATTAATTAAATGCTAAACAAATTTGAAGTTGACAGTCAACAAGATTTCTATATGTTTCTTTTAAGAAGTTCATATGCTGCTCTTCCATCATTTTTAAGAGGCCAAATATGTCTAGACTTGGTCATTATTGTCGCATTCATTTTTGTTAATGAAACAAAAAAAATAAAAAATGAATTTATTAGACCTTGGAACCGACCCTAGAACCTATGACAAGATAAATTCCAGGTTCCAAATTTCAACATACCAGGTTTTAGATTTCAAAAAATAAGGAATCTATATCATGGTAGGTTCCAAATTTCAAATAGAACCGTAAATGACTTAGAATCACTCACCCCTAATTGTGGTGTGAGTTTTTCTCAGGGGGATTGGATATTTATAAAGAGGGGGAGGGGTGGAAGACAATTGATGGAGAGTCGTTGGATGTCCCAAGGGTTCGACAAGAGTAACACCATTTTCCTTCAGCCCCTTAAACTGGGATTTGATTGCTACTTATATCTTTGTTTACAATTTCTTCTCCTTTGTATCTTTGTTCTTTTTGGGTCTCAACAAGGGTGAATCCTCCCATTCCGTGCACAACATGGATTGGAAGAAGAGGCCATGCCGGTCCAGCCATGCCGGTCCATTTCAAAGCCGGTGGACCACCACCATGTGTCGGGATTTGAGAGAGAAGAGACACCAGCTGGACTCAATAAGTGTGTGTTTCTCTCTTCTTTTTTCCTTTTTTTTGGAAGTTTCCAAGAGCATGGCTGGTCCGTTGATTTTGTGATGGTCCACGTAGACTCAATCCACTCGGGAACGACCCCTTTTATGATGGATTTATTTAATGAGAACAAAATAGGGGGAAAGGAAGGGATGAGGGTTGGCTGATTGGCCCCTCTCGAAAGAAATGGAATCTAGTTGACTGCGACAGCGGCTCTTTACCTTCATCCCTTGCCTCCGGCCGAAATCCTGTCTGCATCACCAGCATCCAATCATTTCTGATGTTTCAATGGAAGACGAGGAGAAGAGGTTGAAGAGAACGAGACTCTAATTTTCAAAAGGAAAAAGCTTTTGAAAGGGAACTCTCAGTGGCGGTGAGAGGAGGTGATACGGATCAAAACTCAGTTCCACCCGCCCACCTGGCTTCCTTCTGCTTTTGTCTTGTTTCTCTTGGGGGAGAAGCGGTGAATGTCCAGATCGGCCAAACATAAATCATTCGAAGAATACGTAGATATCTCGAACATGGTGTTGTCATTTGGCACGACGCACGTTTCCATGTCAAGTCCTTTTGCATGTTGACAAGCTCTCCCAGCCCCACTTAAGCCCTAACGTTCGTAAGAAAAGTTGAATCAGTCAGCAGGTAGGGACAAAATTTCTCCACACACCGACTTCTCTCTTTATAAAATAAGTCTCGTAATTCCCTTTTATATAGAAATTTGATATGAAAACATCTGATTGAAGTACGTCTTTCGCTAAGGGTAAAACCATTATTCCAACATAAGACCGAAAAGAAATAATAAGTATATGAAGCCAGTTTGTAAATAATTAATTTCTTCAAAACGAATTTAAGTTTATTATTCGATAAGATGAAAAATTCGTCACAACCGCATCATCCATGTGCGAGACTTAATAAAAATAAATAAAAATTCAAAGAAGGCATAAATATTCCAAGGTTTGCACGCCCCTGAAAGTAACCAGTTGTCTTTCTTATCAACAAAAAATATGTCGTATATAGACGCCTGGAAGTGACAATGTTCATGCAGTTATTGGTCCATCTGCATCTAGGATTCAAGTTGATGTAGGAAGCATTGGACCTAGTGCACGCCAAGGGCGTGCAAGGGATGTGTTGGGGCTAGACTCAAGAGTCTACAAACGCTTCTGCACCACCATGAAGACAAAAGCATTGTGTTGCATATGATGTTGAGAGAGTCTGTTTCAGCGTATGAAAGCTGGATTTTAGTCCATGAAAATTTCCTCATTTGCTGTCGATGTATCAAGCTCTAAATGAAGACAAGCAACTTTGGGAATGACTTGATGTATTTATGTTGACTTAGGGCTTGTTTGTTTATGTTTGTTTCTATTCCCCGGAACCAAAATTTCTGTTTTTTCGTTTTGGGGAACAAAAAAAGAACAGAAACGTGTTTAGTAAAACTTTTGTTCCCGGGAATAAAAACTTATTTTTTTGTTCTCGGGAACAGATTTGAAACATAAAGAAGAAATATAAAAAACTCATTTCTTGTTCCTGGAACAATTCCGAGAAACAATTTTTCTCACTCCTCTTTTTTTCTTCTCTTTCTTTTCTTCTTCTTTTCTTCTTCTTCCTTTTGTTGATCACCGGCCTTGGCCATGGCGGCGCCGATGACCGCCGGACGAGGGCCGGCGACCTTGCTAGAGCATCGCCAGCCCTCAAAAGACGCCAAGTCACGGTGAGGCTTAGCCTCGCTGGGCCACCGCCAAGCAATGCCGTCCTAGCGGTGGCCCGACAAGGCTGAGCCTTGCCAGTGGCTACGCGAGCTCGGCCTCACCAAATCTGGGCGAGCTTGAGCTCACCTAGCCCAGGAGAGGCCGACCTCATGTCGCCTTACCGAGGTCAAGCCTCACCGGTGGCCTCGGTGGCCAGCAGAGCCTTGTGAGGTCACCGGCAAGGCTCGACCTCTCCCAGGCGGCGTGAGGCTCGCCTGGCCACCGAGGCCATTGGCAAGGCTCAGCCTCGCCTAGATCTAGCAAGGCCGAGCCTCACAAGGCTCCGATGAGCTCGCCGGAGCTCTCCCGGCTGTCGTCGACCACCGCCGTGACCAACAACCAGCCACAAAGAGAAAGAAGGAAGGAAAAAAAAAGGAAAAATATAATAAAAAAATATTTAAAAACTAAAAGACACGATAAAATTATATAGGTTTACCAAATGCATTTCTATTTCTGAAGTAGAAATTTTTTGCAGTTACCAAGCACGTTCTTATACTAAAAAATTGTTCCCGAGAACAGAAACAAATATATATATATAATTGTTCCTGAAACAGAATCGTTACCAAATGTGCCCTTCGTATCTCATATGCTAAGACTTGGGCAGTTAACGTATAAAATGTTTTATGCTAACATCATAGGATAGTTACGCATAAAACAAGCAAATCCTAAGTCTCTTCCACGCATGTTCAGCTGATATCAAATCAAAACTTCCCAAACAGTCGTAAAGCAAAGTCAATGCACACCAATTCACCCATTAGTCCACAAAAATTTTTCCAAGAAAGACCCTTGTACATAATTGCACCAAATATAAGAATATAGACGAACCTAAGAAAATGAAAAATTGTAGCCTCCTATCAACCTTGGACATCATTGTCCCTAGAGGTAAACCATCAAGGAAAAGCTAATGGAATTCCAAGTAAACACGTAGCATAGATTCTTCTAAACACATACTAATTGCAACTTTGAGGTTTTAATTTAATTAGTTAAACATGTAGATCAATTCGTTTGAGAGTTGTTACCAAACTATTATAGGTCAATTAGAAACCCCTTCTGCAAACTAGATTTTTCATGAATATAGGGCTTTGATTATGCTATATAAATATAACACTCTTTGGGTTAAAGAATGGTTAATATCTTGAAAAACTCATAACTGTTATCCCTATGATAAATTTACTCTAAACTAATTTTTTAACCATCAAAAACTCAAAACTTATTCACTTGTGACAAATATACTCCAAATGACTACAAAAAATCCCAAACTGTTTCATTTGTGATAAATTTACCACAAATTAATTTATTCGATTGCCAAAAACCCCAAACTACTACATTTGAGATAAATATATTGTCCATTAAATTAGATTAATACCACAAAAAATCACAAAGATGTTACAACTATGACAGACAGATAATAAAATCCTAAACTGGTACACTAGTCAATTGTTAGATGTCATCCAATTCAACAATTTGATAATAAAATTTAACGGCAATTAATAAAGGGTAAATTTATCACAAGTATACAAGTTTGGGTAATTTGTCAAAGGTATACCATTTTGAGATTTTTAGTGGTCAAAAAATTAGTTTTAAATAAATTTATCGCAAGTGCATCAATTTAGAGTTTTTCATGGTATTAACCCTTCAAAAAAAAAAAGGCTTGGTTGAATTTTAATCCTAAGCCACTAATATATGATTGATGATCATGCGAGTGCACATGTAAGAATTTAACACTTGATCAACCAAAGCAATAATAATTGCTTAAGGATTGCAATACCTCAATGCGTTGAGTGACTCAATAGTAAAGCTTTATTATTGTCTCACATATCGTGTTCTACAAAACATCAACAAAAGACCAAACAATGATGTGATGTTTCCATGACCTAGGCTAATGTTATTAATTCTTTTTAACTATGTTTGATCATCTGAATTTTTAGAATATGACTGGATATGATGTGATATGAGATTCAAAGATTTTACTATTCTCTTCATTTATTGGCGAATCGCAATATTAGAACATGATATTTTCACATACTATCATGTCTACTGTTTAGTATGACCAACATATTAGAGATCGTAAGAATTTCTCACAACACCCCTGCCTACTTCATTTTTATTTGCATATTTTTATTAATTTTCTCTCTTTTTTGAATTCTCTTATTTTTTTGCTTGTTTCCCCTTCCATCATTCTCTAATAAAAATTTATTAAATAGTAAACTATACTTGTATACCTAAAATGCTAAAATAACTAAAATGCGCAATAAATAGAAATACTATATATATATATATATATATATATATATATATATATATATATATTGAATTAATACTTTGAGATAAAAAGAAATTTGAATATATAAATAAAATAGGATGAATAAAAATGAAATTGTTGTTTTGTTGTTACTTTGAATTTTTTTCTAATACGGTCAAACATTATTTTAGTTTCATTAATTTAATAAGTTTGTTATTCAAGAAAAATAATTTTATATTATGGATATTAGAAATCCTATTCACTTTTATCATACTTCCCTTATAGGATAATTTTATCCGGGCTACATCTATCTTATAACTGACTTTATCTTATCTTGAGTAGGCACAAAATATTTATGTTGTGTTAATTAAATTACATAGGATACATAAAATTTATCCTATTTTATTTTATCCCGATTACAAAAGGTAGCCTTTGGGTTTTTCTTTGAAATAAGTGTGAATTAATTAAAATGCTATGTCTATATGAGTCCTAAATTAACATGCATTCATGAACTAATGTAGAATCTAAATAACTTTTATGGTGTGTTAATTAAATTACACGCAAGCTAGATGCAGCTCTAATAACACGAAATATGATTAATTATGAAATGATCCTCTTATTAAAACTCGGTGAGAGATTTTGTATTTTCTTTTCTTATAGAAATGAAGATTAAATTCTAGGACACCAAATGACTTCTATAAAAAAAAAAAAATGACCCAACAATGCAATGCTAATTATTTTTGGTATTTTCTTTTTATGATTTGAAATAGGGAACTGCCCAAAATAATTTTAACCAATTAAGAAATAATCAACACTAATCAATGACTATGCTTAAACATGAAGAATGAAAATTTCTTTTGATTTCTAATGAGAAAAGAATGAGCAATTTCCTAATGCAAGATATGACATGAGATTTTTAATTATTTAAAAATGTGAACAAAAAAATGCAAAATACAATGCTATGCCATGACCGTGCCTAAAGATGTTTTCACCGCAAGCAAGACAAGTTTCTAAAATAAAACCTCATTAATATATAAACTCATCCCAACATTACCCAATCTCCAACCGCCAATGCATTTCATAACAACAATTACCATGATGGACGACCGAACTAGAGCGATGCAAAGTCTAGATGAATGGCGATTGAACAGCGTGGCGATCCAATAGTGGGAACCAATATGCAAACACATAGCAGAATTCTTTCATTGACAAAGATACTTGACCCAAAATCACACTATGCACGTTGCAACATCTCTAAAACGGGGGGCCTAATGCAAGCATGAATGTGGCCGGCCATCCCAAGAAGAACAAAACAAGACATACCGACAAAAGTGGGTACACTCAATATGTCGTACGAGCTTTATTCTATTTCTTACAATTTTGTTGAGTTATTGGTGATTTAAAAAGACATATAATAAGACACGAATGCGGAGGGTCGACAAAGGAAAGGACAAATTAGTTTTCCCCCTCATTTTGCTGTCTTCTTCTCTTATTGGTCCTCCACTTTCTTGCCAGAATTGTCCTCACGGTCTCTGACTTCTTCGGGGCTCTCCAGAGCCCTCTTCTCTTGCTCCTCTTCTTCCACCCTGTTCGACTTGCACTCCTCTCTCGACCCTCCGTACTTCTCGTTCCTCTCTGCTCTCGCCTTCAACACCTCCAGCAATTCGCTCTCTGCTTTCTCCTTGTTCCTCCGGTTCTTGATCAGGACTTCGCTTATGTCCGCCGGCGTCATCTTGGCCTTCTCGACCGCCTCTTGGAGCTCGCTCGCCGCCGCCTCGCCGAGGTCCTCGCCCTTGCTACCCAGGTAGTTATGGAGCAGGATCTTGAGCGCTGGGTACGAGCAGTAGCTCATGTAGATGTGCATGTCCATCCGGCCGCTCCGGAGCAATGCCGGGTCGAGCTTGTCGATGTGGTTGGTGGTGAACACAAAGATCCGCTCGCTCCCGCAGCACGACCACAGGCCGTCGGTGAAGTTGAGCAGTCCCGATAGGGTCATAGTGTTGTTTTTCCAGTCCTTGCCACCAGACGCAGCATCGGGGGCGTCAGGGTCAGAGTAGCTCTGAGGAGCGGGGGCTTTGGGCGCCTTCGACCTGTTCGACAGATTGACTGAGCAGTCGATGTCCTCGATGACAATGATAGACTTTGAGCTAGTCTTCATGAGGAGCTTCCGGAGCTCGGAGTTGGAGGGCACCTCCGTCAGCTCGAGGTCGTAGATGTCATAGCCGAGGAAATTGGCCATGGCTGCAATCATGCTCGATTTCCCCGTCCCAGGAGGGCCGTAGAGCAGGTAGCCCCGCTTCCAGGCCCGGCCCGTCCTCTGGTAGAAGGCCTGCCCAGCCGCGAAGTCGCGGAGGTCCTCCATGATGTCGCTCTTCTTCTCCGGGTCCATGGCCAACGTGTCGAAGGTGCTCGGGTGTTTGAACGGCACCGCTTCCCAAGGGCGGCCCCGGGATTCGTTGCTGCGCGAATTAGTATAAATGAGGCGTTCTTGGTTGTTGCGGCGGATGTCGCTGGCCTTGCCCATGATGTAGTCCAGGTAGGAGTTGAGGATGAGGTCCTTGTCGCGCTTTCTAATCCGGAGCTTGAAGCTGCGCTTCTCTTCGGGGAGGGCCCGCCACGGGGATGGCTGGGAGTGGCGCTGCGTCACCGCGTGCTCCCACTGGACGGCAACGCCGTCAAAGACGTCGGCGATGGAGTCGTTGCTGGAGAGGCCGAAGGTGGTGACGCTGGAGTTTCGGGCGCGGGTGAGGGAGAGGCGGCTGGCGGAGGCGGAGGTGGAGGCGAAGGAGCTGAGGTAGAGGTGGACGGCGTTGTAGAGCTCGTTGGTCTTGACGCCCTCCATCTCGGCGATGTCGAAGTAGAAGTAGGAGGAGAAGCAGTGGAAGGCCCGGGTGAGGAACTTCAGGGAAACGTGCCGGAGCTCCGGCGGGAGCACCATCCGGAGGAAGGTCTGGCAGAAGGCCAGGGTGCCCAGGAGGAGGCCAGGGATGTCCAAGACTCCTTCCTTTCTGCCATCTCTGTGTGATCCGTATCAAAGTTGAGATTTTTACCGGAGAAGAAGGATGATTATGAAGAGGAATGGAGGTTGATGGGTGAGAAAGAATTGGGGAGTGACGATGGAGTATTTATGGAGGGTTCTTCTGTTGTTTCAACGAGGACACACGTGTGGCTCAGCTGTTTAATGATTGTTTTTCCCTTTCTACCATTTTAAGGCGGGGCCCCGAGGAAAGATATGGTATTTATACGCATGTACATTATGTCGCAACGACTACTGTACTGCAAACTCCAAACGTAAAAGCTTGTTTTTCTTGTTACTCCTTCTGTCTTAAACTTTAGTTTGTTTATGTTTTTCGGCATTTATAATTCGACTCCTGTTTAATTCCAACGCCTCAACATCGGAGTATATTAACCGGATTCGGGTGTGGCGCTCCGATATGGAAGGGGGAGATGAAGGTTAATCCCCTCGCTTCTCCCCTCACCTTCCGAGGGGGTGAGGTGGGGACGCGTATAAGTTTTAGGAGTGGGTTTTCGACTTCGGCACTTGACGCATATTTTGGTAGTGCGAAAATGAGTATAGTTTAGCGCAGAGTAGAAGTAGGACTAAAAAAAAAAAAAAAAAAAGACATCGGAGTATTACGGTAATACTACCCATCAAAACCCAATTTCTTTTTTTTTTCTTTTTTTTGCTTTCTCATGAAATTCTAAAATGTTATTCAAATTTCAATATGTTACCAAAGAAATATATATATATAGGACATGATGTTCGATATTTCTAAGTTTTAAAGAAGAAAATCAACAAGGTGTGCTCACCGTTTCGTCACTTTCGTGGATTTGATAGGTAGGAAACGTCAAACGGAGACGCCTTAGGCTTGAGGAGAAAAGCACGTACAGTTAATAGAAGAGATCAGACAAAACGAGACTAATATATAAAAGATGGGATAGGCTGTAAGCATAAAAACTCGTTCACCACCCACCTCCAACTACTACCGCATGCTTTTGTCTTGTTTCTTTGGGAGAAGTGCATGTACAGATAGGCGAGTATAATTTATTCAATGAATATATAAATATCTCGATATGGTGTCGTCATTTAATATGACATTGTATTTTCACCACATCTTTCATACGATTTAAAAATATGACAACAACGTTTAAATACGCAAGAGAAAATTAATAATCAATTGAGAACCAACGTCCGAAATCGGTCTCCCACACCATAGTGATGGTTCTATTATTGAAGATTATGGTACTTTTCTTTTATTTTAAAATGAAAGCACTAGGAGATGGCCGAATACTCTTGTACACATGGTTGGAATAAGTCAATTCCATTTAAGAATCATCGTAATATCATAAAAGCGCTAGAGGCGCATTACGTGAGCAGGTTTGATCACCTAGTTTGGGACTATTGACATTAAAGATGAAAATTTAATGAAATTAGGTATGTATATATATTATATATACATATATAAAATAGCATCATATGGCTAAAATTGTGTAATTCATATAGACCTCCTACACCTAATTTCATTAAATTTTCATTCAATAGACCTCCTACGCCTAATTTCAATATATATAAACATATATAATACATAATAGGGGGAGAGAGATCCTCAATTTGCAATACGGAGATTCTGTTATCATTAAACAAAGTTCAGTCACAACATCGTCGCCTTTGCTGCATGCTGACAAGCCCTCCCAACACCTTTCTCCGCTCACCCACTTCTCTCTTTATAAAACAAGTCTCAATAGAAATTTGATCTAAAACTATCTAATTGAAAGTACGTCTTTTTGCGAAAGTGAAATCATTCTTACAAAATAAAACCAAAAATAATAATAATAAGTATATGAAACCAGTTTGTAAATAATTTATTTCTTTAATATGCATGTATTATAGAACAGATGAAGTATAGCAACTTAGGGCATCCCCAGCATTGCAAATAGAATTAATAATTCAAGAAAATGGAGATAGAAAGTCTCCGTATATTAGCCAATACAACATTTGTCTAGGAATGTTCAATTTTTTGATAAAGTGAGGTTATACTTTTTACATTTTTACACACCTTGGCCAAAATAATATGGATGTCCATTGACTTATTTGGAAACTATCTAGGGTTATGCTCCATCCAAATGTAATATATGGTTGCTAGAAAAAAATGCCTTGAAGAGTCTCGCCACCAAATTTTTGCTTTTATCGCGCTAATCATTTATTGAAATTTCTCATTCCATCCTCCTAGAGAATACTTAATCCCATCTGTGTGCTAAGATATACGGCAGATTCTACTGTCAATTCACATTGGAAAAATAGATGAGCTCTATCTTCTATACTAGCGGACTTAATTTGAATATAAGTGTTTTATTTGACAAGTTGAAAAATCATCACAACCCCATCATCCATGTGCTAGACTTACTAAAAGTAATTAAAAGAAGACGTAAAGATTCCAAGGTTTGTAGGCCCCGAAAGTATCTAGGTGTCTTCTTTATCAACAGAAAATATGTGGTATGGATGCCTAGAAGTATACCCGCTAAACGGGTGGGTCGGGTCGGGATTGGGTCGGGTCATAAATGGTCCGACCCAAATCGACCCATTAACCCGTTATGACCCGTTTATTACAATCAAAATTTTTGACCCATACCCAACCCATACTCGACCCATTTAACTAAACTTAATTTATTATAGATATATATATTCAAAAAAATGGTATTGCTAAAATAATTTTATACAACACAAGTCTAATGGACAATTTTTATAATTTTAAAATAATTATTTTTAAAAATCGAATTTTAATTATTTCTTTTTTAAAAAATAATTTATTTTTTATTTTTATTTTTATTTTTTAAATATAATTTTTTCTTTGTCCTTTTTATTTTTTCTTCTTCTTCTTCTTCTTTGGCCGGTCATTGACCCCGACGACGGACCGGTGGTCGGACCCATTTAAACTTGTTTTTAAAATAGATGTGGCATAATGTGTGTGGAGTCCATATTTGATGATACACACAATACCCAACACGTTTGGATCCACACACCTAATCCTTGAAGCCCCAAAAAAGAAGTTACATGTCAAAAGTGCATTATTGAAGCAAATATTATGTGCAACAAGATATTAACTATGCACATCAAAAACCAAAAAAAAAAAAATATGCTGGATTATGTGAGTCTCAGGGGGAACTTAGAACTATAAAAGTTAATGTCCTCATTACTTTGTCACATTGTTGCACAATCTCATCATCACTTGCATGGAACTGTAGCTTCCCAGTCCTATAGAGGCCACAAACGTATACCAAGAATACATCATTATATGTGCTACTTCACTATTAGTTAGCTAAAAATCAGGATCAGATTTCTTCTTGCAGCTTCTTCAATCATCCTCACAAACTCTTCTTTACGATTAACATCCCGGAGTTCCACCCGGCCCATCTTTTCCACCAACATCAACAAGTACTTAAATGAAAATACGCAAGAATCGGATGGAATAACCAAATAGACAATGCAAAGAAGAATTGTTCATAGTAAGTTGTACAAAAAGGACAAACCATTTTTGGGGATAAGGAAGAAAGCTATTGAGCAGTTAACAAAGCACACTCGACAGCTTTAGCGATCACCGGAGAAAGTGTACATAGAACCGTGCTGGACATCCATTAAGCCAGAATCTATAGAGCACATATAATTTAAACATAACATCTGCTCAACCCCAACGGGGGGAAAACCATAAATACATCAAGCCAACTCGATATGCCCGTTTTTCTACTTTTGCCCTTCTCCTATCTGCCGATGGGAGAATGCAAAGGACAAGCAAGCCTAATTCGGGGCGCGGCAACACATTCAAATTCATAAAAACAAACAACACGTTTTAAGGCGGGATGGTATGTAGACACTTGGAGTCCTCAAAGTATACCAAGAATACATCATTATGAAGACAAGTGTATTAAATCATTTGAGCAAACGAAAAGAATGAGATGAAAAAAAAAAGTACCTAATGCAAATAGTCTTGAAAGTCAATGATGAGAGACTCCTCATCCAAATCTTCCTCAGGCGGAACTCCAAATAACCAATTTCTAGTGCACAGCTCAGCCTCTACGCTTTCAAGGGAAAGGGAACTACGATATGTATTTAAAATGCATCCTCCAATGTTGAAAGCTAATTCTCAGGCAATGGTACTGATAGGAATGCTCAATATATCACGTGCCATGAGGGATAACTCAAGATACCGATGAGAATGAGTCTTCCAATAATCAAGGACATTGAGATATGGGAACTTCTTTCCATCAAGCCTATTCTCCTCCAAATACAAATCCAATTGTGACTTAGTAAATTATGATCCAAAGTGTTCACTCTCAAATGCATCATACTCATCAATGTCATCCCCAATGTTCTCATCGATGCCCTTAACCGAAATGTTACCTCGAGTAGTTGAAGAAGTAAAGCAATCATCTCTAGACATAGATGTCACATATTCATCAAAAAGTGTATAGAGTTTTTCTCGAATGCCCCGTACAAATTCCACATGATTATCCATGTCCAACTTTGAGTAGCAAAACTCTAACAAGTGTAACTTATAACGTGGATCTAATATAACAGCAAATGATAAGACAACACTATAACACTTCCAATATTTTTCAAACTTTTTGAGCATTGCCTTAGCCATAGAACTAATAGTCTCATCCTCGGTATCCCTTGCCCGTATTAAACGAAGCCGAATCTGCCATACTCCATAAAAATATAAATTCGCCGTGGGATATCTAACTCCAGAGAATAGAGTAGAAATATCATAAAAGGGTTTCAACAAGAAAGCAATTTTCTTTCCTCTAACCCAATCTTCAGAAGATGGACATGTAACAAAGTTATGGTCAATCAACTTCAAATGTGAAAATGCGCATTCAAAGAAAACGGCACCCTCAAGCATTAGGTATGTAGAATTCCATCTCGTAGCCACATCTTGGCGTACCTTTTTACTGGTCTTTAAGCACAACTGCGATATACATTCGGCAAATTTCACTCTCCTCCTTTGTGTAGCCCTCACATACTTGATAGCTTCTCTAATATTATGTAAGGATCCATTAATAACGTTTAAACCTTCCTGTACAATAAGATTCAAAACATGTGCACCACAACGCACATGAAAAAACTGTCCATCACATAACAAAGAGGATCTCGTAGAATGTGTATATCTCCAAATATCAACCATATTGTCATTGTATGATGCATTATCTAAAGTAATGCTGAAAATCTTTCTCTCAATACCCCATTCTCTTAACAAAGTCAGCAATTTTTCTAAAAGTATGGGACCACTATATGGGGGTGGCACATAGGAGAAACACAAGACTTTTGAATGCAATTCCCAATCCTCATCGATATAATGAGCAGTGACAGTCATATAATGATCCGTAGTAACGAAGTCCATAGGTCGGAAGTCAAACATATTCGGCTCGAAAGAGACAATAATCTGGATTTCAAAATTCCTTCTCTTTTTCATGAACTTTTAGCACATCATTTCTTGCTGTAAACCTTGAGATATGCTTTACATTAGGGTTGAAGTAACTAAACAACTCTCTAGTAGCCTCATGCTCCTTAAAAGAGTATGTATAATTGTGTTTGATTATTGCTCTTGCTAGCATATCTCTAAACACACCTTGGTCAAATTGTACTACGGAACCATCAACATTAACCTCTCAGTTGGGACAAGTATCTAAATGATGCAACAAGTTTTTTGTCCCATGGCTAGCCATATCAGTTACTTCACACCACTTACATTTAGCCTTCATGTCATCACCATCTATGAACTTTTCAAATTCAGACCATACAATCGAAGTGCATTTTCTTGAACGCTTAGAGCAAGTAGAGTTATCTTCATCGTCCTCATGAACTAAGGATGCAACTCTATGTCTCTCGAATTATTCCGTAGTTGAATATTCTTCTCGATCCTCGTTATCTCTTGACATGTCAACTAATTAGTTGGAGAAAACATAAATTAGAACAGGTTCAAGATTGCATGTTATGAATTTAACATAAAGGGTAAAGAATGAGCTGCCGAAAAGAAGCTCTAATGACGGAGTGGAGGAATACGATGTCGAAAGAGCAACTTACTGTTCACTAGAATCGCAGCGTGTCATCAAATCCATCCTTACCTTCTTTTAGAACTTTCTGGGCCTAAGCTTGAGGAACCGCAACAATTCTCTATTCGGAAGATACCACCGCTGCGACTCCATTGGATCCAGGCTCTCCCTCACTAGGCGTAGAGCATGCTCGTGCCAATCTTGTCCTTGGGCAAGTAACTCACAAAGCGGTCACCACCAGCAGTAGAGCGAACTGCCCATAAGGGAAATAAAAAATGAAGTTCAAGCTACGAGTACATGGTGTCAATGGTAGGAGCAACACATAGGTAACGCTACATCTTACCGGCAACAATTGATTTGCCTCAATACACGAGGGGTCTTAACATAGTGGACTCACAACCAATGTAACTTACAAGTCAACATCTACGCATTCAATTCTCGCAAAAGCCGAAGTAATATTCTCAAGCCCTACCTAGAATTCCTACCAAAAATAAACAAAGGGCACAAATTTCCCCAACCGAGAGACAAGCAATCCAATCGGTAAGAAGCTAAAAATTACGGGGAAATGGGTTTCAAAATCCGTATCCGAGACTAACAAAATGTCACAAAAGATAAGGGTATGTACCTGGCGTGAATGATCTTGACGCTGGTCTTCATGTTGGGCATCGACCAGTTGTAGGCGATCAAGCCCGCGATCCCGCTCAGCCACAGAGAACCTGCGAATCCCACCGCCCAAGACGTGCAAAAGAAGGAGCCAAACATGAGAGGAAAAAAAAGAAAAGGGTGGGACATACAGCCATATTCTCGAACCACAGAAAAAATGAGCTCGAAATAAATCAATCGAAGACAGATATTGCGATTTAAAATGAAATGGTCATCAAAATGATTTAAAATTAGGAGACCTTCCCTGACAATAACAGAGCTTCATTTAGACATTCGCAAACACACGGAGTGCACTGCATTGAGGAGAAGTTACTGACCATTCTAAGGCCAGAACTCAGATCTAGACCTGTGACGCCGAAGAAGTCAACTCAGTTGGACATGGAAGCCTCAAGAACCGGAGAAACCAAGCTCGGCTTATCCTTTAAACGGAACAAGGCAGAGCTGAAGGGGCTCGTGTGGGTGACCGTTCAACGAGGAAGTCCCTACCACGGGCTCAAAGACGACGACTAGAGGGCGAGTTCGAGGTGAACCACGGCTCTAGCCACCTCCAAGCCAAGATCCTTGGGAAAGAGCAACTCAAACTAAACAACCAAAGAGCACTCGCGAGATGCGAGCAACGACTTAACGGAGATACGACACCCAAAATGCCAAGAGCCCCTACCGAGATGGTGACAATGGAAATAGAAGACCAGTTCATTCCATACACGAAGCAGGATGAACGCGTGATCTCACCTCCTTCGACCCCATCAAGCCCTGAGATCATCGGAAGACCGCACTGACGATGACGATGACAACGACAACCAGCGATTCCTTTAAAGAGAAAGCAACCAACGATTCCTGCTCCTCGAGGACGATGCCCCGTCCTCTACCGGGCCGCCCCGACCAAAATTCTCACTTGACAATCGCCGCCGCAGCCTACCGCAACTTTGTCTCTACTATGTACAAGTGTCCTTCCTCGCTCGTCTCCGCGAGCGTGAAGAAAAAATGGGGAAAGAAAGAAAAGGGGTAGTCGAGGCGATGGGCGTAAAGAATCGAGATCGCGGGACGTGGGTTAATCGGATGAACCCATCTTCGGACTTTAATGGGTTTGTAAATGGGTCTTAAATGGGTACCCATTTAAGACCCATTTATTTTAGTTCTTTTATTTTTAAAACCCATCAAGGTGTCTTAAGAAATGAGGCCGGCCCATTAACGACCCATTTATGCTTAAATGGGTCCATAAATGGGTTGCACGACCCATTTAACACCTCTACTAGAAAGTAACGATGTTCATGCAACTATTAGTCCATCCGCATCTAGGATTCAAGTTGATGTTGGAAACGTTTGACCTGGTGCATGCCAAGTCCGTATGAGGGATCTATTAGGACGAGACTCAAGTGTCTACAAATGCTTATGCACCACCATGAAGATAAAAGCATTGAAATACATATGTTGTCGAGAGAGAGTCTATTTTAGGACATGAAAGATGGATTTTAGTCCAAGAACCTTTCCTTGTTTGCTGTCGATGGATCTAGCTCTGAATGAAGACAAGCAACATTGGGAAAGACTTGATGCACTTGCGTTGATTTAGCATCTCATATGCTAACACATAAGTAGTTAACACATAAACAGTTATGCTAACATCATAGTACAGTTAACGCAAAAAACAAGCAAACCCTATCTCTCTTCCACACATGTTCAGCTAATATCAGATCAAAACTTTCCAGATAGTCGTAAAACAAAGTCAATGCACACAAATTCACCCATTAGTTCACATCATTCTTTCCAAGAAAGACCTTGATGGGCTAAGCAACTCAAAAGCGAAGCTTTATTATTGTCTCACACATCAAGTGTCCCGCAAAATGTTAACTAAAAACCAAAAAAAAAAATGCGATGTATTCATGACCAAGGCTAATGCAATTAATTCCTTTTGGGTTTTTCTTTGAAAATAAGCATGAATAAATACAAAATTCAATGTCTATTAATGAGTTTTAAATTAAGTAATAACATGTATGTTGTGTTGATCAAGGAAAACTACCAAAAAAGTTCTAAATCTATTACGGTTTTTCTCAAATCGATCCCAAACTTTTTTTTGGACAATTAAGTCCTAAACCTTTTTTAATTGAGCCAATTTAATTCATCTAGCCAATTTTGGCTGGCCAACACTGACGTAACAATTTATTAATAATATTGTTTATTTTTTATAATTTTATATAATTTTTATATTATTTTTATTTTATTTTTCTTTTTATTTTTCCTTTTTTTTCTTCTCTCCCCACATAGGCGGTGAGGGCCGAAGCCCCTACCAGCGACCAATGACCCTTGCCTAGATTTGGGTGAGAACTAGGGGCTCGCGAGTTGCACGAGACACCAACCTCATAGTGGGCATTGGGGGCAAAGCAAGCCTCACTTAGATCAAGGCGAAGCCACCTTTGCCTGCAATCCGTAGGCCTTGCCTAGATTTGGGTGATGCTGAGTGAGGGTTGCCAATCGCCAGCCCAAAGCTCTCACTAGCCATTGCCGAGTAAGAGAAGAAAAAAAGTAGGAAGAAAAGGAAAATATAAAATAAATAAATAAATAAAAATGATAAAATAAAATAAAAATTATGAAAAATTGTAACATTAACGTTGATTGAATCGCCGGCATCCACATCAATGCCGGCCAACCAAAAATTAATGGAATTGACTAAATTGGCACAATTGTAAAAAGTTTATAACTAAATTGACAAAAAAAAAAAAAGGATTGATTTAGCAAAATTACAATAGATTTAGGATTTATTTGGTAATTTTCCCGTATTGATCAACATACACGCCAATAACCTATACGCAACCTTTACGCAACTCTAATGACATGAAATATGGTTAATTATGAAATGATCCTATTATTTAAACTCTCGAGAGATTTTGTATTTTCTTTTCTTACAAAAATGAAGATTAAATTTTAGGACACCTAATGACTTTCACTAAAAATGACCCAGCAATGCACTGCTAATTATTTTTGTATTTTCTTTTTATGATTTAAAATAGGAAACTGCCTTTAATTAAGAAATAATCTATACTAATCAATGACTATGCTTAAACATGAAGAATGAATATTTCTTTTGATTTCTAATGAGAAAAGAATATGCAATCTCATAATCCAAGGTATGACATGACCAATGTTTTCACCACAAGCAAGACACATTTCTAAAATAAAAGTCCATTAAATAATAAATAAACTCACCCTACCCAATCACTCATGCATTGTAGAGAACCTCATATCAACGATCAGCGCAATGGACGACCACACTAGAGCAACAGAAAGTCAAGACAAATGGCAACCGGACAGTGTGAAGCAATCTGACAATACACATTTTATTTACTTTCACTTGTACTTTTTCCATATTAACAAAGATAATTGACCCAAAATCACACTATGCACATTGCAACATCCCTAAAGTGGGGCGCCTAATGCAAACATGGATGTGGCCGGCCATCCAAGAAGAACAAAACAACACATACCCACAAAAGTGGATAAACACAATACATCGTATGAGCTTACAAATTTTTTCTGAGTCATAGGGGCTTTAATAAGACATGATAAGACACGAATTCAGAGGGTTTCAAAGGAAAGGACATTAATTTTCCCTCTCAATTTGCCTTCTTCTCTTCTTGGTCCTCCACTTTCTGGCAAGAATGGTTTTCACAGTCGCTGACTTCTTGGGGACTCTCCAGAGCCCTCTTCTCTTGCTCCTCTTCTTCAACCCCGTTCGACTCGCATTTCTCTCTCCAGTCCTCCGTACTCCTCCTTCCCCTCTGCTCTCGCCTTCATCACCTCCAGCAATTCGCTCACTGCTTTCTCTCTGTTCCTCCGTTTCTTGATCAGGACTTCGCTTATGTCCGCCGGCGTCATCTTTGCCTTCTCGACCGCCCCTCGGAGCTCGCTCGCTGCCGCCTCGCTGAGGTCCTCGCCCTCGCTACCCAGGTAATTGTGGAGCAGGATCTTGAGCGCCGGGTAGGAGCAGTAGCTCATGCAGATGTGCATGTCCATCCGGCCGCTCCGGAGCAATGCCCGGTCGAGCTTGTCGATGTGGTTGGTGGTGAACACGAAGATCCGCTCGCTCCGCAGCACGACCACAGGCCGTCGGTGAAGTTTAGCAGTCCCGATAGGGTCATAGTGTTATTCCAATTCTTGCCACCAGGCGCAGCGTCGGGGGCGTCAGGGTCAGCAGAGTAGCTCTGAAGAGCAGGGGCTTTGGGCGCCTTCGACCTGTTCGACAGATTGACTGAGCAGTCGATGTCCTCGATGACAATGATGGACTTTGAGCTAGTCTTCATGAGGAGCTTCCGGAGCTCGGAGTTGGAGGGCACCTCCGTCAGCTCGAGGTCGTAGATGTCATAGCCGAGGAAATTGGCCATAGCTGCAATCATGCTCGATTTCCCTGTCCCAGGAGGGCCGTAGAGCAGGTAGCCCCGCTTCCAGGCCCGGCCCGTCCTCTGGTAGAAGGCCTGCCCAGCCGCGAAGTCGCGGAGGTCCTCCATGATGTCGCTCTTCTTCTCCGGGTCCATGGCCAACGTGTCGAAGGTGCTCGGGTGTTTGAACGGCACCGCTTCCCAAGGGCGGCCATGGGATTCGCTGCTGCGGGAATTAGTATAAATGAGGCGTTCTTGGTTGTTGCGGCGGATGTCCCTGGCCTTGCCCATGATGTAGTCCAGGTAGGAGTTGAGGATGAGGTCCTTGTCGCGCTTTCTAATCCGGAGCTTGAAGCTGCGCTTCTCGTCGGGGAGGGCCCGCCACGGGGATGGCTGGGACTGGCGCTGCGTCACCGCGTGCTCCCACTGGACGGCGACGCCGTCGAAGACGTCGGCGATGGAGTCGTTGCTGGAGAGGCCGAAGGTGGTGACGCTGGAGTTGCGGGCGCGGGTGAGGGAGAGGCGGCTAGCGGAGGCGGAGGTGGAGGCGAAGGAGCTGAGGTAGAGGTGTACGGCGTTGTAGAGCTCGTTGGTCTTGACGCCCTCCATCTCGGCGATGTCGAAGTAGCAGTAGGAGGAGAAGCAGCGGAAGGCCCGGGTGAGGAACTTCAGGGAAACGTGACGGAGCTCCGGCGGGAACACCAGCTGGAGGAAGGTCTGGCAGAAGGCCAGGGTGCCCAGGAGGGAGGCCAGGGATGTCCAAGACTCCTTCCTTTCTGCCATCTCTGTTTTATCCTTGTCAAAGTTGAGATTTTCACCGGAGAAGAGGAACGGGGGGGTGATGGATGAGAAAGAATTGGGGAGTGACGATGGAGTATCTATGTCACAACCACTGCTATACTGCGGACTGCGAAGGTCAAAGATTGTTTTTCTTGTGACTCCTTCGGTCTTAAACTTTAGTTTGTTTATGTTTTTCGGCATTTTATAATTCGGCTCCCGTTTAATTCCGAATGCCTCGACATCGGAGTAACATAAAATATCGACAAATACAGTAATACTACCCATCAGAACCCAATTTTTTATTTTTTATTTGGCTTTCTCGTGAAATTCTAAAATGTTATTCAAATTTCCGTATGTTACAAAAAAAGAAATAGTACATGATGTTCAGTTTTGAAGAAGAAAATCAACAAGGTGTGCTCACTGTTTCGTGGATTTAACAGGTAGCAAACTTCAAACCGAGCCGCCTTAGGCTTGAGGAGAAAAGCACGTGCAGTCAATGGAAGAGATAAGACAAAACAAGACTAATATATAAAAGATGGGATAGACTGTAAGCATAAAACTCGTTCACCATCACCACCCACCTCCAACTGCCCCCCGCCTGCTTTTGTCTTGTTTCTCTGGGAGAAGTGAATGTACAGATAGGCGAATATAATTTATTCAATTGATATATAAACATCTCGATATGGTGTCGTCATTTCATATGACGTTGTACTTTCACATCATGTCTTTCATGCGATTTAAAAATATGCCAACAACGTTTAAACACGCAAGAGAAAATTAATAATTAATTGAGAACCAACGTCCGAAATCGGTCTCCCACCCCACAATGATGGTTCAATTATTGAAGATTATGGTACTTTTCTTTGACTTATAAAATGAAAGAACTGGGAGAGCGCCGAATACTCTTATACATATGATTGGAATGAGTCGATTCCATTTAAGAATCATCATAATATCACAAAAGCGCTAGAGGCGCATTACTATAGTGAGCAAGTTTGATCGCCTAAACTTTGGGACTACTGACATTAAAGATGAAAATTTAATGAAATTGGGTAAATATATATACATAGATAAAATAGCACCACGTCGCTAAAATTGTGTAATTCAATAGACCTCCTACACCTAATTTCATTAAATCTTCATTCAATAGACCTCCTACGCCTAATTTCAATATATATAAATATATATAATAAATAATAGGGGGAGAGAGATCCTCAATTTGCAATACGGAGATTCTGTTATCATTAAACAAAGTTCAGTCACAACATCGTCGCCTTACTTGCATGCTGACAATCCCCCCAACCCCACTTAAGCCCCTCGTTCATTGTAAAAGTTCAATCAGAAAGCAAAAGGGGACACACCTTTCTCCACTCACCCACTTCTCTCTTTATAAAACAAGTCTCGATAGAAATTTGATCTAAAACTATCTAATTGAAAGTACGTCTTTTTGCGAAAGTGAAATCATTCTTACAAAATAAAACCAAAATAATAATAATAATAAGTATATGAAACCAGTTTGTAAATAATTTATTTCTTTAATATGCATGTATTATAGAACAGATGAATTATAGCAACTTAAGGGCATCCCCAGCATTGCAAATAGAATTAATAATTCAAAAAAATGGAGATAGAAAGTCTCCATATATTAGTCAATACAACATTTGTCTAGGAATGTTTAATTTTTTTGATAAAGTGAAGTTATACTTTTTATATTTTTACACACCTTGGCCAAAATAATATTTATGTTTCATTGACTTATTTGGAAACCGTCTAGGGTTACGCTCCATCCAAATACAATATATGGTTGCTAGAAAAAATGTCTTGAAGAGTCTCGCCACCAAATTTTTGCTTTTATTGCGCTAATCATTTATTGAAATTTCCTAAAGAATACTTAATCCCATGCTGCGTTAAGATATACAGCAGATTCTACCTATCAATTCACATTGGAAAAATAGATTAGCTCTTATCTTCTATACTAGCCGAAATATAAGTGTATTATTTTGATAAGTTGAAAAATCATCACAACCCCATCATCCATGTGCTAGACTTAATAAAAGTAATTATAAGAAGACGTAAAGATTCCAAGGTTTGTAGGCCCCTGAAAGTATCTGGGTGTCTTCTTTATCAGCAGAAAATATGTGGTATAGATGCCTAGAAGTAACGATGTTCATGCAGCTGTTAATCCATCCGCATCTAGGATTCAAGTTGATGTTGGAAACGTTGGACCTGGTGCATGCCAAATACGTATGAGGGATCTATTAGGACGAGACTCAAGTGTCTACAAATGCTTATGCACCACCATGAAGACAAAAGCATTGAAATACATATGTTGTCGAGAGAGTGTCTATTTTAGGACATGAAAGATGGATTTTAGTCCAAGAACCTTTCCTTGTTTGCTGTCGATGGATCTAGCTCTGAATGAAGACAAGCAACTTTGGGAAAGACTTGATGCACTTGCGTTGATTTAGCATCTCATATGCTAACACATAAGTAGTTAACACATAAACGGTTATGCTAACATCATAGTATAGTTAATGCAAAAAACAAGCAAACCCTATCTCTCTTCCACACATGTTCAGCTAATATCAGATCAAGACTTTCCAGATAGTCATAGAACAAAGTCAATGCACACAAATTCACCCATTAGTTCACATCATTCTTTCCAAGAAAGACCTTGATGGGCTTAGAAACTCAATAGCGAAGCTTTATTATTGTCTCACACATCAACTGCTCCGCAAAATGTTAACTAAAGACCAAACAATGATGTGATGTATGCATGACCAAGGCTAATGCAATTAATTCCTTTTGGGTTTTCTTTGAAAATAAGCATGAATAAATAAAAATTCAATGTCTATATGAGTTCTAAATTAAGTAATAACATGAAATCTAAATAACATGCATGTTGTGTTGATTAGGAAAAACTACCAAAAAAGTTTTAAATCTATTACAATTTTCCCAAATCAGTCCCAAACTTTTTTTTTTTTGGTTAATTCAGTCCTAAACATTTTTCAATTGAGCCAATTAATTCATTCAGCCAATTTTAGCAAGCCAACGATAACGGCAATTTATTAATAATATTTTAATTTTTTCGAATTTATTAATAATATTTTTTTTTTTCCTTTTCTTATTCTCTCCCCACAATGGCCGATGAGGGCCGTGAAGCCCTTGTCGGCGACCAACGACCCTCGCCTAGATTTGGGCGAGACCTAGGGGCCACACAAGCTACAGGGGACACCAACCTCACAGCGGACAATGCAAGCAAAGCGAGCCTCACTTAGATCAAGGCAAACCCACCTTCGCTTGCGATCCCTAGGCCTTGCCCAAATTTGGTGAGGCTAGGCGAGGGTCGCCAGTCGCCAACCCAAAGCCCTCACCAGCCACTGCAGGGAAGAGAAGAAAAAAGTAGGAAGAAAAGGAAAATAAAAAATAATTATATATATATATATATATTAAAAATTGCAACATTAACGTCAATTGAATAGCCACCTAACCAAAATTAACGTAATAGACTGAATTGTCACAATTGTAAAAAGTTTAAAACTAAATTGACCAAAAATAAAAAATAAATTATGACTGATCTGGAAAAATTACAATAGATTTAGGACTTATTTGGTAATTTTCTCGTATTGATCAACATACATGCAACCTATATGCAACTCTAATGACATGAAATATGGTTAATTATGAAACGATCCTATTATTTAAACTCGCCAAGAGATTTTGTATTTTCTTTTCTTACAAAAATGAAGATTAAATTTAAGGACACCTAATGACTTTTATTAAAAATGACCCGGCAATGCAATTTTAATTATTCTTTGTATTTTCTTTTTATGATTTAAAATAGGGAACTGCCTATAATGACTTTAACCAATTAAGAAATAATCTATACTAATCATTTACTATGCTTAAACATGAAGAATGAATATTTCTTTTGATTTCTAATGAAAAAAAGAATATGCGATCTCCTAATGCAAGATATGACATGACTGATGTTTTCACCACAAGCAAGACATGTTTCTAAAATAAAAGTCCATTGAATAATAAATAAACTCACCCTACCCAATCGCTAATGCATTGTAGAGAAACTCATATCAACGATCAGCGCAATGGACAACCACACTAGAGCAACAGAAAGTCAAGATAAACGGCAACCGGACAGCGTGAAGCAATCTGACAATACACATTTTATTTACTTTCACTTCTACTTTTCCCATATTAACAAAGATAACTGACCCAAAGTCACACTATGCACATTGCAACATCTCTAAAGTGGGGCACCTAATGCAAACATGGATGTGGCCGGCCATCCCAAGAAGAGCAAAACAACACATAACCACAAAAGTGGATAAACACAATACATCGTATGAGCTTACAATTTTTGCTGAGTCATAGGGGCTTTAATTAAGACATGATAAGACACGAATTCAGAGGGGTTTCAAAGGAAAGGACAAATTAATTTTCCTGTTAGGAGAGCATAGCAAGCACAACCTAATCTCAGAGCACAGCAACAACAAGCACAACTTATTCAAGCATACTCTACACAAAATGTTATGACTTCAACGAAAGAAGAATAAATATGTCCACCTGTTCGACTATGAAAAGAAAATTCCTTGCTGAACAACTGATATTCAGTTATAAGCTCTTAAGTAACAGATTAAATAATAGTTTCTTTTTTCTATTTTTAGTTAATTTTCCTTTATTCAATCGGTTTTGCTTCTCCTTCGTTCATGTAAATAAATAGAAAAAGAGCAAGTCATTGTAACAGATTGAAGATAGAACATTTTCGTACCTTGAATATAAGAGAATTAAATCCATGGCTTCTTGTTCATTCTTCATCTTTCTTTCATTCTGCTCATGTTCACATTTCCCTCTCAATTTGCCTTCTTCTCTTCTTGGTCCTCCACTTTCTTGCAAGAATCGTCCTCGCGGTGGCTGACTTCTTTGGGGCTCTCCAGAGCCCTCTTCTCTTGCTCCTCTTCTTCAACCCTGTTCGACTCGCATTTCTCTCTCAATCCTCCGTACTCCTCGTTCCCCTCTGCTCTCGCCTTCATCACCTCCAGCAATTCGCTCACTGCTTTCTCTCTGTTCCTCCGTTTCTTGATCAGGACTTCGCTTATGTCCGCCGGCGTCATCTTTGCCTTCTCGACCGCCTCTCGGAGCTCGCTTGCTGCCGCCTCGCTGAGGTCCTCACCCTCACTACCCAGGTAATTGTGGAGCAGGATCTTGAGCGCCGGATAGGAGCAGTAGCTCATGCAGATGTGCATGTCCATCCGGCCGCTCCGGAGCAATGCCGGGTCGAGCTTGTCGATGTGGTTGGTGGTGAACACGAAGATCCGCTCGCTCCGCAGCACGACCACAGGCCGTCGGTGAAGTTGAGCAGTCCCGATAGGGTCATAGTGTTGTTGTTCCAGTCCTTACCACCAGACGCAGCATTGGGGGCGTCAGGAGCAGAGTAGCTCTGAGGAGGGGGGGCTTTGGACGCCTTCGACCTGTTCGACAGATTGACTGAGCAGTCGATGTCCTCGATGACAATGATGGACTTTGAGCTGGTCTTCATGAGGAGCTTCCGGAGCTCGGAGTTGGAGGGCACCTCGGTCAGCTCGAGGTCGTAGATGTCATAGCCGAGGAAATTGGCCATGGCTGCAATCATGCTCGATTTCCCCGTCCCAGGAGGGCCGTAGAGAAGGTAGCCCCGCTTCCAGGCCCGGCCCGTCCTCTGGTAGAAGGCCTGCCCAGCCGCGAAGTCGCGGAGGTCCTCCATGATGTCCCTCTTCTTCTCCGGGTCCATGGCCAACGTGTCGAAGGTGCTCGGGTGTTTGAACGGCACCGCCTCCCAAGGGCGGCCCCGGGACTCGCTGCCGCGCGAATTAGTATAAATGAGGCGTTCTTGGTTGTTGCGGCGGATGTCGTTGGCCTTGTCCATGATGTGGTCCAGGTAGGAATTGAGGATGAGGTCCTTGTCGCGCTTCTTGATCCGGAGCGTGAAGCCGCGCTTCTCGTCGGGGACGGAGGATCGCCACGAGGATGGCTGGGACTGGCGCTGCGTCACCGCGTGCTCCCACTGGACGGCGACGCCGTCAAAGACGTCGGCGATGGAGTCGTTTTTGGAGAGGCCGAAGGTGGTGACGCTGGAGTTGCGGGCGCGGGTGAGGGAGAGGCGGCTGGCGGATGCGGAGGTGGAGGCGAAGGAGCCGAGGTAGAGCTGGACGGCGTTGTAGAGCTCGTTGGTGTTGACGCCGTCCATCTCGGCGACGTCGAAGTAGCAGTAGGAGGAGAAGCAGCGGAGGGCCCGGGTGAGGAACTTCAGGGAAGCGAGCCGGAGCTCCGGCGGGAGCACCACCTGGAGGAAGGTCTGGCAGAAGGCCAGGGTGCCCAGGAGGGAGGCCAGAGATGTCCATGACTCCTTTCTTTCTGCCATCTCCGTTTGAGTGTCAAGGCTGAGATTTTCTTGGATATCTGCGAGTGTCGAAAGAGGAAACGATGACCGCAGGAGGAAAGGAAGATATTTATAGAGGTATCGGGTCGGGTCGGGTCGGTTCGGTCGGGTGTTTCAATGAAGAAAAAACGTGTGTGGCTCACAGCCTCACAAGTGGCTAAATCCCAGGGGGTGCTGACAACAGATCTTTTGATCATTGCATTTTATCACTAGTTCTCAATTTTTTCTTTTGTCACTTACTTAAGCGCTCCGAGAAAAGACGGACCTAATTTTAGAAATAAAAATCCTCAATTTTAGGACTAATCATAATTTCTTTTGGGTCGCACTTTTTTTTTTTTTTTGTGTAGAAGAAAGAAATCGCATATTTTCATTATAGTTTTGAATTTGTCCCATTAACTTGGCGGTCCAAAATCGCTGTGGATTCTTCAACATAGCAATTTTTCACATTTGAATAAATTCATTGTGGGATTTTCGTCCGTATTCATTGTCCTTATTTCTTCTTTTTCTTTCTTCTTTTTATTTGTTCAAGACTCCGTCGCCATCTTCTCAAGAAAGAACCGCAACAAGCCAAATGGTTCGCTAAGAACCATGCCAAGGACAGGAGACACCTTAGATTCTAACAATGAAATTAAATGGAAATATAACGGAGGACAGACTTAGATATGAAGTAAAAATATATATTTTTTATGAGATAAAAAAAATTGGGCTAGAATTTGAATATAATCTAAAGTTAGGAACTTTTACCGGAATTAGCCCTAATAAAAGGCCAAATATTTTTATTTTCTTTTCTTTTGTTAATCCTTCGACCTTTTATTTGTAATTTAACATAAGTTTCCCCCAAAAAGGAAAATAGGATATGTTCATTAGTTGATAAAAATAAATTATAAGATATTTATATCCTTTTAGGCTGATACAAAAATGACATCAGACAATGAGAGGAGAAAAAGAGAATCTAATATTATAAGAGCAATAAATTGTTCAAATCATTACCAAAATTGTGTCTGTGTTCATAATTATGTTTTCCAAAACCAGTTTGGTTCAAAATCCAAATCTCATATGTTTGATTAAAAATTTGACTATTTTAAATTTAAAGATATGATGAAAAAATTTTGTGAAGAAACCTTTTTAAAAATCGAACCCTAAGAGTTGATCAAAAATCTTTTGAACTACAATGCCACATTCCAACACAAAAATCTGTAAGCAATTATATATATAATTTAGAAATTTATTAAGCTTATGCTCAGAGATGCCAATCTTATCATCGGATCCCCATCAGTTATCAACTAAAGTAGCTTTCTCCCTTGATTTTCTTCATCCTCAGTCTGCGCCACTTCTTCTCTCCTTCTCTCTCTATCAAAGCAATAGTACCACACCCTCCTCTCTCTCTCTCTCTCTCTCTCTCTCTCGACAAAGGTACGTGATTAGTGTGCGAATGATTCCACCTAATTACAAAATTTCTGTCAATTGGCATTAGACCAATTTTTCTGTCGTTTTAGGTACCCTATATCTGTATTCGAAATCTCGAGATTTTCACGACAACTGAGAGTCGTTAATGTATCGAAAATGTATGTTGTGGCTTGAAAATAATCAATCACGAGTCAAATGCGCTAAAAATTTCTAAAACCTACCTAATAGATTATGTCACGCTAAAATCGTGCCAACTTGAAATTAACCATAAAATTGAATCGATTTCGTAAATTGAAAGTTCTATCATCATAAGTCTTTTATGAATGTCAACTTATCATCCGAAAAATTCGAAGGGTATTTTGGATCGGACAGATCATAAGACCATTTTTGGTCGCATTTTTGGCACTCAAATTGGCCAAATTGACGAGGAAAAACGTTGAATTGGAGACGTGGTGTTGGCGTTGCTTTCTCTGTTTAGCAGACGCCCGAGCAGTTTTGCTTTCCGATTCGCGGATCAAAGGGAAAATGCAACTCGGTCGAGCTCAATTTCGCCCGCGAGTCGGAGCATTTTGGGGATTTTTTCCGGGCGGATTTTGTCGGAATGATGCTCGGCCCTAATTGTTAGATCTTGGGAGCGGGTCGTTTAGTGGTGGGGAAGGACTCGTTTCCCTTGATAGTGACGCTTGGGCCAGTTCAATTTGAAGGTTTTATCATCAGGAAAATGGGGGTCGGTGTTTTTTGTATAAAAATAAAATAAAATTATTTCGGTGAATTATGGCGGCATCTTTGATCGAACAACGAAACCAGTGCTTGATGTTCGATGACGATGAACATGTAATCTCGGGCATGCTATAAAAGAGCTAATTGCCGAGTTTAGTAGGTCATTTATAAAAGAGGAAGAAATTATGTTCTTGCTCTCTTCTTTCTGACACGTGAAAGAAAATTCGGCAATAAGAAGTTATTTAGTGAATAAATAAATATATCGAAATGGGACCTTCATCGGTCTAAAAACTCAAATCATTGGACTTTTTGGAATTATGATGTGAGATTTGTTTTGTCGTCACATGTTTCGTGTAATAAAAAATGCCAAAAAAAAAAAAAAGAGAGAATGATTCGCAAGCTAAAATTAATAGTCAATTGAAAATGAACGTTACGAAATTGGTCTCTAATACCATACCGATAGTTCAATCATTGAAGACTATGGTAACATATTTTTCTTCTTTTTATAAAATGAAAAGGATGGAAGTTTCTGCCAATGTAACGATGAACTTTGAATGTTATATAAAGACCATGTTAATATCTAAATTTCACCGATAAATTTAAACATGCATTTTTTAAAGAAAATTGTCTAAGAAATCGAATTCGTTGATAATGTCAAGATTCGAACCCTAATTGGGAAAAAAAAAAAACTTTATCACTTTGATCTCTCGATGTCCTGTAGCCATTTTTTCTTCTGGACATATAAACTAGAGACGTTGAAGTTTAATGACCTTGGACTTGGCAATTAAAATTTTGACTAATGAATGCCCAAGAGCCAACCTACCAAATGCTAGAGACCGTTTGGTTCAAGTCTGATTGCCAAACCATGACTGATTAGGTTTTGATTGCCGAGTCACTGTTGATTCAAGCTTGGTGGGGAGCAGTTGAAAAACTTCAGTAGGTGTCCCATGGTCGCCTTAGGGGGTCTCGATGGTTCCAGGGCATCCCCATTACGTGTTTGCATTAATTTTAAGCCATATTCACACGATTGCATTGCATTTGAATTGATTATAAGCATAGCATTTAGATTACGACTTTCCGATATGCAATTAGCATAATTGGGCTTTAAATAATTTTTACCATGAATAAAACAATTAAGAAATTGATAAATAAAAAGATAATAAGAAAAAATGAGAGTTGCATTTAGTTTAGAGTTGTATGTCTCAGCTTCCATTTGATTCACGTTTTGTTATTCTATGTTTTTGACTAATTAGGAAGTTTGCATCATTTAAATTAGAGATAATTGCATGTTTAGATTAGAGCTTAGTTCACAGGATCTTGTTCCAAGGCTTAATAACATGGCAGAGTATATTATTTGTTATATTATGTTTTTTACTAGTTTTGGTTTTTTTTTATTTTTAAATTAGCTAAGAAAATAAATGGAAATTTCGAAGTACTGTTCTTCTCTTCAACCTGGATTGCTCGGCCAATGCTTCCTTAGTACTCGCCATCGCTGCCCACTGCCACGTAGCCTCTGGCGGCGTAACCCTTACTTGACCACCTACCGAATCTAGCCATGGTTTCGACCAAAAGAAAAATCTAACCATGGCGGCTGCAAGCTTCGAGTTCAAATATTATAATATAGGGCCCATTAATGCAGCCCACATATTTAACAATCGATGCCCTCAACCTAGCCCGTGTCCCCTATAAACCAAGCACGGTTCACCTTTATTTTTCTCTTCAACATATCGTGCGTGATTGTAAGAGGAGGAAGAAGAATCACATTACCAAAGAAGGGAGCTTGTCCACGAGAGAGAGAGAGAGAGAGAGTTTTCGCACATTCATGATCGAGACGACTCATCAATCTGATTTAACGTCATTTAACAACACCTATGACAATTTAGGGTGTTGGGAAATTTGGATTTATCAATCCGATTCATCTAATTGAAGGAATTATCGAAGTTATAACATGAAATTTGGATTTATGTTAATTCTAAGTTGCTGCATTCGATTGAGGAGTTGTCAGGCTGCACATGCACACGTATGACAGTTTAGGGTGTTGGGTAATTATAACATTTTACAGATCTCAATTTGAGTTTACAATTTTCCCAAAAATGAAAATTTGAAGTTGACTACACATGCTAAATAGTTTGCGAAGTGTAAGTTACGGACTGAATTTTATATACATGCACCACACGAAGATGGGCTGAGCTTGGTATATAGGAGACATGGGCTGGGTCGAGGGCTTGGATAATAAAACATGCGGGCTAAATAAATGGGCTTGATATTACAATCTAGTCTCTTTACAAAAATGGGCTTAAATTTACACATACATCAATCATCAAACAAGTGAGGGGTTTGTGTCTTGCCTCCCCCTCACTCGATATCACAAAACTTTTTTAGTAGCCCTTTGCCTTTTGGCTGCGTTTGGCAGTCAGGATAAAATTCAGAGTATGATATGATTTATCCTATCTTATGTTTGGTACTCGATTAGGATAGGATAAGTTGGATATAAAGGGGATATAATTTGGATAAAATTATCTCAAATGGGGAAGGTGGGATAAAGATGGATAGGATTTATAATGTTCATAATAGGAAAGTTATTTTTCTCGAATAATAAATTTCTTAAATTAACAAAATTAAAATTATATTTCAATATAAATAATATTTGAATTCTGATTTAAGAAATTAAAAATTAAAAATTATTTTTTTAATTTTAATCTTATTTTAATTTATATATTCAACTTTAATTCTATCTTACAATAAATATTCAATCTATAAATTATATATATATATATATATATATATATTTATTATATATTTTAGGTATTTTTGTATTTTAGGTATGTTAGTACAATTTATTATTTGATAAAATTTTATTAAAGAATGATGAAAGGGGACAAAAGAAATAATAAAGAAAATAATTTATAAAAGAGGAAAAATAAAATAAAAATAAAAACAAAATAAGGAATAGTGTCACGGAGATTTTCACCATCTCCATTTATAAAATTTTAGGTTCATTTACAATGATATGCCGTTTATATTAAAAAAAAATGTATATGATATGATGTGAATTTATAATTTTAATATTGTGATTTACCAAACACTTGATAGGATATAGAAAAATCCAAGGATTTCATATCATATTATATTCAGTCCTATCCTGATTAGAAATCCAAACGATCAAACGTAGCCTTTGTTGATTTTCCTGAGGCCTATCAACCGAAGGCGTACTCTTTCTCATGGGCAAGTACATGCTAGATGTCTAGTTTAGGGAACATTTTGGTATGGATTGTATGTAGCTGATGAACTTTGAATTTGAACATCTAGAGAGAGAGGGGGATCCGGCTCCATCTTTATTTATCATTTGTTATTTGTTATTTGTTATTTATTTATTTATTTATTTTATTATAATTTATTATAATTATTTTTGTTCTTTTGCTACTAATTTCTATTTTTACAAAAGATAAATGGACACTTGGCTTGTTGACAATGAAAATTAACTAAGAAATAGCATTCCCTTACTTAGATAAAATAGCAGAATTCTTTTCCTAATAAGATAATTGGCCTATGATCACATAATGCCCATTGCAACATCTCCAAAAACTGCGCCTAACACAAGACCAGATGTGGGACCCCCCTCATCCAAAAGAACAAAACCAAGTGGAAAAATCCTATCTTATTTTATAGTAAGACACGAATGCGGAGCGCTTAATATTAGCTCGTGCAGATTTGGATGTCCATGCGGCTGCTCTCGAGCAATGCTGGGTCGAGCTTCTCAAAGTGGTTGTTGGTGTGTACGAAGATCCTCTCGCTCCCGCAGCACAACCACAGGCCGCCGGGGAAGTTGAGCAGCCCCACGAAGGCGATGGTGTTGTCGTTCCCATCCTCACCGCCGCGCGTGGAGTCAGGCACGCTGGGGCCGTAGTGGCTCGGAGGCGTGACGGCTTGGGGCACCTTGGACCGGTTTGAGAGATTGACCAAGCAGTCGATGTCCTCGATTACGATGATGGACTTGGAGCTGATCTGCACGCGGAGGTTTGGGAGCTCCGACTTGGAGTGCACCTTGGTCAGCTCGAGGTCATAGATGCCATAGCTGAGGAAATTGGCCATTGCGGGAATCATGCTCGAGCTCGCCGGTTGCCAGATTGATGAGCCTCAAGCCCGATGCTCGCGCTCGTCAATCCGGTGAGCGGTGAGCTTGTGCTCACCAAAGGTGTGAGCCTCGTGCTCATCGGCGAGTTGGAGGCTTGCCTATGGCCGGTCGCTAACGGTTGTTGTAGTCTAGGACTTGCCAATAAAGAAGAAGTGGAAAACAAAGAAAAGAAAAATAAAAAGGAAAAATAAAAATAAAAATAATTTAATAATCAATTTTTAACAAATAAAAAATAAAGAAAAATCAATTTTAAAAAATAATTTAAATGAAAAAGATTTTATAGAGGAAAAAATTTTCCTTACCGAATAGTAGAAAATATTTTTCACTTCATTTTTTGATATTACATGAACATCGGAAAGTAATTACATTTTTCTTGAAAAATGACTTTTTGGAAGATATTTTCTAAACGCCACATTTTCCGCAAAACGAATGGATAGTAGGTGATGATATTTTTTACTTGTAATTATTTATATTTTAGTAATTAATTTATTTTTTTAATCATATTCATGAAAATTGATTGCATGGCTATATTAGGATTTTATCTCTCAATTTAACTTTAATCATATTAGGATTTTCCCCTTTTCTATCATTTTTCTTTTCTTTTCTTTTTTCCTTTTCTCTCCTTTTTCTTTATTTCTCTTTTTTTTTTTGTTTTCCTTATTTCTAATTTTTTTTTCTTTCATTTCATTTTTTTTTTGTTTTCTTTTTATTCATTTTTTTGGCTCTTTATTTTTTATTTTTTTATATTTTTGCAAAAATGGATGATTAAAATGTCGACAAAAAATTTCGGGTGAGGGGCAAGCCGAGGGAAGGAGGAGAGAGAGAGAGGCGACGAAGGGTTGAGGATTGCAGATCCTCGAAACCTCCCAACTAAGAGACTTCATAAAGGGGGGTCGAGGACGAGCAGGCTGAGATCTAAGGTCGCCCGGAGCAGACGAGGGGGATCCGAGCATGAGGCGAGAGTGATCCGAGTGTGGGGGGGAGGGTGCAGAAAACACACAGATGCAAAGAGGACGCTCCGGTTGATTCCGCCTAGTCGGGTTCTACCGCCACCGTCGTTGTTCGCCGTGGTCATCACCAACTTGTCCTCACCCTCATTGCCGTCGAACGCCTCCGCCGCCGCTGCCTTCGATCTGGCATCATCGCCGTCGCCATCCCCATTCAAGAGAAGGTAAAAAAACCGTTGTCGTTACCGTTGCCGTTCATCGTAGCCGTTTCCCGTTGACCTAGCCATCGTCGCCGTCGCCGTTGTCGTCGCCGTCGCCACCATAGCCGTTGTCGCTGCCAATGCCTCGGTTCCCGTCCTCAGCGCCGCGGATTCGCAAACCCTAGGGTTTGCAATTTTCCGAGTCGCGAAGTGGATTCGGACTCGGAAAACCGGGTAGAGTTTGCAATTTGGGCACGGCAAGAACCGGGTCACCATTCGGGTTGGATTCGGGTAGGGTTTTTGCAGGGAAGCCGGGTCGTGGAGTGGGTTGTCGGAGCGGGTCGACGGCCGGGCGGGTGTCCCGAACGCCCGGTCATGACGCCTTTCAATAAAGTAAAAAAAAAAAAAAAAAAAAAAAAAGAGAAAAACCGAGTCGGGCCCGTCCGCGTTTGGGTTGCCGGCTTGGGTCAAACCTAGCCCGCGGATCCGACCTGGGTCGGCTTTTATATTATTTTATATAATATTTTAATAAAAAATCAAAAATAATTTATTTTCGAAAAAAATATTAAAAAATATTTTAATTTCTAGAAAACCGAAAAATATTTAAAAAATCTAAAAAAATGTTTTATTTTCCAAAAAAATAAAAATATTTCATATTTTCCAAAAAAACCAAAAATCCAAAAAAAGCCAAAAATTCATAAAAAGCCAAAAAGACTTGTATTTTAAAAAAAAATACCAAAAAATCCTTAAAATATCCCTTTTGTGTCAAAAAAATAGAAAAAAACCCAAAAAATGTTTTTCCTCCCCAAATTGCATGGAAAATTCCTCAAATATCCAAAAAAATCCCAGGGTTTAAACAAGATTAGGTACCGAAAATGCATTAGTGATTAACTAATGTAATCTAGTCATTGATCCTAATTTCTCTGGTTGCGTAGGAGTGAGTATTTCTCCCAATACTTTGCTTGGGTTTCTAATCAACCCACTCCAAATCGATTAGTGGCGACTCGATTTTAAAAATTGATTTACGGAGTTAAAAACTTAGACTATTAAAGTCGTGAATTGGTGGACTCGGGAGAGTCCGAGCATAACTAATTTCATTTGAGCCATTAGCCTCCTTAGGCGCCCGTACCTGATTGCAGACACCAAAAAAGAGGTTGCGACAGCTTGGCGACTCCGCTGGGGATTTTGAAGACTTAGGCCATTTTTGTCTTGTTTAAATTTTTTACTGACTTATGTTTTTTTTTCTTTATGTAGGTCAATAAGCTTAGAAATTTATTTTAATTTTGCTTAAAATAGATTATCTTGTGATTATAAACTGTTGTGCATATTTTACTATTTTAAACACTACACATGACACACATAACCCGGCCGCCGGACTTGGGTCGCCATATGATATTTAGGATGGTGTTAAGAAAGATACGACCTCGAACGCGAGACTGCGAATTTTTTAGCCGAGGTTAAGGGGGTATGCTATTAACGCGAGACTGCGAAGGGCGAATACCCTTTTAATTTCAACAAGTCTTCTGAGTTAGAAATCGAGCCGCACGTCCCATCTGTATGTCTTTGTGCTTGCCATTTTATTTAAAAGCAAAGTAATTTATTTACTTTTACTCAGTCTTTTATGGCTCATGGCAAAATAGGGTCAGGTTGTGTAGCCCCCTTTTCTAAATGCGATGGGAAGAATCGATATCAAATTCATTCCTATCCTAAAGAAAGAGCTCCTCCGATGGTGGAATTAGTTAGATCAGCTTGGCCAAGAGCATGTCATAGTAAGGATTGGTCATCTCCTCCCATTGCTCCTAATCAATATTCACTTCGGGGTCATGCAAGCCCTACCACATTTCTGGTGTCCGGAAACATTCACCTTCGTGTTTGGCAAATTTGAATTGACTTCCACTTTGGAGGAGTACAGTCTCGCCATAGGAATGCCCCTAGGAGCGGAGCTCGCTAAGCCACTAATCGGCATCGATCCCATACTTAGTCTATCACTTTTTTTATAAAAATCATTCAGTAAGAAAATTTGTCAAAACCAACAACAATGCTTTCTCACTATCATCCTTAACTGAATGTTTTGAAAAACAATTGATGTCCCAAAAAAACCAAGATATTCCTTTTGGCATTCTTTGGATTTATTATCTTCCCTTATAGAAAGAATGCCATAAATCATTCAATCGTGGAGATAATAAATCAAGTCACTTTCGGAGCAGGATATGTAAACATGGTTTTAGCCGAAACATTTTTATCCCTTAATTGTTTCAAGGAAAAAAAAAGAGAAGATCATGAGAGCCGCCCCAAAAATTTTACAAATGTGGTTCTTTTCCCATATCAAAGGATTTGGGCACCTCATGCAAATATTTGAAATTAATGAGTTCAAACACCCACTGCAAAAGTTCCAAAGCTTGGAGAAATATTCTCCTGATGAAGAATACTCTCGATGGATTGACTTATTAAAAAACCCGGTCCCAGAGACATTCATATGGCGAACTAAGTGGTTCATCGCGGGCAAGGCATGTTTTGCGCTTGATCATTACGATCTTATCACACTGCTGGGCCTCTCTAGAGCTACCTCATACTATTCATATAGGCTGGCTCGCCAGTACAGGATCCTTCAAGAAGTCCCGCCACCACTTAAGTCAGGACTGTTTCGGGTTTCTTTCAACCACACCAGTTATGACTACTCAGAGGAAATCAGCATAATTCAGAATGCATGGGATATATGCCACCTAGAGAGGATTATCGTACCCAGAAGGCTGAAGGGACACGAAAAAGCCCATCATGCATCCACCTTTTACATCCTCAACCATGGGATTCCTGAGGAGTTGCAGCCGGTAATCCCTGATGTAAGTAATAAACTTACCAAGCACGAAAGGATCAAGTCTCTTGAAGAGAGTTTGGAGACTAGCAAGAGACACCTATCAAAGCTAGCTAAAAAAAAACAAGCGGCATCGCAAGATCGAGACTTCCCATCGCATATAAATATGGGTGTCATGGATTTTTTATGTGAATATTTCAATGTGAATATCTGGAGTTGTTCTGACTTGTGTAAAAAAACCTTTTGGCATTTTATAAATCTCTTGTTAAATGAATAAGAATGACTCGACCCTTGCCATGAGCCAGTGTTCCATGTGTTTTCCTCGTTTACGTTTTCTCCATTTCCTGTGCTGACAAGTAATCACAACATAGCCATATTCACCGAATCCAAAAGCTAGAATGGCTGAAGAAAATGTACCAAGCCGTCTCAAGATTATGGAAAGTGAAATGAAGCAAGTCTTCAATGTGCTTCAACAACTCTCAAAGCAAATAGATTCCATCCAAGGCAAATTGGCTCCTACCCCGGCCTCAATTGAAGTGGTATTACCGCAATCATCCACCCGAGGAGAGCAAGGAAGAGATACCGATGATAACATGCCCGAATTGGAGGACGATGCGCACCAGATCATAGTTGAGAAAGTAAAGCCCAGCATCTAATCTAAAACTGAACATGATAAGCGTCTCGAGAAGCTTGAAGAGAGGCTAAAGCAATTGTAGGGTGTACAAGATCCTACTTCAACAGACCTCTCTATCTACTCCAAAGTCAAAATGCCCGAAAAGTTTAAGATGCCTGAATTTGAGAAGTATGATGGCACGACCTGTCCAAGGGCTCACTTGCAAATGTACTTGGTTTGAATGACCCGATACGCTAGTAATGTGCCTTTAATGATCCAGTTGTTCCAGTCAAGCCTGGTAAGTCCCGCCTTGAGGTGGTACATCAAGAAAAACATAAACCTCATTGAAACGTGGAGTGAAGCAAGTGAGGCATTCCTTAAGCAGTACAAATTCATAATGGACATTATCCCTTCTCGTGAGGATCTCGATCGCATGGAAAAGAAAAAGAAGGAATCTTTCAAAGAGTATGCTATCAAGTGGAGGAATCTCACCGCCCAGATCAGTCTCAAACCAACTGACTTTGAATTGAGAAAAATGGTCATCAAAACCCTCCCCTATGTATACCGCAACCGGATGGTGACTACGATCGCTAAATCATTCAATCAACTCATTCCAATGGGAGAGCAAATAGAGATAGGATTAAGGGATGGCTGGTTCACCGAGCCTACACCTGTCGGGAGAAGGTTCAGCATGAAAAAAGATAAAGAACCCCTGATTGATGTCAATGCCACCTACCCTGCGAATACCAGTCACCTCCCGACCGTTCAGACAAGCACAGGCCAACAACAGACCAATAGCCGTCAACCTCAACGCTACAACAACCGAAGACAATTCACTCCGCTTCCTAGATCTCCTTCCTAGGTTTTGGCGATCCTCCAGAACAAGAATCTCCTCTCGACTGAGCCAAGACGACCCAATGCTGAAAGCTTCTCCAGCTATAACCCGTCCAAAAAATGCAATTATCACATGGGAGAAGTAGGCCATTCAACTGATGATTGTTTCATCCTTAAACATCGGATCCAGAATCTGCTGGATACTAAAGCCTTCTCATTCCAAACTACAAAACCAAATGTCCAAAGCAATCCGCTCCCTAATCATGCTGACAAAGTAAATGCAATATTCGGTTTTGAAGCCAGTCAAATCAGAAATGTCAATACACATATTGTTGACATCTATCAAGGGCTAATAGAAACCGGGTATTACTCAGATGACAAAATACCACATTTTGCAATAATGGAAGAAAGGGTATCAAGAATGATAGAGGACAGAGTAATTGTGCACGTTGATCGCACCAGCATAGTTTCCACTATATCACAAGTCCTCATCAACTGGGATGAGGAATGCGCCGCACTAAATGCAGAAAAAGAGAATAAGGATTCCACCCCACCTGAGGACGTATCTGAAGGAAAAAGGAGCCATAACCGAAGCACCGATAGTGGAAGTAGCTATAGTCATTGAAATCCCCCAGCCTTACAAATATGAACGTAACAATGCGGTACCGTGGTCTTATGACCTTGATGTAGGTTTAGTCACGAGATCTGGGCGAACCTACGCTCACGCAAATACGCAATCTGCTAAGCCTGTCAGTGACGAAGAAGCCAATGAGTTTTTAGCCGTAGTTAAGGCCAGCGAATACAATGTGGTGGAACAATTACGAAAATCACCAACACAGATCTCTTTGCTGGAATTGCTTCAGACATCTGTCAAACACCAGAAATCCCTCATGAAGGTATTAAGTGAGGTACATGTCATTGAAACGATTGAGCATGACAAACTCAAGGAATTTGTCAGCACCATCCTTCTGAAGGATCAAATGGCATTCTTTGATGAAGAAATCCCTGAGAAAGATAAATGACACACTAAAGGCCTCTACATATCAATCAAATGCAACGCATCTCATGTCACTCGAGTGCTGATTGACAACGGATTTGCTCTTAACATATGTCCACTAGCGACACTCTGTCGCCTTAAAATAAATAGATCACGGATTCAGGTACCCAAAACTTCTGTTCGAGCATTCGATGGAACAAAGAAGGAAACAGTGGGAGAGATCGAGCTTGACGTTCAAATTGGCCCAACCATATTCAAAATCCTATTCCAGGTGATGGATATCTCCACTGCGTTCAATTTCCCCTTAGGGCACCTGTGGATCCATGTCGCAAGAGCAGTACCTTGCAATTTCCTCTTAGGGCACCTGTGGATCCACGTCGCAAGAGCAGTACCTTCAAGCCTCCACCAAAGTGTGAAGTTCGTGGTTAGAGGAAAACTAATCACGGTCCGAGGAGAAGAAGACCATCATATCTACCACGAGATAGCTATTCCTTATGTTGAACCTAATGACAAAAACGAAGCCAGCTATCAATCGTTCGAGCTCATGTCTACTGTACACGAAACTCAAGGGGCTTTGCCCCTCATCCCCGAGGTATCAAGTGCTGCAATCATGGTAGGAAAAATCATGGTTGGGCACGGTTTCGTTCTAGGACAAGGGCTTGGTAGGGAAGGCCAGGGCATCCGTTAACCTATTGAAGCCCTGATGAGACCCTATACTATCGGTTTAGGATATTCCCCGGATAGAAAAGCAAAGAAAAAAGTCGGCCTTGTATACCCCCATCTCGAGGAAACTTTCCTAGGCCTAGCTCGGATGATGCATGAGGAAGAGGAAGTGATCAATACTCCAAAATGGTTCAACCCCGAAAGCTCGAACTTGCCTGTAATCCAGGAAGGCACAACTTAGCCCTCAAAGAAAGAAGGGCCGGATGACATGACCACCATGTTTGGAGACATTTTTATAGGTGTCATTGAGGAGGAGCAGTTAGAAGGAATGGGTGATAACTTCTCATTCATCTAACTTCAACGCCAAGTTGATGAACTATGCGAGACAGTGCACCATTTGATAGAAAATTTCGCTCAAGTTACCCGCGCATTCCGCTCTCGTCATAGTGAGGATTTGGTAGTAAATGAAGAAGACCTTACTGATACGATCTGGCAAGGGGTTCGGCTATCTTAGTCCTCAAAAAGCACACGGCCATATTCGCCTCTTTCTAAATCAATGGTCATCATTTTCCCCATCCTCTTAGAGTAAGGGATAATTGGCAGGGAACTGAGCCATCTTACTCCCGAATACTTCTTTGATTATGATCCATCCAAGCAATGTGATTATCATTTGGGGGAATTAGGACACTCGCTAGATGACTATACCATCTTGAGAGACAAGGTTCAGGATCTTTTGAATGCTGAAGTATTCACGTTCCGCTCTCCGTGGCTGTGTTTTGGCAAGAATCACCTCCTCGTGGTACCCAGCACCCATACCATGTTCCCTGAGCATGCTAAGGAAGCACGTAGAAGAGAGGCAATCGTGGACACTTTGGGCCAACCAAGTGGTAAATTTGACTACTATGTCAATTATTCAATCCCCCAAAGTTCCTATGATCATCATCACCACATCGTCCTTGATGGATGGTAAGACATGGATGATCTGAAATATGCGAAGCTGCGAGCACAGGGAGACGTGACTGGCGACTGGTATGAAGACTTCTTCGTGGGCGCTATCAACGAATGACCGTCAGGGGAAATGGGTGCAGACCCGCTTGAGTAGAATCCTTTTTATTTCCTCTGCATACTCTCCTACGTGGGAGCTTGTACATATTTTTTAAAGTTTGGCTTGTTTTGTTTTCAACATCAGTTCCACCTAGGGAACCATTTTTTGAAACCACTCTGTAAATCCGTCTACTAATAAATAAAGTTGAAAACATTTTGAGGGCATGAGGAGACACATCAAACTAGCCTGTTGACGATAGACAGCCGTCAAATGAAAGAAGAAATCTGAGGCCAGGGTCTCCTCATGTTTCCTTGTCCTAAATCTTCAAAAACAATTTATCACCTTTTTAAAAGAAAGAAGCCTGCATACTACTAACCTTATTTATTCCCTTAGCCTATCTACTCTATGACATAGGAATGATCTAGCGGCAGGCGAGGGTATGGGAATAGTCCAAACCAACATCGTGGATAGCCATGATAGCAATTTTCATAGCTCAGATGATGACTTTGATAATTCCGATAAAATTCAACGGGATTGGGAGCATCATGAAGAAGCAAGGCCCCCTACCACTGAAGACACCGTCACTGTCAATTTAGGTAGCACATAAGGCCCAAGAGAGATAAAGATTGGCGCCAATCTTCTTGAAGAAGAAGTTGCAGTCTTGATTACTCTTCTAAAGAGGTATCAAGATTTATTCGCATGGTCGTACGCGGATATGCCAGGCCTTGATCCAATGATCGTGGAGCATAGTTTGCCAACCAGCCCTGATGTAGCCCCCAAGAAACAACAGCTAAGAAGAACCAAGCCAGAATTGTCAAAAAAGATTGAAGAAGAGGTAATGAAGCTCCTCGAAGTAGGTTTCCTCGAAGTCTCGCAATACCCCAGCTGGGTAGCAAACATTGTACCAGTGAAGAAGAAGGATGGTCGAATACGTGTTTGTGTCGACTATCATGACTTAAATAAAGCAAGCCGAAAGATGATTTCTCGCTATCTCACATAGACGTTCTTGTAGACAGTACTGTAGGATTCAAACTTTTCTCTTTTATGGATGGATTCTCGAGATACAACCAAATAAAGATGAAGGAGGAAGACAAGGAAAAAACGGCATTCATTACTCTGTGGGAAACTTTTCATTATAAGGTCATGCCTTTTGACCTGAAGAATGCGGGAGCAACTTACTAGCGTGCTATGGTCACCCTTTTCCATGACATGATGCACAAAGAAATTGAAGTATATGTCGATGACATGATTGCTAAAACCAGACATGGAGAAGACCATGTGAAAACCTTGGAGAAACTATTTGAGCGACTTTGCCAGTTTAAGTTGTGCTTGAATCCAGCAAAATGTGTATTTGGGGCAACTTTTGGCAAATTACCTGGATTCATTGTGAGCTGTGAAGGAATAGAAATAGATCCATCAAAAACCAAGGCGATATTTGAGATGCCTCCTCCCTCGACCATAAAAGAAGTCTGGAGCCTCCTGGGAAGATTAAATTACATTGCACGATTCATTTCCCAGCTTTCCGAAACTGCAAAACCTTTCTTTAAACTTCTTAGGAAAGATGCACAAATTAAATGGGATGATGATTGCTGACTGGCATTTGAAGACCTGAAGCAGTACTTGATGAAACCCCCGATTTTGGTACCTCCAGTCCCGGGGCACCCTTTAATTCTCTACCTTACCATCAACAGTGAATCATTAGGTGCGATGCTGGCACAAAAGGAGCCCCATGACGAGAAGGAGCGAACCATCTACTATTTGAGTAAAAAGTTTACCATGTCAGAACAAAGCTACTCCAATTCAGAAAAAACATGCGCCGCATTAGTATGGGTATTGCACAGACTCCGATAGTATACCTTGCATTACCAAACTTTCCTCGTAACCAAAAGTGATCTAATCAAGTATTTGCTCAGTCGCCCAGCATTGGTAGGAAAATTGGCCAAATGGCAACTCCTGATCTTGGAATTCGACATTCAGGTGATGTCACAGAAATCAATTAAAGGGCGGGTGATTGCCGATATGTTAGAGGATTTTCCTAAAGAAGTACGCGAAGATCATCCCCCGGAGGACCGAATTTCCGCGATAGAAGAAGACACATGGACTATGTTCTTCGACGGAGCTGTAAATTTCTTGGGCTTCGGCACTGGGGTAGTCTTGATATCCCCAAATGGACAACATTATCCCGTGGTTGCGAAATTGATATTTCCATGCACCAACAATATAGCGGGGTATGAAGCGTGCATCCTCAGCTTGCAAGCGACTATTGAAATGGAGTTGACAAAGCTAAAGGTGTTCAGTGATTCTACCTTAATAATCCTCCAGACGTTGGGCGAATGGAAGACGAAAGACGCCAAACTTGTGCCTTATCATGGTTACCTAGAAAAGTTGGCGGAAAAATTTCAAGACATCTCGTTTGAATACCTACCTAGAATTCATAATCAGTTCGCTGATGCACTAGCAATGCTATCATCTATGTTGCAAGCAACGAAAGGGTTAGAAGTAGAGCCTTTAAAAATTGAAGTCCTGGCAAGACAGGCCTACTGCATGGCCATAATTGAAGAACCCGATGGGAAGCCCTGGTATTACGATATCATGAAATACGTCCAGAAGCAAGAGTTCCCTGAACAAAGCACTCCCTCTGATCGAAAATACCTAATGAAAATGGCTTCAAGGTTTTTCGTCAGCGGTGAAAATTTGTACAAAAGATCGTATGACTCAGTCTTGCTAAGGTGTGTGGATGCAGCTGAAGCCACACGAATAATGTAATAAATCATGAAGGAGTATGTGGCCCTCACATGAATGGATGTATATTGGCCAAGAAGATAATGAGACTGGGTTATTACTGGCTCCCCTTAAAGAATGATTGTGCTCAACATGTGCGAAGTTGTCATCGTTGTCAGATTCACGGGGATAAGATAAATGTCCCTCCAATTGAACTGCATCAGTTATCTGAGCCATGGTCGTTTTAAATGTGGGGCATCGATGTAATTGGCCTGATTAACCCAAAGGCGTCAAACGGGCATCGGTTCATCTTGGTTGCAATTGATTACTTTTCAAAATGGATTGAGGCCACATCATATGCAAGCATAACTGCATGGAATGTTATGAAGTTTATCAAACATGACATAATCGTCCGATATGGCATGCCAGATTCCATCATCACTGACAATGGGACAAACCTGAACAACAAGCTGATTGGTCAATTATTTTCTAAGTTCAAGATCCAACATTTGAACTCATCCCCTTATCGTCCGCAAATGAATGGGGTTGTAGAGGCTGCCAACAAAAACATCAAGAGAATCCTAGCCAAGACGGCCGAAAATTACCGTGACTGGCACGAGAGGCTACCCTTCGCACTGATAGCATATCAAAGTTTGATTCGAACTTCTACTGGGGCAACCCCTTTTACCCTTGTTTATGGTATGGAGGCAGTTTTGCCCGTAGAAGTAGAAATCCCTTCCCTACAAATTTTATCCAAGGCTGGAATATCTAAAGGAGGAATGGACGCAACAAAGGCTCGAGCAGCTGAACATGATCGATGAAAAGCGACTGAAAGCCCTTTGCCACAGTCAGTGTTATCAGTAGAAGATAGCTTAATCATTTAATCAAAAGGTGCAACCTAAGCACCTCAAGGTAAATGAGCTAGTCTTGAGAAAAACGCTGCCAATCTTTCCAGAGCCTGGAGGTAAGTTCGCCTTGAATTACAAGGGTCCTTATGTAATAAAGAAGATACTCCCCGGAGGAGCCTTGATCCTAACTGAGATGGATGGGCGAGAATTCTCTAAACCAGTTAATTCTGATGCTGTAAAAAAGTACTACTCTTGAAAGATGTTCATTGTCTAGCATTTCCAAGCACTTCTCTATCAGATTGAAAATGCCTATGCACCTTTTATATATGAGTGATGTATTTACACCATCATAAAAAATGTGTGTTTGGTTGACTCAATGGAGAAGAATGAATGGTAATTACTAGCATTTAAGGAAATCAAGTAGCAAACTCGATGGCATAGCTTAGGCAAGTTGACATTACCTAGGTAGACGCATAAGAGTAATCCACGTCGATTTCACCCAACTCGGTGTAAAGGACGCGTCATTCAGGAACCAGTCTGGTTACAAGGAACCTTTTGTCCCAGCCAACGAACTTAGAATCTAAAAGCCTCACTTCTTGTTCCAAATGCATGCTCTTGCAAGAAGTCATTGCTATTAGAAAGGTGGAAGTTTTGATTGTCCATCTCAAATTCCATAGAAGCTTGAGATATATGACTTTGCCCAATGCTGCTAATCAAAGACAGAAGGGGAAATTCCACAAAAGGAAGGCGTTGAAAGTGAATCAACAACCAGCAATCATGCCTACGTGGCCACAAGTAAGAAAGGCCGGTCGAAGGAAGCATGGAACTGTAAAGAGACTATCATCGACATTCAAGTATCCCCAGAAGCCAGCCCATATAAATTATGGGGAAATGCAACTTGGTGTCATTTCTAACACTCACTCTCTGAACTTATATTGACAGGAAGCATTGGGATTCAAGGGCCAAGCTTAATGGTTAAATGGGGCAAACCAAGTGATCTAAACCCGGGACAAGAGCAGAGACGCCCGATCAAATTATCGAACCTTAGCTGATTATTCACGTGTCATGTCCCTAACCAATATGAGCAATCTATCGACACCCATTTGTTAATAGTTGCTTATGAATAACTCTTTTGATGTTCAAATTTCAACACATTTGTGGATACCATTTCACCAAGTAAACACCCATAAAGCTGTTAATAGGTTTTTCTCAAGAAAAAAGCCGTTCATTTATTTTGAAAATACAAACTCTTTCACATCATATGTCGCATGCCTTTTTCCAAGTGATTTTTGCATGATGATTTTATTTGTCTAAATCTTTAATTCTATTAAGGATTATTAGAATAGACAGCTAAGTGGAGAATACAAGATTAATTGAGTATGCTGGATAAGGCGCGTCAGAATGATGACAGGCAAGCCATATCCCACACACAGTCCCCCATCTACACACTTGTGAAATGAGTGTAGAAAATTCCATAACTACAGGGTAAAGAGTTCTATCGCGAATGGTACAATGATCAAAATAGTGGGAGGCACTCCATTGCTCACTTTGAGCCCCATACACCGGCCAAATTTCTGTCTTACCCCCGTCAAAGAACCACCCCACACTAGGACAAGTTGAAGGCAAGTCAGCATCACAAGGTGAGAAAAGGGATAGAAATTCTCTTGCTTGCACTCGCATCAATCTTTGAGTGTCTTTATTGCATATGAATACTTGTGTTAATTTAAGTGCCTTAGAGTCATGTAGAGTAATTCTTTCTTATATCCATTGTACAACCCAATTGAGTCTGTAAATTCACCCTCACATGGAGGCGAAGTAGAAGCTATTGCCACTTGAGCAGCATAATCAAAAGCGCCAGCAAAAGATGAAGACTAAAAAGTCTAACAAAGGCATTTGCTTGAACTTGTTAAGATCAATTCCTCAAGCAACAAGAACAAAAATTAGGGGCATAAAAAGCAGTGTACCTGGTAAAAGCAAGGTCAATGCCCATAAATAAAGAACTGGAATAAAAAAATAAGAGCATGAAAAAGCAATGTGCCTGGTAAAAGTAAGGCCAATGCCCCCCAGTCAAAAATACAGCCAAGAAAAAGTTATTGTTATGGTCCATAGAACCTCCATCTGATAAGAAAGGCCAGTGACAAACGCCAAGATAGTCACCAACTCTAACCCTCTTACATGTGAGCCAAGTTTATGTTACATTCCCATTGTAAAAGTCTCTTCAGACTAGGGTACTTCAATTAACGTAGAATTTCATGTGTATATAAACATCACTCGAAGAAATACAAGCAAGATTACTTTATCTCTTTTCGCAGGATTCTTGACTTACAAACCCGGAGATGATCGTGCGGCACTTCATTCATGAGCCTTGACCTCGATAGTCCCATTTGATGAGCCGTTGACCAAGTCTTCATCACAATTTCGACAAAGACCTCTCACATTGATAAAGTCGTACCATTTGCGAGAATACTCGGACCCCTGTTGACATGATGACAGTAAGATAGTGTGATCCTTATAAATCCTGCATCAACAGTCAGGATAGCCTTTTCCATGAGAGTGAGCGAAAAATCCTTTCAGACTGAAAATCCCTCATTTGGCATGCTCAAGACATCTATATTCTAAATGAATGTTGTCTTTCAAAATCTTCCCTAGTGGAATTCAAATGATACAAAACTAACAAGATTATCATGCATGAATCACCTTTGAATTTATGAATTTACAGCATATACAATCATTGTGTACATGTGTGCATATTGTGCAAATAGCAAGCATACTTTTGGAGATCAAAGATATCGCCAGGAAAGCATATCCCCATCTATACTCCCATAGCTTTATGTCTGGTAATTTTTGAATACCTACCATTGTCTGAGTACTCCCTCTTACTGATGCTTAGCTTGCTTGAATTGTCCCCTAAGTATTGATATCTACGATTGTCCAAGCATCCCCTTGTTTTCAAGTGTTTGTCACTACTCAAGTACTCCCTTTCCTTGACTCTTAACCTATTTAAATTGTATTTAAAATTTGGATGCTTGTAACTGTCCAAGTATCCTCTTCTCTTTGAGTACTGACCACTGTTCGGATACTCCATTTCCGTGACACTCGGCCTGTCCGAGTTGTCCTCAAATTTATGTCATCAAATACTAGCAGCCGTTCAAGTATTCCACCACACTATGCGCTTGCAATTACTCAAGTATACTTTCTTACACTTGGACCAGTTAAGCGGTTTCTGATCATATCATTAAACATTTGTGTTCATCCAAGTATTCCACTACTTTGTACACCTGCAGCTACCCAGGTGTCCCAACCCTTTCGAGTGCCTGTGGCCATCCAGGTAAGCCTTGTACCACATTCAAATTCTCAATTACCAGAAGGTGAGAGACATTCACGAATATCCCAGGTACGCCCTCGATATTTCCCAATTGCCAAGAGGTGGGACACCTTCACAAATATCGAAGGTATGTCATCGATATTTCCAATTATCAAGTACCCCTTCGATACTTGTGAATGTCCAAGTATCCCTTAAGAATTCATACTTGTGATCATCCAAGTACCCTTTCAATGCCTATGATCAGCCAAATACCCATTTTGACACCTGCAAATACCCAAATATCCTTCAGGTTAGTACTTGTGAATATCTAGAAACTCTTTGATATGCTTGTGAATGTCCAGGTATCTTCCAGAATCGATGCCCTAAGAAAGGTCGATGCATCATCTCGAGAAAAGTCGGGCACCAGCTGTTGTCTTTGACAGAGGTCAAACACCCCCACAAAACAGATGCCCTGAGAAAGGTCGGTGCATCTTCCGAGAAAGGTCGGGTACCAACTAGTGTCCTTGACACAAATCAGGCACCCACAAATGAGATGCCTTGAGAAAGGTCGGTGCATCTCCCGTCAAGGCAACCGAAGAAAGGTTTGGGTCCTAGACAAATTATTGATTGTTTTAACAGGCGACCGAAGAATAGTTCGGGTCCTGGAAAAGCAATTTCTCGTCATGGCAACCAAAGAATGGTTCAGGTCCGAGACAAACCATTGATTGCTCTAATAAGCGACCGAAGAGTAGTTCGGGTCCTGAAGGAGCAATTTCCCGTCAAGGCGACCGAAGAAAGGTTCAGGTTCTAGACAAATCATTGATTGTTTTAACAAGTGACCGAAGAATGGTTCGGGTCCTGGAGAAGCAATTTCTCGTCACGGCGACCGAAGAATGGTTCGGGTTCAAGACAAACCACTAATTGCTTCAATAGGCGATCGAAGAATGGTTCAGGTCCTGGGGGAGCAATTTCCCGTCAAGGCGACCGAAGAAAGGTTCGGGTCCTAGATAAATCATTGATTATTTTAACAGGCAACCGAAGAATGGTTCGAGCCATGGAAAAGCAACCTCCTCATATCAACAGGTAAAATGACGCCTTGATACTTGCCAAACTCGGGGTTCACACCCTATCTTACTCACTCCCGGTAAGTAACTGTAGGTATCTTCTTATCTGTCTTAGTATATGTAATGTTATATTACTCTTTTTGCATAGGATAATAGGTCCCAAATAAAATATAATATGCTACACATGTATGGATAAAATTTAGGCATCAGTTTGTCTTTGAATGCAACCTCTGCGAGCTCACCTTCAAATAGGGGCAGCTGTTGACGCTTAAATTTTCCTTTTAATTAGGTTTTTTTTTTTTTGGATAATAATAAGCAAAAAAAAAAAATGAAAAAAATGAAAAAAAAAAAGCAGAAAAAACAAGAAAAAGGAAAAAAAAACTGACCCCCCTTCCTTTGAGCTCGTGAGGCCCATTTCCGCCTCAGCCTGGCCCCGCTGGGTCATCTCCTTCCTCGTGCAATTGTAGCACATGCGCATGGGGGGCGTGACGCCAGAGGAAGATGAATAGACGTCGGCATACAAAGTGCAGAGGAGTAGTTGGCATCGACGGGACATGACCAGAGGAAGAGTTGACGGAGGATGGGATGGCAGTCCAACCGGCGGGCGAAGCCTTGTCGACCGGCTACCCCCTCGCCTATAAATAGAGGGGCCCACCGTCGGCGTCGAGGGGGCAAGTCGAGGGAAGGAGGAGAGAGAGAGAGAGAGAGAGAGAGAGAGAGAGAGAGAGAGAGAGAGAGGCGGCGAAAGGTTGAGGATTGCATATCCTCGAAACCTCCAAACTGAGAGACTTCAGAAAGGGGGGCCGACGACGAGCAGGTTGAGATCTGAGGTCGCCCAGAGCAGGCGAGGGGCAAGCTAAGGGAAGGAGGAGAGAGAGAGAGAGAGAGAGGCGGAGAAGGGTTGAGGACTACAGATCCTCAAAACCTTCCAACTGAGAGACTTCAGAAAGGGGGGCCAAGGACGAGCAGGCCAAGATTTGAGGTTGCCCGGAGCAGGCGAGGGGGATCCGAGCGTGAGGCGAGAGAGATCCGAGTGTGGCGGGGTGTAGAAAACACGCAGATGTAGAGAGGACACTCCGGTTAGTTCCGGCCTATTCTGGGTTCTACTACCGCTATCGTTGTTCGCCGTGGTCGTCACTAGCCTGTCCTCGCCCTCATTGCCATTGAACGCCTCCGCCGCTGCTGCCTTCGATTTGGCATCATCGCCGTCGCCATCCTCGTTCGAGAGAAGGTAAAAAAACCGTCACCGTTACCGTTGCCATTCATCGTAGCCGTTTCTGTTGACCTAGCCTTCTTGCCGTCGCCATTGTCGCCCTCTTCGTCGCCGTCCCCGCTGTAGTCGCCGTCGCCGCCAACGCCTCGATTCCCGTCCTCGGCGCCGCGGATTTGCAAACCCTAGGGTTTGCAATTTTCTGGGTGGCGAAGTGGATCCGAACTCAGAAAACCGGGTAGGGTTTGCAATTTGGGCACGGCGGGGAGGCGAGTCGTGATTCGGGTCAAATTCGGGTAGAGTTTTCGTAGGGGAGCCGGGTTGTCGAAGCGGGTCGTCGGGCCGGGCCAGTGTCCCCAAACGCTGGTCACGATGTCGTTTCAATAAAGTAAAAAAAAATAAAAAAAGAGAAAAAATCTTAGTCGGGCTCGTCCAATTTCGAGTCGTCGGCCCCGGAGTTGAACCCGGCCGCGGATTCGACCGGGTCGGCTTTTATATATTTTATATAATATTTTAATAAAAAATCAAAAATAATTTATTTTCGAAAAATATTAAAAAATATTTTAATTTCCAGAAAACCGATAAATATTTAAAAAATCTTAAAAAATGTTTTATTTTCCAAAAAAATCAAAAATATTTCATATTTTCCAAAAAATGCCAAAATTCCAAAAAAAGCCAAAAATTCATGAAAAAACCAAAAAATTCATAAAAAGCCAAAAAGACTTGTATTTAAAAAAAAATACCAAAAAGTCCTTAAAAAATCCTTTTTGTGTCAAAAAAAATAGAAAAAGACCCAAAAAATGTTTTTCCTCCCCAAATTGCATGGAAAATCCCTCAAATATCCAAAAAACCTCAGGGTTTAAACAATTTAGGTACCGAATTAGTGATTAACTAATGTAATCAAGTCATCGATTCTAATTTCTCTGGTTGCGCAGGAGTGAGTATTTCTCCTGATACTTCGCTTGGGTTTCTAATCAACCCACATCAAATCGATTAGTGGCGACCCATTTTAAAAATTGATTTACAAGTTAGAAAATTAGACTATTGAGATTGTGAATTGCTGGACTCGGGAGAGTCCGGGCATAGCTAATTTCAGTCGAGCCATTAGCCTCCTTAGGCGCCTGTACCCGATTGTGGGCACCAAAAAAGAGGTCGCGACATGAATGAAGATTGAAGAATGACGTTTCAATGTCGTGCTCTGTTTATCCTTTTTCTGTTACATCAACTCAAGGAAGAAGAAGAAGTTCCTATTATATTCTATTATACATCCCAAAACTAAAATAACAATCTTCTCCTCTTGAGTCAAGCACATGGCACGTGTTGTTTTTAATATCTTCAGCACCGACTCATTATGTGGATGTGGCTTTTTCAATCAATTGGTTTCCATCGCATTGTGTAGACACGTGACTGACAACATTCCTAACTTGTGCACTTCGCTTCCTCTGATCTTTTTCAACAGCAGCAGTCTCTGCAGCACTTTCATTCTTTGACCTTAGCTGAGAAGGAGAATGATGGAACAATCTTTCCCCCTAGCAATTAGGTGGACACATGTACATGCATGTTTCAATCATGCCATGGAGGAAAGTCTGGGGGTAGGGATTGTGGAATGTGACATGTTGATCCTTTGTCTCTCTCCACTACTCAGCCCAGCTCCTCCGCTGTAGCCACAGCCGCCATGACTATCCCCCCCCCCCCCGGCCTCATCCAACTTTTTGCACAGTCTATCCCTGCGTCTATCCCTCACCACCAGCTTTGGTCTGCAAGCCATGGCGTGGAGGGTGGTTGAGGTGAAGGGCTGCACAATGGCGAACCAGATTTGCAAGCAAGTGCATGCATCAAATAGACCTCACCCACTGCTTCTCTCATCTTTTTGCTTATTTTCTTCTTTGATCTCAAGATCGACACCTACATGACTCATCATCACATAAGCGATTTATAGCGGAAATTGGCTAGAATGACTACATTGGAATTTTGCTCAAAGATCTAAAGTTAAATTAACAAAATTAAAATGTTTAGAACTAAATTATTGTACAATAGGTTCGAGATTTAATGGAGAACTTTTTCCTTTGCTCGAGCCATTGTCATCTCTTGGTCTACGCCCTTGGTTGGCCTGGTGCATGTCATTTCTTGGTCGGGCCATAATCATCACAGCAAAGACAATTGCTTTTGTTGTTATTAGCCTCTAGTAACGAATATATATTCATCCCAAAACCTAATTAAGTAGGAAGTTGCCTTAAGACATCCATTATCGGGGCTATTGCTTTTGTTTCAACTAAATTAATTTAGAAAAAAGTTACCTTTGCATCATATTTATGAGATAGGGACAAAATATATGTTTCTAAGAGTAAACGTATGTCACGAAAGATCCCCAACTGATGCAATTACTTTTGTTACAATTGAAATATTATGGAAAAGATAATAAGTGATTCAAAATTATAAGATAGAGACCAAATATTTGTTCCTAAAAGTTATTATCAAAGACACTGTATTTTGTTGCGCTACACCATTATTAGTAGGAGATATTAACTTGACGCTAATATGTAGCTATAATATTTTTAAAATAGGGAGCACTATTGTCATATAATTTATTTGTTTAAAAAAAATAGGAGCATGACAAAGAGTTGCCAATGTATATGCCTTTAAAAGCCAGGAAATTGTCCAAATAGTTCTAAATCTATTGTACGGATATCAATTCAATAGCAATGAGTTATGTAGGATCTCCAATGATGATTGGATCACCACTTTAGCTCTTTCCATCAAAAATTGACCCAAAAGAATTATATTATAATTTTGCACAAAAATTTTAAGGTTAAATTGATAAAATTGAAAAGTTTAGAACTAAATTGACATTTGTACAATAAATTGAATAGGTAATATTTCCTTAAAAAGCCTATTTTGCTGTAATTAGTTGTGGTATTGAAAAGCTATCATGGAGTAGTAACTTTTCCATTAGCACAATCAACCATTGGACTAATGGCTTAATCTTTCTTTTCTTTTTATGCAAAAACTTGCATCCTTATTCTTACATTTACACTTAAGTAGTAAGGGTGAGCCTTTCCAAATTCTATACAAGTTTCACTTGAAACTTGGAATCTATCCGCTGAAACAAATTCTTATTTTTGGAATTTAAAACTTACCATGCATACCCTAGAACTTGAAACTTATCCTATCACAAGTTCCAAGATCAATTTAGGTTTTACCTAGATTCCGCCCGTATTATTAATTGAATAATTGCAATGAATCCATCAATGAATCCATCAATGAATCCATCACATTCAATGATGCTATAATTCACTTATCACAGTTTATATTTAGACACACAAAGAATATGAAATCCTAATAAAGTTAAAGTCTTAGTTATAAAATAGAAGCTCAGATTAGTAGTTTCAAATTATATGCTCATTATCGGAAGCCATGAAATACCGTCGGATCGTGCGAAGATATGGACTAAGAAAAATACAAAATCTTGTTTAAGGTTTCAGATTCCACCTACTTAGAACCTACAACTTACCATACATACCTTGGAACCTAGAACTAAACAAGTTCCCATAGATCTGGTTTTTCGGCTCTGGATTCTACCTTAAAATCATGCTCACTCCTATTAAGTAGTAGGGCATCAAATCATACCAAACATAATTAGAGCTAATTGATGACCACTTACTCTTCTTTCAATCAATTATTTTGATGCAATTTAGAGTGCAATATTTGAAAAATATTTTTCAAAAAATGATTAGTTATTTTGTTTAAAAAATAAATCAACAGAAAATACTTTCATGTTCGATAACAACTTATGACTAATTACTTTTGTGAATGAAAATAATTTTCTTTTGTTTAGTTTTGTAAGCAATACAATTGATTATTCTTCAGAAAATATTTTCAAATTGAATTTTTTGTTAGACAAATGCATTCTTAAAACGAAAAGGATCTTGAGAACCTAGACCGCGTTAAACTGGCCAGAGCTTTTCTAATATTCAATTAAAGAACCCTGAAAATTTCTACGTTCCACCGACCACTATAGGGCAAGCCACCATCTCGAAATTGAAGAAAAAGGAAAGTAACATAAGGAGAAAGATTAAAGCTAGGATTAAAAAAAGAGAAAATTTAAAAGGGCCGATTTACAAAAGCAACTTTTGACAGACACGATCCATGACTTTTCCTCGATTACGCCTTGACTTTTCTTCGCCTGCACTTTGCATCATCTGATTTTCCATGTATTGTTTTCCATGGTATAACAAAAATTATCCAATCAATTATAAATCTATTATACGAAATCTATAAATACTAATTTAATCATAAATTCTTTAGTTTTATTAATTTAGTCATATATTTTTATGTAAAATTTTAATATAATTCTTTCAATAAATTTTCGTAGGAAACTGGTGACATGAGAATATGCCTTGTAAGACAATCAAAGAGGGTTGGTGTCATGCCCCGAACCTCGAGCGTACCAACATCCCACCATGGTCATGTAAATGCGACATTCTCAAGTAGTGTCGCCGACCCCATTCATTTATTATTGCGCCGAATGAACATATTATAAAACCCCCGACAATGAAATACGGGATAGAAAAGTAGGAAGCAAAACCACAACATAACACTTACATAATTCAACAGAATTACAAACAGAAATCTACGGCCAAAAGTTTACAAAAGACTGGCTTTTAAAAAGGAACTGTCCTACGACTTACAAGTTAGACACGTTCTCCAATTTTTATGACTTCACCTCTATAACTCCTCAAGGTCAACCAAAGTTATCTAACCGCTCCGTCCACCGGAGACCTGAAATTTTAATCCCACAATCGGATGAAACATTGTCTCAGCAAGTTCAACCCCCTAAACCCCTATTAGAAAGAAAATACACCCCGGGTGGCCTAGTCACATCACACAGAAGACTCACCTCGTCTTAACTCTTTCCTGCAGATTAGCACAATTTGTATCACATAATCTCAGGTAATAATAATAATTCAAACAATTGGAATGCCATCACTTTCATATAAATCACCATCGTACTTAGCACGCATTGCAATTATTATTCACTGCCACACAAGGGCATAGCCTACTCGATATTCGACTATCTACTGGCATATAGCCAAGCATCACCTACCCCCTTGGAGCGCGGCTTCGTCATTACGTCGACGGCATTCCCGAAGGAGCATCGTCTCCCCCCTTGGAGCATAGCTTCATCACTATGTCAACGGCATTCCTGAAGGAGCATCGTCTTCTCCCTTGGAGCACGGTTTCGTCACTACGTCGACGACATTCCCGAAGGAGCATCGACCCAGTCGGCCCCACCTCTACTGCGACAGGCATCCACTGCGTGGGCATCCCATATAGGGGAAAGTCCAGCTCAACAGCCCAGGACGATTCCTCTTAATTATCAGACAGCCAAATCATACTCGACCCCAAGACACTTTGCATTTCACTCAATGCTTCCACTTAAAATAGTGATCCCGGCCATTTTTCTTCATATTAAAAATATTCCAAAAATTACTCACGTGTGTGAGGACACGCTAATTTCGAATCAAAAAGCCAATATCTCACTTTTGCAAACCCCACTATTTAATATAATCATTAAAATTCAATTTTTGCATCAAAACCCAGCACTTTGATTTTTATGAATAAAATCCCTATTTACCACAATCAACACTCAATTTGCCACATCCATTCATCAAATTTAAATTCTAAATGCACATCGGCAATCGGCACGAAATTCTAAGAGAATAAGGTCGACAAAATTTTCGAAATTTAATAAATAATTAAATTTATTCCGAAAATTAATTAAATAATAATATCCATATTTTTCGCAATCCACACTCAATTTATAATATCCAACCATCAATTTCAAAATCCAAATACACAGCAGCGATCAACATGAAATTCTGAGCAAATAAGGTCCCCGAGATAATTTTCGGAATTTATTAAATAATTAATTTTATTCGGAAATTTATTTAAATAATAATATTTTAATAATTTTGAATAAAATATATATTATTAAATTATTTGATAATTTTGGAATACTTAAATAAATCAAAAACAAATTCCTTTAAGTCACATCAAAGCTTATATTAATATAAACATGCTTAATTTTAAACTAAATACACTTTAACTTAATTAAATACCATAATCTAATCATCAACCAAATAAACTAATCTAACCACATAAACTTACTTAACTTAAACTAAGCACACTTAGAGCATCATTAACCATTTAATCAAGATTTAGTAAGCTAAATTCACCGGATTAGCGAGCCGAGCGGACCAAAACGACGGGATCGACGCGAGGATCGACTTTCCTCAAAGCGGGCCGAGCATCCGAGGTCAGGAAGCCGACCAAAATGGGCCAAACACCCGCTGCCATACCCATTTCTGCAGCTGCTGATTTGGGGCCGAAGGAGGTGATTCGACGGCTGTTCGGGTGAAGGAATGGTAGAGGAGGACTAGCGGTGGCTTGGATGGGCCGGTGGGGAGATCGACGACGGCGGAGGGAGCTCTAGTGAAGGCCCGAGCTACTGGAACGCGGGCTGGCATGGACGAGGGCGACGTCGAGCGGTGGCTAGGCACGCGGACGGCGCACGCACGGTTGAACGAATGACGTGCGAGCAGGAGCGGACGGCCATGGCTGCAGCTTCTTCTTCTCTGCATTTTTCTGGTCTTCGCACCATGGAGATGGAGGAGAGAGGCGACGGGAGAGAGGGAGGGAGGAGAGAGAGAGAGAGAGAGAGAGAGAGAGAGAGAGAGAGAGAGAGAGAGAGATGGGACCATCCCTTTTCTTTTCTTTTCTTTTCTTTTTCTTTTTCTTTCATCCAACCAAGGTGGCCCATCATGACCTAGGATGACATCACAATCCACTCACCCAATCATCCACAACATCTTCCAATGGTTGCAATTTCCTTCTCTGCCGAGGCATGAATTCTTGTAAACTAATTTCTCCAATTCCATTCAATTCTCTTCCAATTGAGTCCAATTAAAGTCCATAAATTAATCCAATGCCACGACACTTCAATTCATATCTTCACTTGACCATAGAACCATCTTAGATCTCAAAAGCACAACCAAAAGCGGGCCTACCAATTTTCCAAACCAAATTAACCATACATTGATTATTTTGCCGAAAAACTCGGCTTGCATGAAAAATCTTCAAAAAATGAGTCAATACTCCTAAAATAATTTGTGACACACTCAGACTTCTAATTTTTGAATTCGATCTCAATTCCATGGTTAATTTCACTTTAGCACAATACTAGCGCGGCCCAACCTACCAGGTAGCCTTTAGAAATTTTTATGCATTTGACCTGTGGTTGATCATCTCAAGCCACAATGTACATCTTTGAAACATTGGCGACTTTTGGTTGTCGGGGTAATCTCAAGATTTCAAATACGAACACAGAGTACCCAATTGATAGAAAAGTTGGTCAAATACCGATTGACAAGAATTATGCGATCTGGTGGAATCACCCACACCTGATCACATGCCTCTGTCGAGTCGACCTATCTCCGATCTCTAATCGATTTTTAATTGTGCCGCAATGACCCTTACAGATTAGCTCGGTCGAAAGATCGCTTCCTAGTCAAATTCTCGAGTTTGATGCATTAGAATTTCTTAACGGCTTTACCTGATAGACTAGTTTTCGCATGAGTGGCTGACTCAAGGAAATAAACTATATGCGTGCCAACGAAATGCCCGTCTCAATTTATTGAAAATAGAATTGGAAAATCGGGATGTCACAGTTGGACCGTCATATTAACAATTTTCGATAAAAAAATAGCTGAAATGAATACATTAAAATTTCGCGCAAATATTTAGAAATGAATTGACATAATTGAAAAGCTTATAACTAAATTGATATTTATACAATAGGTTTAAGGATCATTGGGTAATTTTTCCCATGCTATGTTTGGGAAGGAGGGAAAACAAAACAAATAAAAATTTAGGCGGAAAATGAAGAGAAAGTCAAAACCTTTCGAGAAGGAAAATGTAGGAACTTTTGAAAATTTTGTGTGTTTTCTACAAATTTGCATTCCTCGCCCCACTTCCCAAGTGTTCAAGGAAAAAAAAATGATTCCCTTTTTCATAAACAATATTAGGGCATAAAATGCATAATTGATGTAGAATAAAGGATAAGAAAAAACTCTAAAATGATTCACGTAATTTTCTCTCAAAAATACGATGTGCCAAACCTTATGTAGTAGTTCGATCCATCCAACAATGATCACACTATGTTCAATAAATTCAATTTTTAAACCCAGCATAATATATCTACACATTATTATGTGGCCGACCATCAATATAAAAATACATACATTTACCAGTGACACGTATATTTGGAAAACAAATACTTAGGATGATCGGAACAAATTGGAAACGTTCATGCATTATCCGGAGCAAGTTAAGTCCGCCTTTCCATGCTTTTCCACGTCAAGTTTCGCATGTTTTCCACGGCCGAAATTCAAGAAGTCGGATTTTCACGTTCTTCTTTTTTTTCTTCACCTATCCCCACGTTAGGCCAGCATACCCAGTCGCTTTGCACTTCACCGGCCCCCCCTCTCCCCGCCCCTTTTTCCAGGTCGATCTCCTTTCCAACTAATTTCCATCAGAATCAACAACGCAAAAAAACCAAAAAGCAAAAGAGATCGTCAAGCTTTAGCTGATTGCTGGAGACGACTTTTGAGCTTCGCGGATCCTCCTTTTTCCCAACATCAGATCTGGGGGCTTGTTCTCTTGTTCCTCCCGCCCCTCCTTTTTCCTCGCGTCGTGTCCAAAGTAGGGGTGAGCATGGTCCGGATTGGTCCGGGCCACTCCCTAACCCTAGGACCAACCCGTACAGTGTCGGTCCTCAATTTTTAGGACCGAGAACCGACCCTATTGAGCCTAGGACCAAGGACTGGACCGACCCAATGGGTTGATCCGGTTCGCAGTCAACCCGCAGAGACCGATCGATAATTTTTTCATCTTATTTTTTATACTCCCTAAAGAGGCAAACTTACAAATTCAAATTACACATCAATCGACAATACGGCATTGTGCAACTAAACTATAAATACCAATACATATTTAGCAAATTTAGATGAAACAATAATAGAAATTTCGTACCTGCTAACTGCTCATCGAGATATGAGACAAAATGGAAAGTTCTTGTAATCATCTATCTTTAATATTCATAACACCATATGCAAAAGCATTTTCCTGCATTTGATCATGTCGAGTTTACTCAACCAAAAAATGAGCTTTATACCACTTGACTAGCAAATCACCGTTGCAATTACAGTACTACTCTACTCTTCAAAAACGTCTACCATTTGACACAAATTGAAAAGCAAAGTGCAGCTGAAATTCATTAGTAAAATACAATTAAACCATAAAAAGTTCAAAATACTTAATATAAACCATGAATATATAACTTCACGTCTTGTTAATTCACTTGAACTTCTAAACACCTGAAAACAAAACAAACGACACATAATTAATACTCAACAAAAGGTTTAAATTGAAATTACTATTAGTGCTATTGATAGAACATCTCAATATAATATAATATAACAGACATTTTATTTAGGTTTGAATATATAAAAGAATTATAAATAATATAATATAATATACAGGTTGGTCCAGGGTTGGACCGACCCAAAACTCTTAGGACCGAGGACCAACCCGTACAGTGTTGGTCCTGGAATTTCAGGACCAAGGACCGACCCAGTCCCCTTGGGAACCGGCAGGGTTGGGCCGGTCCAGGGTCGGTTCAGGGTCGACCCTAAACCTCTGCTCACCCCTAGTCCGAAGACAGCCCCTCTCGTTCTATCCATTTTGAACGGCCCCTGTTGTCTTTTCAAATAATAGAATCAAAACATCAGTAGGAGCTTGACAAGGAGAACAGAAGAGCCTCCACGTCCCCAAGGAAGGGTGTTGACTCCACAAGACAAGCCAACAAAACCTAAAGCTGGGAGTTTTCAAGTAAACTCTTTCTTTTCACCAAACAAGGCCAATCAAGTCAAGTCCCTCCTGTCTAAAGCAAGGCTACAGTCCCGTTCCATCCGGAACGTAATCATTCACACGAGATTCAATATTTAACGGCTCACTCGGCTAACCGGAAGGAAATGATGCTGTAACGTAACGGATAACACACTTAAATAGTGTCACGTTGTTTCGTTTAAGTAATGTCATACATATTATACTTTTTGGTTTCATAAATGACATATAATGTTATATTTTAGTCAACTCAAGTCCCTCCTATCTAAAGCAAGTCTATAGTTGCATTCCATCATAGTGTAATCATTCAAGAGAAATTCGATGTTAAGTGGCTCGTTCAACAGTTGGAAGGAAACGAGATTGTAATGTCACGGATTTCGAGCTTAAGTAGTGTCGCATTGTTTTGTTTAAGTAGTATCATACGTATTGTACTTTTTGGTTTCATGAATGACATGTAATAACAAAGAATTGTTATAAAACAATTCTGAAGATAATCCCTAAAATCAATATTAGAGGGAATATTATAATCAATCACTTTAATAGTCAATCACGATTCATAAATCTAATACCTCACACATTTTATAATATATATATGTATATGTTTATATAATCTGTTACATCAAAATTTTGTTTATGATTTAATAACTCATTTATGATTATAACAAAATTAAGCACATAGCATGTGATTATATTTACATAATATATTGTAATGATTATCACTTCTTAATTAAATATTATTATAGAATAAGACGATCATATATTATGAATAATATATCATTGAGTTCTGAAAGTTTAGATAACCATTCCTACTGGGGAGCAACTACTATTTATTTTTAATATATCATGAATTACTTTTGACATAATTTATAATTATGTATAATCAAGATAACGTTTTTACTATGACATTGATTATTTACCAATCGTACATTATGTGATTAAAGTTAAGTATAATTGATTCAGTCATTACATAAACACCATACATAAATTTAGTGATAACCAATATGTATTTTTAATTATAGTTACTAATTAACATTATGAGAGTGATAGTCATCACACAGAGGAATCCATATAATAGCTATAATATTGTAATAGCTTTAGTGTAAGCAAACATTGTAATCACTCATATACATGTGATGGAAGAGCCACTACCACAATCAAATATGCCATGATTCGATCTTCTACATCAAGTCAAACACATGATAGCAAAAATTATAAAATTAGGATCGAGAGAAGGTGAATTGTTTTTTTTTTAATTATTATTTTCTAAAATACAATTAAAATCTTTGACCGCCTCAATCATGAAATGGTTCTACATTTCATTTTCTTTGTGGATCACTTTTTCACATCTAAGGATGCGAGTGCAGAGGTCTGGCTACTTGAAGATTCATGGAACAACTTACAAATTCCATGAATCGATTTTGCGCCTTACACATCACCATAATTCAAAGTAGTTCATACATAGTTGATGAGATTTGAATAAGTGATGTTAAGTTTCTGAATTGAAATCCTCATTTCTCTCAATTAGCAGCACCAACCTCGAGGATATTTGGCCACGCGTAATTATATTTGTGCTATCGTGCCATAAATTATTGTTGAACATATCGAGTTTATGATGCCATCCAACGTAACTCCATCCGAATCCCCATACTAACTTTCCTTGGGGCAAGTGAAATTAAGAAGCTTTGAAAGTGTTCTGAAAACAGATAAGATAGGTCACCCCTTCCACGCTTAATGATCATGCCTTTCAATTGCTTTTAAATTGGTCAACAAATTTCCTATTCTCAACGAATTAAAAAGTTGCCGATCAATAAAAATACTAATTTAAAAAGTCACCATTTAAGGAAGCGAATGGTATCAAGGATTTGGATAGAGCTTATTCCACAAGCATCATCTGTGTGTCTAGGGTTTTCTTTCTTCTTTTATTTCAGTGTGATAATCATGAATATTGGTACATGTAACTACTGGAATTGCCTCGGTCCTCCACCATGCTTTTGACAAAAATGGAAAACCCATTCTCCAGTGATCGGACCCCTTTTTGTCTGTTAGCTTGTTTTTTACTCCATTTGGGCGAGTCTGATAGAACATAGGACAACATTTAATGTTAGGGCAGGAGATAGGACCACATTTAATGATTGGGTACAATCATAGCAAGCAATTTAGGGTTAGATTTCGTACCATTTCTCGACCCAAGTCTCCGCGCTTGCCATTTTGAACCATTTCTCGACCCACGTCTCCACGCTTTCCATATTTTCCAAACATAATCTTGGGAAATATGATGAGAAGACAGCTGGCCATTTGACCTTATTTGAAGCTGTCATTGTTATCTGGCCAATTTGGTTCTCAATTCCTAAGACTACGTTTGGTGGGAGGATATGATGCCTGAAAATACGTGACAGGATTTTCTATATATGGTAAGTGATTGAATATCAGGCTAGTTATGAAAATAAATTACATATTGAACAAAAATAGAAAAAAGGAAATTTTCCGGGAAAAAAAATATCCCCCTCAATAACGGCTATCGCCACATGGTTGCCATGACATCTAGTCAAGGGATCAGTGAATGATATAGCACATATGTTTACATAACTAAATTACGTGTTCTTGCTAGATTGATTATTGCACGCTTTCAAACATATCAACATATCATTATAAGAGCCTAAGTCCCAGGTTGAATAAGAGAATTTTTTTTTTTTGGTCTATCGTTGAATAAGAGATAACTTGGTACATTTTTTTCCCTCTCTTTTTAATGACCTAGGGCCACAAGCACTGAGGCGTCACTATCTTGATGTTTTTGGAACACTTTGTACCCCAAAAATTAGTTATAAGTTTTAAGCCTTTGACCTGTGCATCTGATCTTATTAAAAACAGAAAGTTTGCATGCAAATTGATAGGATTCAAATAGGCGACTTTCCATTCATGAACTAAAAGTCCTTCAACTTGCTTTGTTTAAAAAAATTATCACTGGAAAGCATTTTTATTATTTATGAAAATGTTTGAAAATATTTTAAGTGATATTAGTGATATTTAAAAAAAAAATTATTTTCTGAACCATTTATTTTTTGTGAAACAAGCGGATTCTTGCATCAAGTAGGATTACATCCCTTCTTATTCCCAGTGCTCATCTATATGCCAATTTCACTCCACGTTGTCTATGCGGTACTCCTTCAAATTGTCGGCAACGCTTGTTTGCTTTGGGAAATGGCAAATTCTTGCGGAGAAGCTCGAACGAGGTCGCACGTGCATTCTGGTGCTCCCACTACCACATTTCGCTGGGACCATGTGGCCTCTAACATGCGGTCTGATACCACGCACGCTTCGATCATGTCTTAAAAGAGCTTTTCACTTGGCCTAATGCTACTTTTAAGACAGAGGTTCATGCCGCAAAATATGTCAAATTGGTACTCCATCATAACATATCTATCTTAAATCATCTCATGAAAAATCTTAAATTCTGTACCTTGACAAATTTTCGTCTTGCAATAGATCTTAAGTAGGAATCCCTAACCCAAAATAAGAGGCATCAGTTTGAGATTTTTTTGTGAAACACAATAATTATTTTGAGGCAAATTGGTTTTGGGAATATTGATTTGGGACTTTTTTGTAAGATGAAAGTCAATTCGCGGCAAATGCATTGTGAAGTTACCACTTTGGAATTTATTGTAATAATAACTATTAATATAATACGTCTGTCGTACGAAAAATCAGTTATTTGAGAAATAATTTGTGCTTAAAAAAATGGATGCAGAATATTTTCTTTGTCAACAAAGATTACCGTCAAATGGTCGGTGAACGGACCAATTTCCGTGAATTCATTTCTTTAAGCAATTCGAGCTGTCATCTTTTCCAACAAAACTTTTCAAGTCGTTGATTTTCTGTGTAAAGATGTTATGGCATCACCCTTGACAGCCAAAGAGATGGCTATGCAATATGTCTTAGGCTACTTTCTCCATAAGGACATAAGAATACTAGAAGTGCCCAGAGTTATATATAATGCTTGCTTTGGTGACCAATAAAAAAAAATCAAATCACTTAAGTACTGCTTTAAAAAAATCATTTAAATGCTAACTTCGATTTAGATTGCCAAAAATCTTATACAATCATATTTTATTAATTTCTCCATTTGACATGGCTTATCGTTGTGCCTAGTCAATATATATACATCTAAATAATGTCATCTACATGTTTTGCTCCAACTATAAATTCAAAATCAACCATTCAACCAATTTCCCAAATATAACCCTAAATTGGAACCCTAATTCAGTTTTCCCCTCGCATACGACGTCTCCATATTCACTCACCAAGAACTGAGCCCTAATTTCTCTATTAATTTTTCCAACCAATTGAGCAAGTGAGAGAGGATGATGAACCTCAAGTGAGTCACTTAGGGCATGTTTGGTAACACTCTTGAGGACAAATAATTATGTTCTTTTGTTCTCGAAACAAAAGAATAATAGAAATCCGTTTGATAAATTTTTTTGTTCCCATAAACAAAAATCCATTTTTTTTCTTATGGGGAATATATTTGGAATATCAAAAAGTAAATAATAATAATAATAATAATAATAATAATAATAATAATAATAATAATAATAATAATAATAATAATAATAATAATAGTAATAATAATAATAATAATAATTTATTGTTTGTGGGAATAATTTCAAGAATCAAGCCCAACCTTTTTCTTTTTTTGTTTTCTCCTTTTCTCTTCTTCCTCTTCCTCCCAATTGGTTGTTTGCCACCGTTGATGACAAACGACCGGCAATTGATTGGGTGAGGCCATGGCGAGCTCGCCGGAGGCTCGCATGGCCACGGTGAGCCTCGGCCTCACTTAAGCAAAGCACAAGGTCGGCCTTGTCGATGGTTGGGCAAGGCTCTCATTGCTAGATCAGGCTAGGACGAGCCTTGCCAATGGCCTAGTGAGGCTTGCGGCTTGCCCGGCCACGGTGAACCTCCGGCGAGCTTATTGGACTTCACCTTGGCCTAGCAAGGCTCCGACAAGCTCGCCAGACCTCACCTAGTTAGGCTGCCGTTGTGGCTAGCAATCGGCCATGAAGAAGAAGGAAGAAGAAGAGAAAAGGAAAAATGAAAAAAAAAATATATATATATAGGAACGAAAAGAAAATATAATAAAAATATTAAAAAATTAAAGGAAACGAAAATATTTAAGAATCCTATTAAATGCATTTTTATTCTAAAGAATAGAAATTTTGAACAGTTACAAGCGTCTTTAAAAACTTAGAATTATTCCCATATCCAAATAAAAAAAATTATTTTTGAGCAAAAATTGTTCTTGAAAACAAAATGGTTACTAAGGGCACGTTTAGTAACCACTGCATTCAAGAAACAATTTTTTATCATAAATGATTTTTTCTAATTCTACTCCTGAGAACAATTTCTAAGCAAAAGAACATGTTTGGTGATTGTCAAAAATTTCTACTCCCGAGATAGAAATATGTTTGGTAAAATTCTTAAATTTTTTATTTCTTTTAATTTTTTTAATACTTTTATTATAATTTTCTTCTTTCTTTTCTCTTTTTTCCTTTTTCTTTTTCTCTTCTTCCTCCTTCTTCTTTGCCGCTAGTCACCGGTGACCTTTTATAGGTGAGTCCAGCAAGCTCGCCGAAGTCTCACCAGGACAGGGTGAGGTATGGCCAGCTCGCCCAATCTAGGCGAGGCCAAGCCTTGCTGGTGGCCAAGCAAGTGTCGCTTGGGCATCGGCGAGGCTCGACCTCGCTCGAGGCTTGGCCGGTTAGCGAGGTCGGCCTTGCCCTGGCCTGGCGAGGCCGAGCCTCGCGCCGGTTGGTGAGGGCCGAGCCTCGCCCAGATTTGGCGAGGCTGAGCCTTGTCGGGCCACTGTCAAGTGATGCCGACCTGGAGGTGGCCCGGTGAGGCCAAGCCTCGCTGATGGCTAGGCGAGCTTAGCCTTGTCCAGCCTAGCCAAGGTGAGGCTGAGCCTTGCCCAACCACGGCGAGGCTCGGGCCGACAAGCCTCACCGTGGCTCGGCGTGGTCAGGGGTCGGCAAGGTTGCCAACCCGAGCCTCGTCAGTCGTCGACCATACTTGAGGCTAGCAACGACCAAGGGAAGAAGAAGAAAGAGGAGGAGAAGAAGAGGAATAAGAAAAAGAAAAAGAAAAAAATAGGACCTATTCTTGGAAGCAAGAATCAAATTTTTTCTACTTCTTTATTCTAATCCAAATTTACTAGCGAGAACAAAAAAATAAATTTTTGTACATTGAAACAAAAAATTTATCAAACGCATTTTTATTCCTTTTTTGTTCTGGGAAACAAACAAAATCAGACACTGTTTGGAGTAAAAACAAACAGGCCCAAAATGTGCCCTTAGTGAAAGCAACAACGTGACTATAGTGACCGAACAATAGTGACTTGCTATGAGTAAAATGGAGAGAGTACAAAACACAAGCACTAAATGAAGCTTCATAGTGCATTTATTTCAAGAAAAGTTTGTGCAACGTTGTTTTTTGGAACATCTATTTTTAGAAAATCCGTGCAACGTTATTTTTGGCTTAGGCTTGTTTTGAAATCCATGTGAACTTGTTTTTAATATTAAAATGTCAAGTTAGATTATAAAAATCAATTACTACTTTTGACTGGAATTTCTCACTTGAAGTATTTAAGGACATGAATGATAATCATTCTATTTCAAAATTTAATTTATGGCTAAAAATCAATTATTATTATTATTATTATTCCCCAGATAAATTTTTGAGCAAATATAAACATTTAATAATCTTATAAAAATTTTGTTCATAAAATAGAAATTCATCGATAAATGATATAAAATTTCTCCCTCTCGAGTTAGGGTGGGAGGCATCTAGCAATGAGCAATTGGTGGCGAGAGGCAGAGGCAGCATTCGGTGACTAGTGGCAAGCGGGTGGTGGCCAAAGATCAGCGGGTGACAATTGGTGATTTGGCAGTGGGTAGTCGACAGCGAGCACGAGCGTCGCGACCAGCCACCGGTGTTTGGTGGTTGGTGGCTGGTGTCCCATAGGCAGTAAGTGGGTGACGGCGATGACAAGAGTCAATGATGAGAAGAGTTTTCATTTATCACTTTTATAGAATATAAATCTATTTCAAAAATAGAAAATAGAAATTCTATTATTAAATGGATTTCTATTCTAAAGCGCTTTGATAAGAGAAATAGAGAAATATAATAAATTATCATTTGCGCCCTAAGTAATTATTTTTCTCCAATTTGATACTTAAATGAGCCGGCGAACAATTTTACATTTAGCATTTCTAAAATCCTTATTCACTTCATAAGGGATAAACTACTGACTATGTTTGGAGCATCACTTTAGACCATCTCAAGAACAATCGTGGGACCTGAAATTAATTGCCCACGCCCATACATAATCCAAAAAAACCGGGGAGATGTCGCACGTGAAGCATTTGGACAACGCGATGAGTCACTATTACTTGTACTTTCCATGGTCGGACGTGAAATAAAATCTTCCTTTTTTTTTTTTTTTTTGCCCCCTTTTTACCTTTTTTTTTTTTTGAAAGCGAGTAAAATGGGGGTTTCATTAGAAAGAAAGGGGCAAATAAATTTCCAAAAGAAAAGCAGAAAACAACTAAGAGATTTACTTTCCCCTCAGTCAAGATTTTCGACCCCAAAATAACATGGTACACGTTGCCTAAACACCAAATATGGATGTGGCCGGCTGGCCATCTCAAAAAGAACAAAGTAACACAACAGAATACCCTCGAAAGTGGATAACTCAATATGTCGTAAGAGCTTTTTATTTTCTATTTTTATTATAATATTTGCTGAGTCATGCGAGCTTTTAATTCCATAATAAGACACGAAGTCGAGAGCTCTTTAAAAATCGATACTTACCAACTTGCCCTCACAAATGAGGAAGCGAAATCATCGAATTGCTTTTTTCCCCATTTTCTAAAGCCAAAAGAAGAGAAAAAAAGGTGCAAAAAAGAGAAAAGAAATGGAAGTGAAAAACAAAAACGAAAAAGGACGAACGGATTTTTTCCCTCTCATTTTGCTTTCTCCTTCTCTTCATCATCATCCTTCACTTTCTTGCAAGAATCGTCATCGCAGTCGCTCCCTTCCTTGGGGCTCTCCAGCGCCCTCTTCTCCTGCTCCCCTTCCTCCATCTCCTCCACCACCCCGTTCAGCTCGCACTCCTCCCTCAACCCTCCTTACTTCTCGTTCCTCTCCGCCCTCGCCTTCAACTGTTAGATATTGCATATAAACAAACTTGGAGATCCCGATTTTTGTCCATAACAGGTAAATTCATAATAGAATTCGGGATCAAATAGCGGAAACATAAATACCAACATACCTCCAGCCATTGATGAAATCTTAGAAGTGGGAATCCTAAAATCTTGATGGATCCACACACCACGAGCGATCTGCAAAATTGAAAAGCAAAAAACGCACGTCTTGTTCTACTGCTCAATCCCCTTTCCAAAACTTGATGGTGTGTTTTTTCTGTATCGTGAGGGTTTGAAAACAGACGACCGACGATTATATTCCGTAGGTTACGTTACGGTATCTCCCATCAAGACCATTATGGCAATGTAATAACGGACAAATATCACTTAATACACGTGGGTAATAAATTGGGCAATAATAAGGAATTAATATAGGGAATTCAATTGGGAATTTATTGGGAATAAAATATTGGAATCATATTTTGAATAATAAAATATATTAAATATTTTAACATTCTCCCACTTGATCCCAATATTCCTGCACATGAATTATTAACCCAAACCCACAAAACTTCATACTGAAATAAAACACATGAATCACGGCGATGAGTCCTCTTAGAGCGAGTATTGTCTTCCGTGTATCACAATGTATTTCATCAGCCCATATGTGATCAAATAACTTAATGAATAAACCTTATGTTTACTCCAGGTCAAACGTAATTGTTTTTCTCATAATAACTGAATGTATACAACTGTATTGAGAAAAACATTATAAAAGTCTCATAAATTCTTCCATATAAAGAAAAATTACATAATTGGACCAATGCCCATTCTAGAAACATGATCCTTATAACTCATTGGCGGCATGCCTTTAGTTAAAGAATCAGCTATCATCAATCCAGTGCTTATGTGTTCTACGACCACTTTCTTCTCTTTAACACGTTCTCGATGGCTAAATACTTGATGTCGATGTGCTTGCTTCGACTACCACTTTTGTGGTTCTTAGCCATAAAAACTGCAGCTGAATTGTCGCAAAATATTCTTAAAGGCCTAGCAATGGAATCCATAATTCTAAGCCCCGATATGAAACCTTTCAACCACACACCATGTGAGGTGGCCTCAAAACAGAAACGAACTCTGCCTCCATAGTGGAAGTGGCAACCAAGGTTTGTTTTGCACTCCTCCAGGATACAGCTCCGCCAGCGAACATAAAAATATATCCCGATGTAGATTTACGGGAATCAATGCAGCCAGCAAAGTCGAGTCCGAGTAAGCAAATACCTCCAAGTTGTCCGTCCGTCTGTACATAAGCATGTGTCCCTTTATTCCTTGAAGATACCTCATCACCTTCTTTGCAGCTCTCCAGTGGTCCATACCTGGATTACTTTGGTATCTTCCCAACATTCCCATAGCAAAGGCTATGTCGGGTCGAGTGCAAACCTGAGCATACATCGAGCTTCCAACAGCAGAAGCATATGGGATGTTCTTCATTTGTTCCCTTTCAAAATCATTCTTCGGGCATTGGTTTAAATTAAACCTATCACCCTTCACTATGGGTGCTATACTTGGTGAACAATCTTTCATCCGAAACCTCTCCAAGACCTTATTGATATAGGTTTCTTGAGATAGTCCTAATATACCTCGAGGTCTATCTCTATGGATCTTAATGCCAATGACATAAGATGCTTCACCCATATCTTTCATATCAAAACTCTTAGAGAGAAATTGTTTCACTTCATATAACAACCCCTTGTCATTGGTTGCAAGTAAAATATCATCTACATATAGCACAAGGAAACAAATTTTGCTCCCACTTGACCTTCCTGGTATATACATTGATCCATGATATTCTCTTTAAAACCGAATGAAGAGATGATCTCATGGAATCTTAAGTACCATTGGCGGGATGCTTGTTTCAAGCCATATAGAGACCTTTTAAGCTTGCATACCAAATGCTCACCAGCATTAGAGAAGAATCCTTCGGTTGTTTCATGTAAACCACTTCTTCTAATTTTCCATTGAGGAACGCCGTTTTCACATCCATTTGATGTAACTCCATATCAAAATGAGCAACTAATGCCAAAATAGTACGAAGAGAATCTTTCTTGGATACAGGAGAAAACATTTCTGTGTAATCGATTCCCTCCCTCTGAGTAAATCCCTTGGCAACGAGTCTAGCTTTATATCTCTCTATATTGCCTGATGAATCCTTCTTAGTTTTGAAGACCCATTTACAACCAATGGCCTTTTCACCATTAGGCAACTTAACTAAATCCCAGACTTCGTTTGATGCCATAGAATTCATCTCTTCCTTCATGGCATTGTACCATAAATTAGACTTATCACAACTCATGGCTTGTGAAAACGACTCAGGATCACTTTCAGCTCCAACATTATAGTCAGATTCTTGTAGATACACAATGTAGTCATTAGGAATCGCTGATTTCTTCATTCTAGTAGACCTCCTTAATGTCGCATCAACATTCTCCTAAGGAGTATGCTGTTCTCTTTGGAAGTTCAACGATATCGGTAATTGCTGAACAGTTTGGTCTACCGGATCAATATCAGTTGGTTGTGGATCTTCAATGATTGGTTGCTCGCGATTTGGTTGAAGCGAAGGGCGCGTAAGCAACAACCAATCCAAGTATCGAGGTGGAAGGTTGAGTATCTAAATGATCTTCTTCGGGGACAAAGTCCTTGAATTGATCGCTCCCACTAATCGAGATCATTTTCAAGAAATTTAGCATTTCTTGATTCCACAAACCTAGTGTTGTGAGATGGACAATAAAATCTGTATCCTTTGGACTTTTCGGCATATCCAACGAAATACCCACTTATAATCCTTGGATCTAACTTCTTTTCTGTGGATTGTAGACTCTTACCTCGAGATGGGCATCCCCAAACACGTACATGTCGCAAACTCGGTTTCCAACCTTTGAATAATTCAAAAGGTGTCCTTGGAACAACCTTGGTTGGAACTCGGTTTAATATGTACACGGCCGTTTTAAGAGCCTCGGTCCACGAAACTTTGGAAGTTTGGAGTTGCTAAGCATACTCCGCACCATGTCCAATAATGTTCGGTTTCTTCTTTACGCAACACCATTTTGGTCCGGTGAACCAGGCATAGTGTATTGGGCAATAATCCCATGCTCTTCAAGAAACTTCGCAAATGGACCAGGTGCTTGTCCATCTTCGGTGTATCTACCATAGTATTCTCCACCTCTATCCGATCTCACGATCTTAATTTGCTTGTCGCATTGTTTCTCTACTTCGGTTTTAAATACCTTAAAGGCATCAAATGCTTCGTGCTTATTACGAAGCAAGTAGAGATACATGAATCGTGAATAATCGTCTATGAAAGAAATGAAGTATCTCGACCATTTGAGTCTATATCTAGACTACAAATATCTGTATGTATGATTTCTAATATTTACGTACTCCTCTTAGCACCTTTCTTTGACTTGTTGGTCTGTTTTCCCTTTATACAGTCCACACAAGTGTCATAATCAGTAAAATCTAGAGTATTAAGTACTCTATCATTTACTAGTCTCTTAATTCTCTCCATGGAGATATGTCCCAATCTCCGGTGCCACAACATAGAGGAATTCTCATTCACAACACATCGTTTTATCCCAGCATCATCATGAACGTGCATCGCATTATTAACGGTATTGTCTTGTAAATTAATTTGAAAGAGACCGTCGGACAAAATACCACTCCCAACAATTTCAGATTTATACGATAAATTGAATGTTAAATCTGAAAATTCAAAGGAGTATCCCAAAGGTACAAGTCTTGAAACTGAAATTAAATTCCTAGAAAAACTAGGAATATAAAAGGTCTTTTCCAAACTTAAAACAAAACCACTACGAGAACTAATCTGCATGTCCCAATAACTTCCACACGCGAGCGCATCTTGTTTCTGAATAGATGCCTTGTTCACTTCCCACTTGGTTTCCGCTGGTTACGAAAACCCCGCAAGGAATTCGAAATGTGGATTGTAGAACCAGAATCAATCCACCAAGTGTTATGACTCACATCAACCATATTAGTTTCATAACATACATATGTGAGTTGGTTACCTTTCTTTTGGAGCCATGCCTTAAATTTGGCGCAATCCTTCTTCATGTGCCCCTTCTTTTTACGAAGAAGCACTTGGATTCCTTCTTAATGCCAGCTTGGGGAGGTAGAGACATCTTACCCTTTCCCCTTTGCTTGCCTTGCCCTTTATACTTGTCCCGTGTTGCCATATGAGCACTTTCTGTCTTTTCTATGAGTAGTCTCTCTTCCTAACACATGGTCATGAGTTCATTAATTGACCATTTAGTATTATATGTGCTACAAGAGATCTTGAAAAGGGCATACTCTTTTGGGAGAATATTGAGGATATAGTATACAAAAAAAGGATTTTGATATTCCAACCTCAAGATTCTTCAGCTCAACTGCAATATCCCTCATTTTCATGGTGTACTCACGCACACCTCTTACACTTGTAAGCTTCAACGATGAGAACTTCATAATCAATGTCATGGCATGCGATTTATCTGAAGACTCAAATTGCACATCAATAGCCTTTAGCTATTCCTTGGTATTGTTATGCTGAATGACTGAACCATGAATGCTAGCGAGAGAGCTTTGTCTTTATGTACATCACGGTGAGACGGTTGGACCGCTCCCATTGAGCATAATGAGTATGCTCAACATGAGTACTACTCTCGTAGGTTGAGGTGGTTCGTCGACCTAAGAGCATAATCAAGATCCATGCACCCCAATTGAAGAAGAACTAATTCTCTCCATTCTTTAAAGTTATTTCCATTTAGCTCGGGAACAATGATACAGAACTAATCGTAGGTGGTAAAACTGCATCATAATCAAAGGAAACTTATGTATCAATATATTTGAGGCAATAAACTTAAATCATATTTTACCAATGTAAAATATGTTTTAAAATATGAATCATATAACATCAAAAATTACCTGTGGGTTAAGTTTCTAATTTAAATTGATTCATAATTACTTCATGATGAAACTATCAAATTATATTCCCTTCCTTAATCCCTGTGGGTAAATTAAGAAAGATAAAATAATATTTCATCCTAATTAATCACATTAATATATTGAAAATTCCTGTGGGATAAAATTCATAATATTAATGTGGATAATTACAATTATTGTCTTTAACTATATGTGATCCGAGAGGCTCTTAATGTATATAATTTAATATAATCAAAGATGCTGTGGCTAATCCTTAATTAATTAAATATATACGGATCACTAGACATTTAATTTTATTCATAGAATTGCACTTTAAGGTAGAACAATAAAATCACGTGCAAAGGAGTAAAACTGGAATTTTGCATGCAAGGTCAGAATTGGAATTTTACTTTTAAGGGGTAAAACAGGAATTTCACGCCAAAAAGGGCAAAATCGTAAGTTTACACACCCCAGTGGGGCAAAATCGGAATTTTGCGCGGGCAAGGGCAGAATCGCAATTTTTTATAAAGCGGAGGGGCAAAAATGAGAAACCACAGCACGCGTGCTTTGCACGCGCCCGCTTCAGCCTCTCGGGCGCGTGCGTCGCACGCGCCCGCTGCAGCATCTCGGGCGCGTGCGTTTCACGCACCCGCTGCAGCCCTTCGGGCGCGTGCGTTGCACGCGCCTGCTGCTGCTCTCGGGAGCGTGCGACGCACGCGTCCGAGGCCTTCTTCGGGCTCTCTTCCGCCGCTTCTTCCGCGACCGCCTCTGTTCCGCCGTCGGGTCTCCTCCCACAGCCCATGTCCGGCCAAATTGGTTGATGGGTTTTGAAGAGAACGCCGGGACGAACAAATAGATTCAAGATCCGGCAAAAACAACCATGTATGGACCAGAATTTAGCCAAAAAACAATCTGCCCTTTAAAACCCTAACCACAAAAATTCACCGCTCGATTAACCTTCGACAATCAGTAATATGTCAAAAAAATTTATGGGTTTCTCTTCCTAATGGCGGTGTGATCATTCAGATCCATTATCTCATGGTGGGTAGCCCGAATTTGGTCGGAATTCTCAATTCCGATCCAAGCCATATACAAATCCGAAATTTATCCACATATAATTCAATAAAATAAATTCCAAAGGTTCCATCAAGGCAGAGATTGCAAATAATGGCTCTGATACCAACTGTTAGATATTGCATATAAACAAACTTGGAGATCCCGATTTTTGTCCATAACAGGTAAATTCATAATAGAATTCGGGATCAAATAGCGGAAACATAAATACCAACATACCTCCAGCCATTGATGAAATCTTAGAAGTGGGAATCCTAAAATCTTGATGGATCCACACACCACGAGCGATCTGCAAAATTGAAAAGCAAAAAACGCACGTCTTGTTCTACTGCTCAATCCCCTTTCCAAAACTTGATGGTGTGTTTTTTACGTATCGTGAGGGTTTGAAAACAGACGACCTGACGATTATATTCCGTAGGTTACGTTACGGTATCTCCCATCAAGACCATTATGGCAATGTAATAACGGACAAATATCACTTAATACACGTGGGTAATAAATTGGGCAATAATAAGGAATTAATATAGGGAATTCAATTGGGAATTTATTGGGAATAAAATATTGGAATCATATTTTGAATAATAAAATATATTAAATATTTTAACATCAACACCTCCAGCAGCTCCCCCACCGCTCTCTCCTTGTTCCTCTGGTTCTTGATCAGGACCTCGCTTATGTCCGCCGGCGTCATCTTGGCCTTCTCGGCCGCCTCCCGGAGCTCCCTCGCCGCCGCCTCGCCGAGCTCCTCGGCTTCGCTGCCCAGGTAGTTCCGGAGCAGGATCTTGAGGGCCGGGTACGAGCAGTAGCTCATGTAGATGTGCATGTCCATCCGGCCGCTCCGGAGCAATGCCGGGTCGAGCTTATCGATGTGGTTGGTGGTGAACACGAAGATCCTCTCGCTCCCGCAGCACGACCACAGGCCGTCGGTGAAGTTGAGTAGTCCTGAGAGGGTGATCGTGTTGTCGTTGTTCCCATCCTCGCCGCCGCGGGCCGCGTCGGGCGCGCCGGAGTCGTAGTAGCTCCGTGGCGCGCCGGCGTGGGTTGCCTTCGCCCTCTTCGACAGATTGACTGAGCAGTCGATGTCCTCAATGACGATGATGGACTTAGAGCTGGTCTTCATCAGGAGTTTTCGGAGCTCGGAGTTGGAGTGCACCTCGGTCAGCTCGAGGTCGTAGATGTCATAGCCAAGGAAATTGGCCATGGCGGCGATCATGCTCGATTTCCCCGTCCCAGGCGGGCCGTAGAGCAGGTAGCCCCGCTTCCAGGCCCGGCCTGTCCGCTGGTAGAACACCTGCCCCTCCGCGAAGTCGCGGAGGTCCTCCTTGATGTTCCTCGTCCTCTCCGGGTCCATGGCCAACGTTTCGAAGGTGCTCGGGTGCTTGAACGGCACAGATTCCCACGGGTGGTGGCCACGGGAATCGAGTGACCCGCCGCGCGAGTTAGTATAAAGGAGGCGTTCTTGGTTCTTGCGGCGGATGTCGTTGGCCTTTTCCATGATGTAGTCCAGGTAGGAGTCGAGGATGATGTCCTTGTCACACTTCCGGATCCGGAGCGTGAAGCCACGCTTCTCGTCAGGGAGGGGCCGCCACGAGAAGGTCTGGGACTGGCGTTGCGTCACCACGTGCTCCCACTGGACGGCAAGGCTCTTGAAGACGTCGTTGATGCAGTCGTTGTTGGAGAGGCCGAAGGTGGTGGCGCTGGAGTTGACAGCGCGTGTGAGGGAGAGGCGGCTGCCGGAGGCGGAGACGAAGGAGCTGAGGTAGAGCTGGACGGCGTTGTAGAGCTCGTTGGTGTTGACGCCGTCGATCTCGGTGATGTCGTAGTAGCAGTAGGAGGAGAAGCAGTTGAACAACCGGTTCAGGAACTTGAGGGAGGCGAACCGGAGCTCGGGCGGGAACACCTCCTGCAAAAAATTGAGGAGGGTTGCCAGGACGCCCAAGTTGGAATTCAAGGATGTGCAGAACTCCATTTCCGTCTCTGCGTGTGTGGAAAAAGGAGACGATGGAGCAGCAGAGCTGGAAGGTAGAAAATGGAACACCATCTGCAGGAGGCTCTGGCAGAAGGCCAGGACGCCCTGGAGGTAAGCCAGAGATATCCAGAACTCCATTTCCGCCCTTCTGCGCGATCTGTGCGCCTCCCGCGAGGCAAAGTTGAGATTTTTCTAGAGATCTCTGGGCGTAGAAGAAGGAGACGATGAAGCAGCAGAAGAGGATAATGGAGGGTGAGGGAGAAATGGGGATTTGGGTTTTCTGGGGAAGTGAGTTTTCTTCTGAGGAAGGGACAAATGGGTCTTGGATAATTTATAGAGGAGGGGCTGATGGGCTTTGTGGGTTCTCTGATGTTCCAAGGAGGGGCGGGTAGAAACGGGGGAGTTTGCGGAGAGAAAGAGAGAATAAAGCAAAACCAAAAAGCCTCAAGAAATTTAGAGAGAGAGAGAGAGAGAGAGAGAGAGAGAGAGATTGGCTCTCTGGCTAATATAATTTTTCCTTTTAAGTACGCAAGGGGAAACAGCTGGTGAACAAAACAAGCAAAGGAAAAAGGGATTTTGGAGTCTTGGGATTTTAGAGAGAGAGAGAGATTTGGGGCCCGGTTGGTATTGGGTTTGGGGTTGAACTTTATCCTCGTTACTCTATTCTGGAAGGAGGCTCTGTTGCAACTTGCTGCTGCTGCCTCTGTTGCTGGTCCTCTTGCTGCGAAGGACTCTGCGCGATGGTGTAGTGAAAGAGAGAGAGAGAGAGAGAGAGAGAGGGTGTGATGGATCATGGTGTTTGAGAAGGGACCATGGAATCGGGAACGGACGGGGGCCATGTATATAGGAATATCATACGGATCTAATGCAATATTGCTGGCACCCCGTTTAAATTCCTTGCCAAAGTTAAAATGGGGCGAAGAAACCGCAATCTCGAGGGAAAAAACCCAAGTTAATCCCTTCAATGCGCTTCCTAAATTAGGCGGTGGTTCGCAACTTCGGAAAGCGAAAAGGATCCAACTCCACGTTGTCCACGTCCCGCTGGTCTGGTCGAACATTGATTGTTCGAGATTCTGTACTCCCGGATCCGAACTCGAAACGGCAGGCGACGCCCGCCCGCCCGCCCGCCTACGCCCGTTCCTCCAGCTTTTTGCTCTCTGCTCGGATCCTCGTTGGCTGAGGAACCAGATCTCGACTATCCCTCCCTTCCTTTTGGACCTGGGATTTAATCCGGTAATTTATTACCTTAATTTCCTTTCTAATTTTTCAATTTCTTTTGGGGGTCACAGGTGTCTAATTGCAAGGGGTTGAAGAGGCCCTCTCTCGTCCATCGAGGAGGAGCAGGGGTTAGTTACGATGGGCCGCGTGCAGGGATGTTCCGGTCCTTCTTGGTTTGTCCGAAACGTCCTGCGAGCAGATCTCATTTAATTACCCTCTGCTTTTTTCCCTTGATTATTATCGGCCATCATAAGTGAATTTCAGTGAAAATCAACTGAAATGACTATATTATAATTTTGCGTGAAAATTTACATATATTTATACGAATGCACTAATTATACTTACAACTCAAGGGCACAAGATCCATGAATTACTCTATGAGTCTCGTGAACTGATTAAGTTCAAATCTTTAATCTATGCAAGTGACTTTTTCGAAGAGGTTTGCTCACAATTTGGGATATTCAAACAGATGATCTACAACGTCTAAGATGGAAATCTCTACAACGCCCCAACCAATTATACCAACCTGGAGGGATGAAAATTCAATTAGCTGATCTCTTTGTATTTGTTTTCCAAATATACATGTCCCTGGTAAATGTATGTATTTTTATATTGACAGTCAGCCACATAATAATGTGTAGATATATTATGTTGGGTTTAAAAATTGAATTTATTGAACATGGTGTGATCACTGATGGATGGATTGAAGATGTTCCAAACCTACTACATAAGGTTTGGTGCATCATATTTTTGAAAGAAAATTACATGAATCATTTTAGAGTTTTTTCTTATCCTTTATTCTACATCGATTATCATAGAATATGCATTTTATGCCCTAATATTGTTTATGAAAAAGGGAATCCTTTTTTTTCCTTGAACACTTGGGAAGTGGGGCGAGGAATGCAAATTGTAGAAAACACACAAAATTTTCAAAAGTTCCTACATTTTCCTTCTCCAAAGGTTTTGACTTTCTCTTCATTTCCACCTAAATTTTCATTTGTTTTGTTTTCCCCTCCTTCCCAAACCTATTGTATAGATATCAATTTAGTTATAAACCTTTCAATTATGTCAATTCATTTCTAAATATTTACGCGAAATTTTAATGTATTCATTTTAACTATTTTTTGTTGAAAATTGTTAATATGGCGGTCCAACTCTCTTTGATTGTCTTACAAGGCACATTCTCACGTCATTAGTTTCTTGCGAAAATTTATTGAAAGAATTATATTAGAATTTTACATAAAAATATATAACTAAATTGATAAAATTAAAGAATTTATGATTAAATTGTTATTCATAGATTTTGTATAATAAATTTATAGTTGATTGGATAATTTTTGTCATAGCATGGGAGACAATACATGGAAAATCAGATGATGCAAAGTGCAGTCGAGGAAAAGTCAAGGCGTAATCGAGGAAAAGTCAAGGATCGTATCTGTCGAAAGTTGCTTTTGCAAATCGGCCCTTTTTTTAATCCTAGCTTTAATATTTTTCCTAATGTTACTTTCCTTTTTCTTCAATTTCGAGATGTTGGCTTGCCATATAGTGGTCGGTGGAACGTTGAAATTTTCGGGTTTTTTAATTGAATATTAGAAAAGCTCTGGCCAGTTTAACGTGGTCTAGGTTCTCAAGATCCTTTTCGTTTTAAGAATGCATTTATCTAACAAAAAATTCAATTTGAAAATATTTTTCTGAAGAATAATCAATTATATTGCTTATAAAAATAAACAAAAGAAAATTATTTTCATTCACGATAGTAATGAATCATAAGTTGTTATCGAAAATGAAAATGTTTTATGTTGATTTTTTTTTTAAACAAAATAACTAATCATTTTTTGAAAAATATTTTCCAAATCCTACACTCTGAATTGCATCAAAATAATTGATTGAAAGAAGAGTAAGTGGTTACCAATTAGCTCTAATTATGTTTGGTATGATTTGATGCCCTAATTCTTAATAGGAGGAGCATGATTTTAAGGTAGAATCTGGAACCGAAAAACCATATCTATGGGAACTTGTCAAGTTCTAGGTTCTAAGATATGTATGGTAAGTTGCAAGTTCTAAATAGGTGGAATCCAAAACCTTAAATAAGATTTTGTATTTTTCTCGGTCCATATCTTCGCATAATCCGGCGGTATTTCATGGCTTCCGATAATGAGCATATAATTTGGAACTATTAATCTGAGCTTCTATTTTATAACTAAGACTTTTACTTTATTAATGTTTCATATTCTTTGCGTGTTTAAATATAAACTGTGATCAGTGGATTATAACATCATTGAATGTGATGGATTTATTGATGGATTCATCGCAACTATTCAACTAATAATACGGGTGGAATCTAGGTAAAACCTAAACTAATCTTGGAACTTGCAATAGGATATGTTTTAAGTTCTAGGGTATGTATGGTAAGTTTTAGATTCCAAAAAAATAAGAATTTGTTCTAGCAGATAGATTCCAAGTTCTAAGTGAAACTTGTATGGAATTTGGAAATGCTCACCCCTACTACTTAAGTGTAAATGTAAGAATAAGGATGCTAGTTTTTGCATAAAAAGAAAAGAAAGATTAAGCCATTAGTCCAATGGTTGATTGTGCTAATGGAAGAGTTACTACTCCATGATAGCTTTTCAATACCACAACTAATTACAGCAAAATAGGCTTTTTAAGGAAATATTACCTATTAAATTTATTGTATGGAAGTCAATTTAGTTCTAAACTTTTCAATTTTACCAATTTATCTTAAAATTTTTGTGCAAGATTATAATATAATTATTTTGGGTCAATTTTCGACGGAAAGAGCTAGAGTGGTGATCCAATCATCATTGGCCATCCTACATAACTCATTGCTATTGAATTGATATCCGTACAATAGATTTAGAACTAATTGGAGAATTTTCCTGGCTTTTAAAGGCATATACATTGGCGTCATGCTCCTAATTTTTTTTTTAAACAAATAAATTATTTGGCAATAGTGCTCCCTATTTCAAAAATATTATAGCTACGTATTAGCGTCAAGTTGATATCTCCTACTAATAATGGTGTAGCGCAACAAAATACAGTGTCTTTGATAATAACTTTTAGGAACATATATTTTCTCTCTATCTTATTATTTACTATATTTTCCATAATATTTCAATTGTAACAAAAGTAATTGCATCTGTTGGGGATCTTTCGTGACATACGTTTACTCTGTTAGAAACATATATTTTGTCCCTATCTCATAAATATGAGGCAAACGTAACTTTTTTCTAAATTAATTTAGTTGAAACAAAAGCAATAGCCCCAATAATGGATGTCTTAAGGCATCTTCCTACTTAATTAGGTTTTGAGATGAATATATATTCGTCACTAGAGGCTAATAACAACAAAAGTAATTGTCTTTGTTGTGATGATTATGGCCCGACCAAGAAATGACATGCACCAGGCCAACCAAGGGCGTAGGCGAAGAGATGACAATGGCTCGAGCAAGGAAAAACTTACCAATTAAATCTCAAAACCTATCATACGCTAATTCAGTTCTAAACATTTTAATTTTATAAATTTAACTTTAGATCTTTGAGTAAAATTTCAATATAGTCATTTTGGCCAATTTCCGCTATAAATCGCTTATGTGACGATGAGTCATGTAGGTGTCGACCTTGAGGTCGAAGACGAAAATGAGCAAAAGATGAGAGAAGCAGTGGGTGAGGTCTACTTCATGCATGCACTTGCTTGCAAATCTGGTTCGCCATTGTGCCGCCCTTCACCTCAACCACCCTCCACGCCATGGCTTGCAGACCAAAGCTGGTGTTGAGGGACAGACGCAGGGACAGAATGTGCAAAAAGTTGGATGAGGCGGGGGGGACGGTCACGGCGGCTGCGGCTACTGCGGAGGAGCTGGGCCGAGTAGTGGAGCGAGACAGAGGATCCTTCCTAGTTATTTCATGCAACATGTCACATTCCACAATCCCTACCCCGAAACTTTCCTCCACGGCATGATTGAAACTTGCATGTTCATGTGTCCACCTAATTGCTAGGGGGAAAGATTGTTCCATCATTCTCCTTCTCAACTTAGGTCAAAGAATTTCATGATTTCTTCCCGGCCATGCAAGGACAAAGTTTTGGCGGTACTCTTTGGATGCCTCTGCTCAATTATTTGGAAGGCGAGGATCTCATCAGCTAAAGTACAAAGAAGGGAACGTCCTACAGTGTACCCAGCCATGCGCTGTCCTGGTCCATCGATTGATTGAACGGTGCTTGTGGCCTTGGCCATGGTCCTCGTCCCGGTGTTGTGTGCATTGAACCGTACTTTTTTGCTAATTGAATATGGATATTCGTCAATAAAATCCTTCCCTTCCGAAAAACCCTCCCTCAAGAAAACCCTTCTTCTAATTTGTTTTATTTTATTTTATTTTTATTTTCTAGCACTTTTGAGATTTGCTTTATTCGGAAGATTTCTATATTTCTCTCATATTTGATTGTGATAAATGAGTGAAATTTTGTTTTGACAATGACAAATGATATTCTTCTATTATTTTCTTGGCCAAATCCCCAAAAAAGAAGTTTAATCTTTCGCACCTTGAAAAAAAATAATACAATCTTTCAAATGTCTCAAAGAAAAGCCTAACTTTTTCCATCTGGGATCTTGCAAACATTATAAAAGAGGAAAAAAGCCGTGTCTTTTCACCAGTGGAATACAAATGATATCCATTATAGTTTCCGTCCGTTCTCATCGTCAAATTGCAAGCTCATCATCGAAGGCAACTCACTTTATTGAGGCACATAATGAACCTCGTTGCTCACGACAAAAGTGACATCGTTTACAAAACGCAAGATTAGGATGAGCACAGTGATTTAACAGTCAGAATGAATAGAATTATTAATAGGTGTCACCTTTTCTAGGACGTTTGAAACATTATGTTATTTTTGCCCAAAATGCTAAAGGCCGTTTTTTTTTTTTTTTTTTTTGGGGGGGGGGGGGGGATTTGGCCGTTATCTTTTTTAGGAAAAAGTTCATTTTTGGTCCCTAAACCTGGACATTTTTTTTATCAACTTCTTGGACTTTTGATTTACATAATCAAGTCCTTAAATTTGCATAGATTTTCTAATCAGGTCCATTCGCTTCCAAATCGAGATGATTAGAACTAACTTACCCGTCGGAGTTGGCAACATTCTAATGAGGAAAGATTCCTTCCCACGTTGGAGCATTAGTTAATGCACGAGAATAAAAACCTTGAAAATCAAAACCATAATCAGATCTTGAGTCAGGAGAATTCTCCACACGCTTTCTACACTCAGGCTTTTCCGCGTCAGATCTCTTTTAGGCTCTGTGGACACGCCCATTAAATGGATTTGAAACTGGAGCCTGGAGGGACTTGACTAGGAAAGTTACGAAAGTTCAAGGTTTAAATTGGACAAGTGAAAAATTCAAAAAAAAAAGGAAAAAGAAAAATGAATAAGCTTGGGAACCAAAATTGAAATTTTACCTTTTTCGATCCACCAAGAATTCGATGGTCCAAAGGACGATACGTGGTAAAAAACATTCTTGTTCCAAATTTACCAATTTCTTCCCTTTATTTGGTGTGCAATTTCAGTCTCTTGTGGTCCATGCAGAAAATGGACCACAGATTGTGCGCGTAAATAAGAATTCAGATGTTTAATATAGTATTCTTTTTTAACTGTCCAGATACACCGTGTAATATATCAATAAGATTGCACATTGAGAGGTTGGGACACGCAGTGCACCATGGCAGCAGCGGATGGATACTTAAGTGCCACTCTGGTGAAAATCCGGCCAAATGGCTAACGTGGCAATTTTCCGGCGAGTTTGGTCCAAAACGGCGTTGTTTTGCCCGACGTGGCGGAGAAAACGCAAAAAACGACGCCGTTTCGTGTCTACGTGTAAATAATAATATATACATTAATTAAATTAGATTTAAAATATTCAAAAAAATTTTAAAAAATAAGAAAATTTTAAAATTTTTATAAAATTAAGAAAAATTAAAAAATTAAAAAAAATTAAAAAGTTTTAAAAATTTTAAAAAATTAAGAAAAATTTAAAATTTAAAAAAATTAAAAAGGAGGGTGGTCGAACGGGGTGGCTCCCTCACCGCCGCCGCCTCCCCGCCAAATCATAGGAAGGGCCGAAGGAGGGGGAGGGTTAGGCTGGGGTCGTCGGCCCCGGCCGACCGGCGGCGGGAGCCGCCCGTTGGACCTCCCCCCTTTTTCTTAATTTTTAAAATTTTTTAATTTTTCTTAATTTTTACAAAATTTAAAATTTTCTTAATTTTTAAAAATTTTAAATTTTTTCTTAATTTTTAAATTTAATTAATTTAATTTTTATATTATTATTTACAATAGACACAAAACGGCGTCGTTTTACATTTTCTCCGCCACGTCGGCGTCAAAAACGACGCCGTTTTGGACCAAGCTGCGCCGGAAAGTCGCCACGTAAGCTATTTGGCCGGATCTTTGCCGGAGTGGCACTTAAGTGTCCCATTTAACTTCAAAACTAGCACTCAAGTGTACCATTTTAAAGTTATGGCACTTAAGTGTCCTCGGTGCCAAGTTATGGCACTTGCGCTTACCCTTGCACGCACATTGATGATGGTCGGGGACTAAAATAGCACAAAATTAAAGTACACAGAGTAAAAGCTCAAAGATTTTAGACATCAAGGACCGAAGATGCAGATTCTCTTCGAAATAAGAGGCCATTTGGTTACGTGTACGTAATCGGTTTTCTCATATTTGAAAGCAAAATAAAATGGTAATTTTAAATGAAAATAGTTTTTGGATGGTGATAAAATGATGTTAATCAACAATTTCAAATTAATGAAGCAAAATTTTGATACCAAAAGACCACAAATCTCTTCTATGTAATTAAGTGCATTTTTTTTTCCTTCACAACAAAATTGATCGACATTCCTTGGTTATCTTCAAAATCATTAGAAGAAAGTGTCACAATCCGATCTGACGGGAATGAGAGTGATCATTGGAGCCAAAGAGGATTTGGATAAAGTGCGACTTTGACTTTAAAATGGCATGGGGATAGAAATGAACCAAATCTCACATCCGAGTGTGATGAGGCGATGTGCTATGTCAATTTTAACTACCAATGAGGTCTTTTCTAGACAAAGCTCAAAAGAACAAAATTGTATGAGCTCTGACCTAAAGTAGACAATATTATTGGTAAGTGGGGCCATAGGTGAGCACTTACAGAAAGAGTTGTTTCAAAATTTTATTTTATTTTTAAACTTAAGAATTCGTCTTGTAGATGATATATTTATGGAACTATTAAAGCACATGAATCCATCTAGACTCTAACATGTTCACTTTAAAATTCACACAACCTACTTGCTTTAGTTTTCTCCTTTTCATCTTGTCCTCTAAATGTACACGATGAATAATGCATTCTCATTGCACTTTTTGAATGTAAATCTCGGCATCGGCATATCTTCCCTTTGTTTATTTTAATTAGTTATTATGTACTTTAGCTATGTAGTTTACTTAGCATAGCACCTGAAATTCGAGCATATCCTAGGACCATTTTGATAAGAATAAAATTGCTTTTCGTCTACATTCAAAGGGAAAATGATTAAGTGATTCATAAATTTGATCCAATAGGCAATGTAATCTATGAACTTTAAATTTGTTCAATATAATCTATGAATTTTAGCCCAATGTATAGTATCGACCCTAAACTCTTCGATTAGAAAATCACCAAAATTGTGTGATATAAGATCACAGAAGTATATCGTTACACGATCATAAAAATATACGATCTAATGACACGGAAATGAGAGGTTGGACTTAAAAGTGGCGGCTATTGCACGAAAATGTTATGTATGGGCTGTAGAATTTATAAACTCGACATATATCTATAACTGAATTTTTTTTTTCCTGCTGAAAAGGAAGTAAGGGTAGACTGGTAAATCACTTTTGGGGGTTTCAGGTTACCCGTCAGCTGAATCCCAAGCCCGTCCAAACCCCCACAAGACTTCACAAATTGGATCCTGAATTCGTCACAAAACCCTAAACCCGAAAACCCCATAAGTCCTATTGAGGTTGAGGGGAATGGGAACTCGATAAAAGACGACCCGCTTCCATACCTAATATTTTCGTCACAATTATCTTTGAAACTACTTTGAAGGACATGTCCTAATCGTGCTATAGGCCATTTTCAGCATGTACTCCCGTGGAAGAATATATATAAACTTGAAATCGGTCTTTGTCAACCCTAAATTAGATGGGAAGGATGCTGTCTCCAGACACCATAGGTATAAAGCACAAACATCATATATATATATTTTTTCTTTTCGTCGCTATTTTCGTTTTTCTGGGCCAATAAATTCACCGATATTAATGTCTTGGTCTGCCCATTTTCCGTAATTTATTCTCCACGAAGAACAAATTCAGTGGTCCAGCTTGCTTCCAACTTGTGAAGAACATCAGGATCTTTGGCCAGTATTTCTGCATTTTGGGAAGATAAATAAAATTGAAATATCATCTGGTAGGTCTGAAATTATCACAAATTAAGCCTTTGCGATTTGCCAAAAGCTTTGCGATTTGCGATCCCATTGCTAGTGGCACCATCACTCTCTCTCTCCCCTCATCACCGGAGGTCTCTAGAGAAACCGTGCCGTTTTGGGCATCTTCCCCAGCGACATCCACGGCTACGAACAATGTTATGCCACCGGGTCCCATTGCCAGCGGCACCATCTCTCTCTTGCGTCTTTTATTTTATTGACTTATGTTTTATTTACTGTTGACACCTAAATTTTGGTGGCCCGTTTATTTATTTAGTGCATAGAAAATTAGGGGTTAATCTCACTAAAAAAAAAATTAATTGCATTGCATATAGATTCAGGTGCATTTACATTTTTTGCATTTTATTGAATCGGTGGTGAATGGATTTGGATTAGTGGTTCTAAGCTTTAATTTGGCAGGCCAGACTAAGCCCACGAAGCAAGTAAATTGGCCCGAGCTCATTTTCTTTTAATGAAAAAAATTACTTAAATGGAGATTTGAAATGATATTACGGTGGATTTTTGGAATTTAAGAAAATTGTGTTGCAATCTTATCTTTAGGCGATAAAATCAGGAGATGTGAAAAATAATAAAAAAAGTGATATTATGTGTAAGAAAGAAATCTTCGCGGATGTTGATTTGAAAAGGAAATTAAAACCCTAATTCTGAGAGCATAGGGAGACACACATGAGAAGGGACGATTGAGGAGAACACAAGAACGAAAGACCAGATAGAGAGATGCCATCGGAGAGGAGAACCGTGAGTTCTCTTGGCCGAGCCGTGCCGAGATTCGTGACGCACTGCCCCCTGTCCCAACGCACTATTGCTTGATCCACCTCCCGATCTGCTGCTTGAGCTTTGCTGCTCTATGCCATCTGGAGCCCAACGACCAGCCCCGAGCGTTGATGACGAAGCTGCTAGCCACTTTACGACGATATCGTTGTCGCCGATCATACACCTGCTGTGGTTGTCCACAAGCCGTGGAGACCCGATCCTTGCTGCATGGTACCCTCACCGCGATGAAATTTTGAGTCGTTTCCAAGAATTTTATGGCGGCATCCGAGTTCTTCAAGGAGTCGTAGGCTTCCACTCATTCACGTGATTCCCACGCTTGACCAACATCCAATGCATGATGGGTGGAATCGAGAACAGAGATCCACTCACATTGACCATGTACAGAACGTACCTAAAGAGATTTCGAAGTCCCCACGCTTGGTGACTTTTGCTCTTACTTGCTGATTGTTTGATTTTCCATCATCACGAGCACCACCAAATCCAGTCGCGTGTAGCCGCACCGCAAAATCCTGAGCATTGTGTCTGCGGGAGAGTTGTTGCTAAAACAGAAAAAGAAAGAACTTATTTTGTGCAGGTTGCTGAGCGACCCAAGCACCGTGGAGCCGTGCTTCGTGTCAACCTATATCGTCGCCGTACACATAATGCTTGCCGCCGTTCGCCGTCGAGAAGCCGGTCACAATCCCGGTTCGATTGCACTTGGTCCAAATTTGGAAGAATATCCTCAAACTAGGTATGATGCACGTTTGCTAGTATATTTGCATATTTTATTGCCTAATATATGTCTATTAATATCTAACGTGCATATCTATGAGTGATAGACATATCTCCCAATTAGGATTTATTTCCTAATCCGCAACACGTTAATTTTTTATTCCATCTATAAGGCTTTAGATGGAATAATTAATCACGCGAGAGTAAAATTGATATCTTGATCTTTAAGGCTTAAGATCAATTTATCGATTTTATTAGCGAAGTATTATCTCTTGATCTGAATGATGTGCGATACTTTTGATGATTTTGAATGAATTGTCCCGTCTTAATTGCGTTGTTTATCTCGATATATATTTGAGTTAGAATATTGCATGTCTTAGGGTTTACATGTTTAGAATATGAATTTTATTTCAAATTTAAGAAAATCAAATAAATAAAAAATCAAATAAATCAATTTAGGTTGCTAGATTTTAATTTAGGTTGCATGTTTATTAGTTGGCAATTATTAATTTCGAAAATTAATAAAAACAGAAAAAAAATAAAATAAAATCGTCATGCCTATATCATGTTGAATTGGGGCATTCTTTGCACGTCATTGCATGTTAGGATTGCATGTTTATCAATTATAGGTAGATAATCTTTCCTAGATAAATTGCATGTTTTGTTAGAAAAATAAAAATGTCAATGTCATATAGAATTAGGTTCATGAAATGCACGTCATTTATTGATTGTTGTTAGGTCCATTTAATTAGAAATTGCCCGTCATTAGATTATGTCATTTAATAAATGTTGTGTGACATATAGCTCGCATATTAAATTGTATGTTGCATGTCATTTTAGTTAAAATAATTTTGTACGTCATTGCATTGCATCACACATCATTAGAATTAAGTCATTTTGGTTAATTTAGATTGCATATTTAATGATTGCATGTTCATTAAGAAATCATTAGTTTTTTTACTCATTCATATAGTTTAAGACATATTGTCATGCCATATCATTTCATATTAGATTAGAAGCATTGCATTGCATATGGACTACATTTTCGTTGGAAAAGAGAAAAAAAAAATTGAGTAATTGCTTGTTAATTAGAAACCATATCTAGGGTTGTTGATGTGGATTTTAATTTAACAATGCAGATGCTTTCGTTGCTTTGAGGTAAGTCCTGCATTATTTAATTGCGCTTTTTTGGGTGTTTTTTTTTTGGTCAGTCCTACTCTATTCCTACTCAACACTCATTGGCAGACTTGTGCCCTGCCTCTTGTAAGGCGTGGGAGTCGCAACCCACGCTCGAAACTTACGCGTCCCTACCCCCATCCCCCCTGAGTAGGTGGGGATTTGAACTCCTCACCTCCCCCTTCTATGTTGGAAGGATGGCCACTGGGGCGAACCCCCAGTGGTTGCTTTCTTGGGTGTTAAATTGATGGTTTGCACACCTGCATGAACACCTCATATGTTAGGGAGATAGTTTAAAATCAATTAGAGCTGCCTGCAAAACTTTTCTTTTCAAAATAAAAGAAATGGTACCGAAAGGGCGTTAGAGAAATCTAGCGTAACCAAGTCCATGTACCTATAATCTACGGTTCGTAGGAGTAAGGTAAATCTCCCATTACTTTACTTGGGTTTCTAATCGACCCACCAAAAATAGATTAGTGGCGACTCCTAATTGAAAATCAATTGCATGTTAAGAACTTGAATCTAAGTCGCGAATTGGTATGGGCTTGAGAGAGCTTGCGTTAAGTCTAGAATTAACAATCCATTAGCCAAACTCTAGGTGGTTCACACCTGAAAAATTGGTCACGACATTTACTATGTCTTTTGGGCAAATGAGCTTGACAATGGATATGGCACAAGCCCATTAAGACCAAGACCAAAACATGGTTGGCCTTTAATTTGCCAGACGTAGTCCAATCCGCTACTCACATATTACCTATGTCATATTAAATGACACCATGTACCCGTTTACCCTTCGTACTTCTAACATCCCCCCCCCCCCAAGTTGGAGCATAAATATTCATCATGCCCAGCTTGTTACACATATGTTCTATCCTCCCATTACCCAAAGATTTAGTGAAGATGTCTACAAGTTGTTCGTTGGTTCAAATATGACTGGGAAGAGTTTCTCCACTCTGCAACTTCTCTTGGATAAAATGACAATCAACCTCAATATGTTTTATTCTCTCATGAAACACGGGGTTGGAAGTTATATGAGCTGCAGCTTTATTATCGCACCATAGAGTCATGGATACTACATCTTTAAAGCCTAACTCAGTCAATAACTGTTGAATCCACACTAATTCACATGTCACTTGTGCCATGGCTCTATATTCTGACTCAGCACTGGAGTGGGCAACAACACTTTATTTCTTACTTTTCCATGATACCAGATTTCCTCTGACTAAGGTACAATACCCAGTAGTTAATCTTTTATCATATGGAGACCCAGCCCAATAAGCATCAGAAAAACCTTCAACCCTGATGTGACCATGGTTTTGGTAGACAATTCCTTTTCTCGGAGCTTTCTTCAAATACCTCAATATCTGAATAACTGCATCCCAGTGAGATGTACGAGGGGAAGACAAAAACTGGCTTACTACACTGACAGAAAAAGCAATGTCTAGTCGAGTAACTGTAAGATAATTCAGCTTACCTACCGATCTTCTATATCTCTCGGGATTATTAAGAATTTCTCCTCCATCAGCAACTAATTTAACCCCTTCTTCCATGAGTGAATCAAGAGCTTTAATCCCAACTTTTTGTCTCAATGAGCAAATCCAGGACATATTTTATTTGTGACAGAACAACACCTTTTTGTGATTGTGCCACTTCGATTCCTAGGAAATATTTCAATTTTCCTAAGTCCTTAGTTTGAAACTATTGCTGAAGATAGGCTTTTAGCTCGGCTATACCAACCAAGTCATCTCTCGTGATGATAATATCATCAACATACACAATCAAGAATAGTTTGCCTCCCCCTGATTGTTTATAAAAGAAATAATGATCATTTCCACATCTTGATAGCCCAAAAGACAATACAACCTCAGAAAATCTTTCAAACCATGCTCGTGGAGATTGTTTCAAACCATATAAAGAATTTTTTAATTTGCAAAGTAGGCTAGACTCCCCCTGAGCAACAAACCCCGGAGGTTGCTCCATATAAACTTCCTCATGAAGAGTGCCATGCAAGAAAGCATTCTTAACATCAAGTTGAAATAAAAGCCAATTATACATTGCAGCAAGAGAGATCAAAATACAAATAGAAGTAAGTTTGGCAACAGAAGAAAATGTGTCTAGATAGTCAACCACATACACCTGAGCATATCCTTTGGCAACAAGTCTTGCTTTTAAACGAGCAAGAGAACCATCGGGGTTAACTTTTACAGCATACACCCATCGACAACCAATAGCAGTTTTGCCTAGAGGAAGTGGTACTAAGTCCCAAGTTTGATTAATCTCAAGAGCCTTTAATTCTTCTTCCATTGTTGTCCTCTAGCTAGAACTTTGTAATGCCTCGGCAACAGACATAGGGATAGGATATTATTCAACAGTAGTTAAAAAGGCTCGAAAAGTAGGAGACACAGAAGAGTGAGAAATAAAATTTGCAATAGAATGTTGAGTACAAGTACATGTACCTTTGCGATGAGCAATAGGAAGATCAAGATCAGATACAGGAGGAGGGACAACTAATGGCGGATCTGGAGCAAAAGACGACGTAGTAGTGACAGGAGGAGCAGGGGGAGCAGTAGTAGCAACACGAGGACGTCGAGTATAAACCTGGAGAGGAGGTGGTTGCTCTGTATATACTGGTGATACATTTAGAATAATAGACTGAATGGTGGTCACATACAAGTCTTCATCCAATTTAGACACATCAATTGGAACATTATGATAACGAGTGGATTCAAAAAATGAAACATCGGCCGTTACAAAATATTTTCTCAGTAATGGAGAATAACAGTGATATCCTTTTTGAGTGCGGGAATAACCCATAAACATACACTGAGTGCCTTGGGATCAAGTTTTGATACTCCAGGTCGATGATCACAAACAAAACAGACACAACCAAAGATACAGGGTGGTAGGACAAACAATGGTTCACTAGGAAACAAGGTGGAAAAAGGAATACCACCTTGCAGAATAAAAGAAGGCATGCGATTAATGAGAAAACATGCAGTTAGAACAACATCAGACCAAAAGGTTTTCGGTACCTTCATCTCAAATAACATGGATTCCAATAAATGCCTATTCTTCCATTCAGCAACACCATTCTATTGTGGAGTTTTAGGACCGGAAGATTCATGGATCATACTATGTTGAGTCATAAAATCAGAAAAAGATGTGGAAAAATACTCTTTAGCATTATCAGAACACAAAACTTTAACATGCATGCCTAATTGAGTATAAATTTCATATATAAATGCACGAAAAATAGAAAATAATTCTGAACGATCTTTCATTAAATATAACCAAGTAACTCTGGAAGAGTCATCGACAAAAGTAACAAAATATATGAAACTTGAATTGGAAACCACTTGACATGGACCCCAAATATCTGAATGAACTAATAAAAAAAGGAGATGCTGATCGTTTGATGACTCGAGGTGTGTAAATAACACAATGTAATTTGCCAAGTTGGCATGACTTGCACTCTAGACTAGAAAGAGATTGAAAGCTAAAATCCAACTTTTGAAGACTACGTAGAGAAGGATGACCAAGATGACAATGGATTTGATGTGGAGACGCAACACTTGTGCAAGCAACTGAAGAAGCATCTTCAAGTACATACAGCCCCCCGTCCTCACGTCCTCTACCAATCGTCTTCTTCGTAGCCAGATCCTGGAAGACACAAGAATCAGGATAAAAAGTTACTGAACATTGAAAGTTTTTGGTTAACTTACTAACAGACATGAGGTTAAATGGAAATTGTGGAAGATAAAGCACCGAGGACAAAGTTAATAAAGGAGTTGGGTTAATTATGCCAATTCCCCTAACATGTGTAGGTGACCCATTGGCTAGAGTAACTATGGATGAAGATGGAGAAAAAGAGGAAAATATACCTGAAAGACCTGGCATGTGATCAGAAGCCCTTGAATCAATGATCCAAGGACGAGAAGTAGCTGAAAGGCGTGCAGTAGCATTACTTGTCTGTGCCAAAGTAGCAGTGGAAGAAACAAGTTATGAGATTTGAGACTATGTGTACCGAGCATATTCCTTACCAGACATAACCACCACCTTGTCTTCAGATGACTGTGGAGTAAAGTCAATATTAGACGCCGTATTAGCGAACTGGTGTTGCTGCCCTGGTCTCCCATGTAGCTTGTAACAAAATTTTTGAACATGACCAGGCTTGCCACAGTAATGACAAACTCGTTGATGTGTGATGGGGTGAGTGATTCAAGAACGGAATTTTTTTTGAGGGAATTTTTGGGTTAAGTGTATGGAGTAGTGTATACAGTGAAGAAACGAAAAGGAATAAGAAAAAAAAATAGCGATCTCCTTCCAAGGTATAAAGGTTACGCCACCAACCGAAGAAGAAGATCGAGATCTACGAAGCTCACCACCAAGGCCTAAAGCTTCCACCAGCCAAGAAGGATAAAGGACTTCAGGATAGGAGAAGCTCACCACCAAGGCCTAAAGATTCCACCAGCCAATGATAAAGGGCTTCTTAGCTCACCACCAAGGAGTGATCTACGCTTCAAGGATAAAAAAACCGAAAGGAGTTATCCCCTACATTGCATAGTTTCCTCTATTTATAGGAGGATTTTAGCCTTATGAAATATTAAAAACAAACTTTAATGACCTAGGAACTTAAACGTTCAACTCTTAAGCTACATAATAATAAAAATAGCTAGGAACTTAATAAAAAGCATTTACTAACACGGGAACTAAATGCCTTTAATCTTCGGTCTTCCGCATTCTCGAACCGTTAGCTTTCCGTGTTCTTGAACCTTTGGCTTTCCATATTCTTAAACCGCATTCGTGAACCTTTAGCCTCCCCAAAATTCGAGCTCCTCCCTTGACTAGAAAATAATCCTCCTGAAACTTCATCAACCGGTCATACAAGACATCTAAAATGACCTTCCATTGATAGTTATCGATATACCACAAAGTACCAATAAGTAATTAACATTATTCATTTAAAATGATCAATCGAAGTACATAATGCCCAACTTCTTTATTGGCTTGGATAAGTATCGATGGTTCTGAATTGGTCAATGGAGCTACGTTGGATGCTCCCGCATCATCCTCCCGGGTTGTTTGAGATTTGCCCTCAAATCTAGAAGGTTTTCATCCTCCAAGTAAGGAGAAAGGTCTTCCACGTTGAATGTTGCTGAAACTCCAAACTCTCCTGGAAGGTCAATCTTGTAAGCATTGTCACCAATTCGCTCAATAACTTTAAAGGGACCATCAGCTCTAGGCATGAGCTTGTTCTTTCGTCGAAATGGAAATCTCTCCTTCCTCAAGTGAAGCCACACAAGATCGCCCGGTTGAAATTGAGTCTTCTTGCAACGTTGATTAGCTTTCTTCTTGTAAGATTCGTTGGCCTTTTCAATCTTGGATCGAATCTGCTCATGGAGCTTCTTCATTGATTCAGCTCTTTTCTTGCCATCAAAGCTCACTTGAGAGTTAGACGGAATTGGAATCAAATCAATGGGTGTGAAAGGGTTAATTCCATACACAACTTCAAATGGCGATCGACCAGTAGTATAACTCGGTGATCGATTGTAACCAAATTCAGCATGCGCGAGTTTTAAATCACAATCTTTTAATGATTTACTCACCATACCACGAAGAAGAGTGGTTAGAGTACGATTTGTTACCTCCATTTGGCCATTCGTTTGGGGATGACAAGCTGTGCTGAATAAGAGCCTTGTACCAAGCATTCTCCATAGAGTCCTCCAAAAGTGGCTTAAGAACTTGGAATCACGATCCGACACAATGGTCTGTGGTACTCCATGAATGCAGATAATCTCTTTGAAATATAATTCAGCAATATGAGATGCATCATTGGTCTTGTGACATGGCACAAAATGAGCCATTTTAGAGAACCGATCGACGACCACCATGATAGCATCTTTCCCTCTTTGAGTTCTTGGTAGAGCCACGATGAAATCCATGCTAACATCTTCCTAGGGCTGCAATGGTACCGGAAGTGGAGTATACAAACCTTGATGGAAATGGCTTTTTGATCTTTGACAAGTTGCACACCTTGAGATGATAGCATGCACATCTCCACTCATCTTTGGCCAATAGAAATGCTCTTGAAGAACCTCAAGAGTTTTGTTAATACCAAAATAACGAGCCAATCCTCCACGCGCCTCTCGAATAAGCAATTCGCGAAAAGAACTCTTTGGGACACATAATTGATTTCCTTTAAAAAGAAACCCATCTCGCAAAGAATATATACCTTGAACTCCCCGTTTGCAATTGTTGATGATGGATGAGAACTCCGCATCTTCATAATAAAGTTCTTTCATTGATTGAAATCCAAGAATCCTAGAGTCCAAAATGGCAAGCATAAAATATCTCCTCGATAAAGCATATGCTACAACATTAGTGTTCCCAGATTTATATTTTGAGACAAAAGAAAATGATTGAAGAAATTCTACCCATTTTGCATGTCTAGAATTAAGCTTGCGTTGGCTGCTAATAAACTTAAGCGCCTTATGATCAGAATGGAGGACAAATTGTTTCGGCCTCAAATAATGACTCCAATGATCAAGAGCTCGGACAATGGCATAAAACTCTTTGTCAATAAGTCGAATACTTCCTCTTGGAATCGGATAGCTTATCGCTGAAATATGCCAATGGTTTTTGTGCTTGCACCAGAACGGCACCAATACCAACTCCGCTTGCATCACACTCAACTTTAAATACTTTATCAAAATCAGGAAGTGCAAGAATAGGGGACTCACAAAGTTTCTGCTTGATTATGTCAAAGGCGTTTTGAGCAGCTTTTGTCCATTCAAAAGCACCATTCTTCATGCATTCAGTTATAGGAGCCATGATGGTACTAAAGTTTTTAACAAAACGTCGATAGAAAGAAACAAGTCCATGAAAACTTCTTACATCAGAAATGGACGTTAGAACTGGCCAAGTCTTCATAGGTTCCACCTTGGTTTGATCAACAGAGATTCCATCTTTGGAAACCACATAACCAAGAAACACAATGCTTGGAGAAAAGAACTCACATTTCTCCATTTTAGCATACAGATTTTTGATCTCTCAAGACATTGAAGACTGTTTTAAATGAGAGATATGCTCCTCCTCGTTCCTACTATAAACAAGAATATCGTCGAAATAAACAATGACAAATCGACCAATAAAGGAATGAAGAACCTCATTCATAAGTTTCATGAAGGTACTTGGAGTATTAGATAATCCGAATGGCATAATCAACCACTCATAAAGGCCACCCTTGGTCTTGAAAGCCGTCTTCCATTCATCTCCTTCTCGCATTTTGATTTGATGATAACCACTCCGCAAATCTATCTTTGAAAACACAGAAGAACCATATAATTCGTCAAACATATCATCAAGTCTAGGTATAGGGTACCTATACTTAATGGTGATATTGTTGATGGCCCGACTATCTACACACATTCGATATGTACCATCCTTCTTAGGCACAAGTAGAGCCGGAACAGAGCAAAGACTCATGCTTTCTCGGACGTATCCTTTGAGGATAAGTTCATCGACTTGTCGCTGCAACTCCTTTGTTTCCTCTGGATTGCATCGATAAGCTGGCTTGTTTGGTAGCGGAGGACCGAGGATCAAATCAATTTGATGCTCAATACCTCTTATGGGAGGTAATCCAACTAGCAAATCCTCCGGAAACACATCTGCAAATTCTTTCAACAAGCAATGCATTTTTGGATGTATGGGTCGCTCTATCTCACTCTTTTTCTCGACCACAAGTAAAGCAAATACATTCTTTTGTTTGCTAATGGCTCTCTCAACCGATGTCTCACTCAAGAACAGATTTTCCTTACAAGTGTTTCCCTCCTCAGGTTGATTATTATGTATCGAATAAGGACTCAATGGTAAAAGAGTAATGCATTTTTGTTCCTTATGAAAAGAGTATGTGTTTTTCTGACCATCATGCATAATATTTATATCAAATTGCCACGGTCTACCCAATAACAAGTGGCATGCCTCCATAGGAATCACATCACATACAACCTCATCTCGATAGTTCTTCCAAATCGAAAATGATATAAGAACACGTTTGGTTACCTTGAGTTCATTCCCTTGATTGAGCCATTGGAGCTTGTATGGTTGAGGATGTTTCCTTGTTGGAAGCTTCAGCTTGTCGACAAGAGTTGTCGAAGCAACATTGGTGCAGCTCCCACCATTGATGATCACCGAACACACTTTTCCGTTAATAGTACAACGAGTGTGAAATATATTCTCCCTTTGCTCTTTATTAGGAGAAATTTCAACATGCAAGGCTCTTCAGATGATCAATAACTCGCCATCATCAGCTTTCTCCACAACTTCTTCTTCCCCATCTGATTCAGTAATATTTTGGTCTTGATTGCTCTCAGCCTCTTGAAGTGCCAAATTGATCTCCTCAATTTCTTGAAGAGTCATAACTCTCCGATTTGGACAATTTGCTTGTAAATGCCCAAAATCATGGCACTTAAAGCATTTCCTTGCATCACCTTCAAACTTCTTTTGGACTTCTTTGGAAGGCTTGGCAAGTCTTCCCTTGCCTCTGTCTTTTGTCGACATACTCTCACCCTTACTTGAGGAAGCACCCTTAAAATAGGATGTCACCTTTGTTGAGGTTCTGGAGGAAAACCTCTTGCTCTTAAATTGTTTTTCGACTTTTATGGCTAACTTGCATACATCTTCAAAGGACCAATACGGTTGAAGTTCAACCATATAAGCAATTTCTCGATTCATGCCGCCAAGAAAACAAGCGATGGTTTGCTCGGGAACTTCTGGAACTTCACTCCTCATTTTGAGTTGTTCAAACTCATGAATGTATTCTTCAACGCTCATCCCATGTTGTCTTAGGGAGTTCAGTTTGAGGAAGAGATCTTGCTTATAGTTGTCGGGCAAGAACCTCTTCTTCATCAACTTCTTGAGTTTTTCCCAAGACTTGATTCGGCATTTTCCTTCCTTTGCTCGTTGAAGCTTTAGATTCTCCCACCATAGAGAAGCATATTTGATCAGCTTTAGGACAGCAACCTTACATTTCTTCTCATTCGAATAGGATTTGAAGTCAAAAATTCGTTCGGTTATGTGTAGCCAATCAACAAAGTTGTCGGGATTGAGATTACCGTCAAACTCAGGGACCTCCACTTTAATGTCTCTTTCATCCTCCTTATACCTCCCTCTCCGTCTTCGTCTTCGAATTGGAGATTCAGAATCACTAGAGTGCAGGATCGTTCGGTTGTCTCCAGTGGACTCGAAATCGCCATCAGAATTTTGACGAGATTCAGAATCATCACGTCGATGTCGTTCATTGGGATGCCTTGCTAGTTGTCCTTGTCTCGTCGGATTCTCTAGAAGATTAGGACTCACTCCATTTGTTTTGAAGATTTTGGATTGCACGATCTCACCTTTCGTTGTGCGCCTGCTCCAGAGTCAAGCCTCTAGGAACTTGTTCATCCATAAGGAATTTGTAACAAAAGAAAGAAAGGAATCACTCAAATGAGTTGAACCTTGAGCTCTGATACCAATATTTTGATGCGTGATGGGGTGAGTGATTCAAGAACGGAATTTTTTTTGAAGGGATTTTTGTGGTTAAGTGTATGGAGTAGTGTATTCGATGAAGAAATGAAAAGGAATAAGAAAAAAAAAAGAGCGATCTCCTTCCAAGGTATAAAGGTCACGCCACCAACCGAAGAAGAGGATCGAGATCTACGAAACTCACCACCAAATCCTAAAGCTTCCACCAGCCAAGGATAAAGAACTTCGGGATAGGAGAAGCTCACCACCAAGGCCTAAAGATTCCACCAGCCAAGGATAAAGGGCTTCTTAGCTCACCACCAAGGAGTGATCTACACTCCAAGGATAAAGAAACCGAAGGGAGTTATCCACTCTCCGAAGGAGTTCACTCAAGTTGAGAAAATCTCACCATTCTCATTCATGAAATTCGTATTTCCCCTACATTGCATAGTTTCCTCTATTTATAGGAGGATTTTAGCCTTAGGAAATATTAAAAACAAACTTTAATGACCTAGGAACTTAAACGTTCGACTCTTGAGCTACATAATAATAAAAATAGTTAGGAACTTAATAAAAAGCCTTTACTAACACGGGAACTAAATGCCTTTAATCTTCGGCCTTCCACATTCTCGAACCGTTAGCTTTCCGTGTTCTTAAACCTTTGGCTTTCCATATTCTTGAACCGCATTCGTGAACCTTTAGCCTTCCCAAAATTCGAGCTCCTCCCTTGACTAGAAAATAATCCTCCTGAAACTTCATCAACCGGTCATACAAGACATCTAAAATGACCTCCCATTGATAGTTATCGATATACCACAAAGTACCGATAAGTAATTAACATTATTCATTTAAAATGATCCATCGAAGCACATAATGCCCAACTTCTTTATTGGCTTGGATAAGCATCGATGGTTCTGAGTTGGTCGATGGAGCTACGTTGGATGCTCCCGCATCACTCGTGCAGTTCCCGAATTATTAGTAGATATAGGGAATTGTCCATAAGGATGCTGATTACCTTGACCTCTCCCTATGCCAATGCCTCGGCCTCCTCCTCGGACACCATGCCCACTATATCCACCACGGGTTGCTCCATCACTCCTATTACCACTACCAGTTCGAGTTTGGGACACAAGAGCTGAACTTCCCACCATAGATGTAGTATCCTAAGAGGACTCACAAGATACTCGAAGAACTCGAGCAAATGTATCTGTGAGTGACGCTATATTCTCTCCTCCAAGAATCTGAGACCTAACATTTTCATATTCAAAACCAAGACATCCTAAGAATCCCATTACGGCCAATTGTTCCCTTTGACGTTGCATTTGTTGAACATCAGCTGAAATAGGGAGAACGGCATTCAAATCCTCATACAATCTCTTAAAGTCTGCAAAGCACTAGGTAATAGAGCGTCCCTTCCTTTCAAATCGATAAAACTCCTGCGATAGCTCATAAATCTGTGACAAATTATCTTGGCCAGAATATAGCACATTCAAATACTCCCATGGTTCTCTGACTATATCAATATGTGTTACCATGTCAACTATATTACTCTCCATAGAATTCAGCATTTGACTAAGAATACGTGCATCAACACTATCCCAAGTTACATCATCTCTGGGCTTAAACTCAGTTAAGTGTCTATGTTGATTCATGCCTGTCAAAGTAAGCTTCACAATTTTCTTCCATTGGTGGAAATTAGCACTACCTGCAAGCTTCTTATCAGTAATTCAATTAGATGAGGAGGAAATCACCTCAGTCATCATAGTATTATTCTTCTCATGATCTACTTCAATTGGACTCTTCAAGTGATCACCCATTTTCCAAATAAAAATAAGCAAACTCTGACCTTAACTTCCGTCAAACAACTCAACCTCAATAATTCAATAACCCAATATTACCACTACCAAATAAAATGATAGAAGCTACCACACAACTTTCAAATCACCAAATAAATAACTACACTATATCCAAGCAGCAACTTGCTTCATCACAAGTCTCGAACAAATTAATCAGCCAAATCAGCAAGTTAAAAGCAAATTCTAACCCACAAAATCATCCCGATGAGTGCAGCTACTGCTCTTTGTTACCCAGCAAGCAAATCATCTCGATGAGTGCAACTACTGCTCTCTGTTACCCAACGAGTGCTACTGCTCTCTATCTGCTTTCTCTCTCTAGGATTTTCCCTCTCCTGCACCGACCTCACGTACAGGAAGCAACACAACTACGCCACTAAGTCCAACGAGCACAGGGTCGTTAAAACCCCTGGTAGGCCAACGAATCACACAAGCACGAGCGAGCCGCGTGAGCGCGATGAAGTGGCACGAGCGCACTGCTCGTGCAGCATAATCAAGCCGGGCGGGTAGCGCGAGTGAGCCGCGCGAGTGGTGCGAGCCGAGCAAGCCGCACGAGCTGCGCGAGCACTGCAAGTGAGCCTCGTGAGCGAGCCGCACGAAGAAGCGAGAGAAGCCCTATTCCGATGAGCGGCAATGATAGCCAACTATTCCGGCGAGTCGACGGCGGTCCGGCGAATCGACAGCGGCGTCATCTAGGGTTAAGCCCTAGGCTCTGATACCATGTGAGGAAAACTCACTACGTATTATTCAATAAAGTTTAATATATATACATAAAAAATAAACCCTAAAAGTAGTAAAGACTCATTTACCCTTCTTATCCCTAACATATAGCTATGATGTAATTGAGTGAGTCTTATGAAATTTCAAACTTGGTCAAACAATACTTTGATTGAGAACCTAGAAATATCACAGACGCCTATTTTCATTAACATTGAGTCTAAAGTTTCAGCACTTGTATGCGCTTAATGCTTTACTTGATGTGTCTTTGTTTCCCTACTCCTATTACGAAAGAATATATAATCAAATACTTATCTTGACCATTAAGAAATAAGCAAATTGCTAGAGGTTTGTCACCATGTTATATGATTTTTACTTCAGATGGCTTTGGCTGGAGCCCGCAAGGAGCTCAATCATGAAAGTCTATGACTCATTGCATTAAACAGGGCATAAAGTACTCTTAAGGTTTTGTTAAATTGTAAAATCACCCTTCAAAACCTTTTCTAAATCTACTAATACACTTCAGATGGAGATGAGTCTCCTGGGTTGTTTTACTGCTAAAGGGGAAAGTGAATAGGGAAAAACCAAAAGTTATTGTCAATGTATCCAACGGCAGTAACATCAGGCCTAACTGTAATTTCAACACTCATTTTGCCACTCACCATGTATAGTTTCAATTGGTCCAATGGTACTGCATTCCTATCCTCTGTAGAAAACCCTTTTCCTTGAGGTTTTGCCATTCATTCTCGAAGAAAATGTGATGTGGGACGAAACACTGGGACTAATGTCAAGGATATAAAGCAAATTTAGAACTACTGCAAATTGAAACATCATATTCACAGTTCAGGAATTTTCATCTTTAAGTAAGCCACAGCTAGCCACAACTTCCCCACTTGTTTGGCGAATAACCAAGTTATTTCTCGTTTTCCATGAGATCATGAGATCAACCTTGAAAACATTTTAACTCTACTGCAACTCCAGCCAAGGTAAAAGGTCCAAATAATTGATGGAGTGTAAAAAAAAAGCCCAATGATGAAAGAAAAGTGTGATAAAAGTCTGGCCATTGCATGGATGTAACATCATATTCACTATGGACAGTCACACATCTACTACAATGTCAAAAACTTGATCCTTATATAAGGAATCACGAAGTAGAATCCGAGGACCAGATACGGGGGTAAAAGGCACACAACACTGGTACTTTGGATAATATCTTGAACCATAACTGTAGTAAGCGTCCGCCCAAGAATGGTCAAAGACAAATTCACCATACAAGTGACTGCACATCAACATGAAAAATGAGTGAAACCATCTCCGTAAAGCTCCTCAAAGATTGTAAAAATTGCTCAATGTATAGCTATTTATGAGGAGCTTAGAAGAAACTATCTATTTGAAGTTTCAAAGAAAATAAATCTAATCCTGAGAACAAAGAAGAGGATAAACCTTTTTAGATAAAGTGGAACAACACCTACAACAGTCCCAGATTCATCCTTAGCAACAATGTGTCGCGGCATTCATCCTGTTTCCTAAAAGCAATTAAATAGATCAACGGAGTATCCAAGAGAAGCTATACAGCTTAGCAGCATAGTAACATGAAAGAACTCCATTCAGGAACAATAGGAAGAGAAGCCAAAACCTAAAGGTACCGAGAGGGTACCAATCCATTAAAAAAACTACTTCACTAGGTAGACATCAAGTTCTACAAAACTCAATAGTCCCTCTTCATTCAAAAAGAAACTTCGTGGAATATACCAGAAATAAAAAGGAACTTTTTTCCCCATGCATTAGAGCATCGAAGGAGAGATCTCTCTAGAGACGAAACCTATCGGGCGACAAGGTTGTCGGACGTAAAAGCATCGGGGACACCCCACAAGCAGCGGTGTGCAACCAACTTATCGGTGAAAGCTTATGCACGAAGGAACCAAGGGATAATTATGCCAAGGACTCCAATATTAATGAAGCAAATACCAATCATCCAATCCTCCTCTCATAAGAACGCAAAAATTACGTTGATGAACAACAATCTCAACCCCTAGAACGCAAAATCTCACCTTCACATCAGAATTAGACTCCTCCAAACTCGAAAGGAACCTATGCGAGAGAAACGGATTATACTTCTAAAGGTCAGTAGCATCAAGAGCACACGCATCCCAATCATCCGCCGAAACCTCGGAGATGGAATTAACAATCGACGGTGATATACGCCGGCCTCGACGCCGCGACATCTCGCGCGACGAACACGAACCTATTCATTCCGTACATCCCGGAAAAGAACCATCGTGAACGTGACTAAGAACATACCTCGGCGCCGGCGGCGCCGTCGAGCATAATAGCCGAGGAAAGATCGACGGTCTCGCGAGGCTCTAGAGACTTCTTCGACCTCCAGAACAACGCGCGGATTCTGGCGGCGGCGGTGGCTCGGAGTCAAAGTTGATGACGAGTTCGTTAGAGGGAAGCAATTGGACAGAGGCCCAGAAGTTGCCGAGAGACCAACGCGAGCACAAACCTTATGCTCGATCTCCACGTTGAAAAACAGTCGGAGGCGAAGGCGGTCGAGAACCAGCTACGACCAGCAGGGCTCTTGGAGGAGGCTGCGAAATCGAAGATGTAGATGATGAAGAATGGAATCAGATGATGATAATGAAGAATAGACTTAGCAGAAGCAAAATCTGTACAAGAAATGTTCTATATATCTTTGTATCAGAATCTCATGTTTGTGCAAAGTATCAACTACAACAATCAATACAAATCCTATGTTCTTCCTCTTCTACTATGTTTTCATTGTGTGTACATCTCATAGTCGAGCTGACTTTCTTAACCCTACGGAGTTTTATTTCTCTCTATATATAACAAAAGAGAGAAGCTAATTTTCCAGTAACAAAAAAACTAAACTACCAAACTTTGCCAACCGTTTACAACAAAACAACAACTCGTTAACTAAGCAAGCTTGACGATCCGTGTCTTCTACATCGCATGTGCTTCACCGTTGATTAGTCTGGCGATCCGTGTCTTCTGTATCAACTCATGTTAGTCTTCATCACCAGCTTTCCATTGTTGATCATCAGCTTGTTTCTATTTTTCTGCATACTTGATTTATCGTTTTCCTTCTCGAAGTCACCAGCCGACTTTATAGTAACAGAGTAGGATAAAGATCCTGATCCTTTAACATCCCCCCTCAAATTGGGAAGGGTGAAAGATCCCATTCCCAATTTGGTTCGGAGAGTAACATGAGCTAATCGTGAGAGAGATTTAGTAAACATATCAGCTAATTGAAGATGAGTAGGTATATATTGAACACGAATAGATCTAGAAGAAACTTTCTCACGTACGAAGTGGAAGTCGACTTCGATATGCTTAGTTCGAGCATGCAATATTGGATTGGCTGTAAGAGAAATTGCTGATCTGTTGTCACAGAATAAAGATGTAGCTTATGGAAGAGAAATACCAATATCACGTAATACAAAGCTTATCCAAGTGAGTTCAGCAGTTGTTGAGGCAAGTGCCCGATATTCTGCTTCTGTGGAGGATCTTGAAACATTGGGTTGTTTCTTGGCTGACTAAGAAAGCAAATTAGATCCAAGAAAGGTACAAAACCCAGTTGTAGAGCGTCGTGTGATAGTACAACCTGCCCAATCAGCATCCGAAAACCCATAGAGGTTTACTGAACTTTGAGAATGGAGATAGATCCCAAGATGTATGGTACCTTTGACATATCGAAGGACTCTCTTTAATTGGTGAAAGTCTGCCACTGTAGGATGTTGCATTTTTTGACAAAGAAGATTTGTGGCAAAAGCCAGGTCTAGTCGTGTGATAGTTAAGTACTGAAGACCACCAACCAAGCTTTTGTACTCAATAGGATCTGTTAGTTGATTTGCAGCATTGATCATGGAAATTGATCAAAGTGGCAAGGGTGTTGAGATTGGTTTGCATTCAGCCATATGAGCTCGTTTCAGTAAGTCAGTAGCATATTTTGTTTGACACGGAAATAGATTATGTGAAGTACGTTTGGCTTCAATGCCCAAAAAATAGTGAAGATATCCAAGATCCTTCATATGGAAGTGAAGGCTGAGCTTATGAATCAAGGTAGTTAAAAGTTGAGATGAGCTACCAGTCAAGATGATATCATCAACATACAGTAGTAATAACACTGTATGTGATTCAGCATGAAAGACAAATAAGGAAGGATCTGTTGTGCTACAGAAGAAGCCAGTTTCGAGTAAAAATTTGCTGAATTTATCGAACCAAGCTCTTGGGGCTTGTCGAAGACCATATAAGGACTTTTGGAGCAGACAGACATAACTCAATTTTTGAGGATGTATAAAGCCAGGTGGCTGTTCCATGTATACAGTCTCATTTAAATCTCCATGGAGGAAAGCATTTTTGACATCAAGTTGATGTATTGGCCACTATTTCATCAGAGCTAGAGACAGCACTATACGGATTGTTGCATGTTTTACAACAGGGCTAAAGGTCTCAGTAAAGTCAAGTCCTGCCTTTTGGTGAAAACCTTTGGCTACTAGTTGAGCTTTTAGTCTGTCAAGGCTCCCATCAGGTGCGAGTTTGGTCTTAAACACCCACTTGCAGCCTATTACATTCATCTGGTCACTTCTAGGAACTAATGTCTAGGTTTGATTTTCATTTAGTGCACTCATTTCTTCTTACATTGCACTATACCAAGCTTTATCAGCTAAGGCTGATTTGATAGACCTTGGTTCCATAGGAACGTGATACTCAGCTAAACAAGCATACTTTGGATTTGGTTTTCTAACCCCAGATTTCAGTCGAGTCTGCATATGATGAACATTAATAGTACCTTGAGAAGAAGGAAGAATAGAATTGTGTTGTTCTTGATCAGGACTAATGTCAGCAGGTAGATCATTGTGTGAAGATAAAGAGCTGGAAGTATGTTGTTCTTGATTAGTAGAGAGATCTGTAGGCATAACATTTATTGAAGTAAAGACTGGTTGTTCATCTGTTGTGTATTCATTCTGCATTGGTACTGAGGAAGTGGTCTGTGGCTCCTGTCCACTATATAGGTGATGACTATAATAATCATCTATAACAGGATGATTATGACTTTTGGCTAACTGATGAAGAGGACTATTATCTGTTAAGCTTGTACTTGGAGGTTCGAACAAATGAATTTCTCCAATCCATTGTTTATATAAAGTTGTATACTGTCCAAACTCATTGGCCAACTGCTTTGTGAATGGATAAAAAGTTTCATCAAAGACAACATAGCTACTGATATACACACGATTATCTGTAGGTACAAGACATTGATATCCTTTGTGCAGATCACTATAACCCAAAAAGACACAGGTAAGAGATCGAGGATCAAATTTGTGGTTTGCATATGGTCTCAAGCAAGGATAACAAGCACAGCCAAACACCCTTAAATGATCATACCTTGGCTGTCTATTATGAATTTTGTTATAAGGTGTATCCATCTTCAATTTTGGTGTGGGGAGAATATTTACAATGTAATTAGCTGTCACAAAGGCATCTACCCTAAATTTCAGTGGAACTTTTGAGTGATACAACATAGCTAATCCCAGTTCAACTATGTGTCGATGTTTTCTTTCTGAGACCCCATTCTGTTCTGGTGTGTGTGGACATGATATAAGCTGTTTTATCCCACAATTCTTCAGATGATTTCGAAACTTGTTACTTACAAATTCTCCTCCTCCATCACTCTGGAAAGTTTTAATCTTATGATTATATTGCCTTAAACTAACTTCTGGAATTGGACAAATATATCATAGAACTCAGATTTCAACTTCATAGGATATAACCAGCTATATCGAGAAAAATTGTCAACAAAAATCACATAGTATCTGAACTTCTGAAATGAGCATACTGGTGATGGTCCCCAAATGTCACAATGGACCTTTTCTAATGGAAAACTCGATGTAGAATCTGACAAAGAAAAAGCTAGTGCTGTACTTTTTGCTATTTCACAGCTGCTGCATACATTCTTAGATGTTGAGTTGTAATGGATCAGCTTCTATTTCTGCAGATGTTTCACTATTTGTGAATTTGTGTGAGCTAATCTCTGGTGCCATATGTCTTCATCCACAGTCTTTTGCCTTTGAGTAAAAAAAGCTTATGTGGTCTGTGTATCTACTTGATAAAGCCCTCTAGTTTTCCTTCCGAGCTTCACCATTACTTTGGTATTGTTGTCCTTTACATAAACACCAGTTTTGTCAAAGATAAACGAGCAAGGATAGTCATCTATAAGGTTAGATACTGAAAGAAGATTCTTCTTTATTTCTGGAACAATCAGAACATCATTAAGAGGTAATGTATTACCCTCTGTAGTTAGCCAAGTATCACCAATGCATGTAACAGGTAAACATGATCCATTGCCGATCATAACAGTATCATGTCCTTGATATTTAGAAAGAGTAAGAAGCATACCAGGATTGGCACTGATGTGAGCTGTACCACCAATATCAGGATACCATTCGCTTTTTGTTGAATCTTCAATATGCATTGTTGTTAATGTTGCTAGAATGTCTTCTGCTTGATAAGAGTTGTCAAAACGATACCAGCAACAAAGAGCATCATGTCCAGATCGTTTACATATTTGACATTCCAATTGAATATTGCTTGTTTCTTTCTCATCCTGTAAGTTCTTATTTGAGTTTACAGAAGGATAAGTTTTGGTGTTTTGGTACCTTTGAGAATAAGTGGCATAGGGTCTAAATCCGATTAGTTGTAGAGAAAGTATTTCTCATGCGAGATCTTGATCTCCTTGTCCTTGGATTAAGGCATCTATTCTGTAAGTCTGATTTCTTTCAGCATAACCAAAGCCTCGACCTCTATTATTAACAGCTCTACCACGACCATAGCTTCAGCCTCCTCTGTAACTTCCTCTTTGAGGTATAAATCCAGAAGTTTGAGAGATGTATTCTCCATTAGTATTTTCTTTAAGCTGTATCTGAGATTGTCTTTGCCCAAAATAGGCCAAATTAGGATTGAATTGATTCCTGGAATAGGTCTTCAGCCTTGATTCAAACCTTTCTAATTGGGCAATAACCTCATCATAATCAGGTCGAGGCTTTAAGCAGTATATGGTGGTTCGAAAATTTTCATATTCAGGGCCTACACCTTCCAATACACCAAACATTTTGGTTATTTCATCCACAGTTTTGCCTATTGCATTCAACTGATCACATATGGACTTATATTCTCTAAGATAAACAGAGAGAGCTTGCTCATGCTTCCGACACGATTATAGCTTTCCTCTCAGTTCGAACTCTCTAGCAATTGACTTATGTGTAAATCATTTTAGGAGTGTTTGCCATACTTCAGACGATGTTTCTAATCCAATTATTAAGCTCAAAATGTTCTCAGTAACAGCCCCATTGATCCAAGATGATATCAACTGATCAGTTCTTGTCCAATCAATATAATCTTGATTGACAAGTTCATATTCACAGCCTTCACCCTCTCTTTGCAGCATTCGAGGAGGTGAAGGGATATCACCATTAACAAAACCAAAAATCTCTTGACTTTTCAGAAATCTCTGGATTTGAGCTTGCCACAACAGGAAGTTATCTTCAGCAAGTTTGATTGTGACGAAATTCGAGATGTTCACATGTATTGGAAAAGGATACTTTGGTGTTCTAACCACCATTGTTACAATCCTTCATCTTGAAGAAGAAGATAACAATAATACTATGAGTTCTGATATGATTACCGTGATACTGAGAGTTGCTGGTGCTTCAGATCTTTTGTCTTGATGTAATGACCTACTACTGAATGAATCTTTTCATCAAATGCAGTAGAACCGACTCTGATACCATGCGAAATCGAAGATGTAGATGATGAAGAATGGAATCAGATGATGATAATGAAGAATAGACTCAGCAGAAGCAAAATCTGTACAAGAAATGTTCTATATATCTTTGTATCAGAATCTCATGTTTGTGCGAAGTATCAACTACAACAATCAATACAAATCCTCTGTTCTTCCTCTTCTACTATGTTTTCATTGTGTGTACATCTCATAGTCGAGCTGACTTTCTTAACCCTATGGAGTTTTATTTCTCTCTATATATAACAAAAGAGAGAAGCTAATTTTCCAGTAATAGAAAAACTAAACTACCAAACTTTGCCAACCGTTTACAACATAACAACAACTCGTTAACTAAGCAAGCTTGGCGATCCGTGTCTTCTACATCGCATGTTCTTCACCGTTGATTAGTCTGGCGATCCGTGTCTTCTATATCAACTCATGTCAGTCTTCATCACCAGCTTTCCATTGTTGATCATCAGCTTGTTTTTGTTTTTCTGCATACTTGATTTATCGTTTTCCTTCTCGAAGTCACCAGCCGACTTTATAGTAACAGAGTAAGATAAAGATCCTGATCCTTTAATAGAGGCGACGTGCCAGAGGTAGATGACTGGTGAGGCGGAGGCGGTGCAATGCGCTGAGAAGGAAATAGAGTGAGTGCAGCTCGTTCTCTATATGCTCTTCCACGAGGAGAGAGAGAGAGAGAGAGAGAGAGAGAGAGAGAGAGAGAGAGAGAGAGAGAGAGAACTCAAAATATTTAAGTAAGGAGAAGAGAAATTTTAAGCGGGAGTCGTCCTTTCTTCTGCCAGCTCAACCGAGCCGAGCCACCAGCCGGGAGTTATTTCAGAGAGATTGAGAAGAGAGAGGAGAGAGACAGAAGCGCCGAAGATGGAGAGAAGAGAGCATACGTGATGGGCCCTGAGGATAGGTGTCGACGCGTGAATAATTCAAAGCACGGATGACGTGGCACTATTAGGGTACCCAATATTTTCTCAGATGGGAGATCGTGGCTTTGATGGAGAAAAATATGTAGAACAAGAGAGAGGATTTTAAAAGAGAGGGGAAGGGGTGCTTCTTCGTGCGAGCTGGAGAAGAAGCATTTAATGAACAGAGAGATGGGGGACGCAGAACCTTCTCTGAAAAGTGATGGTGGGCCCGGCAAAAGAACAAAGCATTTAATGAAGACAGGGAAGGGTGCAAAAATTTGACTGAAAATAATGATGGCCCATCTCCACGTGGAGCCATGTGTCACCTCCTCATTGGGCAGGTGCAAGTGACTTGGCGGTCCCGAATCACCTAATATTTTCTAGAGAGACGGGGTACGCAAAGCCCAACAGAAGAACAAAGCATTTAATGAAGACAGGGAAGGGTGCGAAAATTTGACTGAAAATAATAGTGGGCCCGTCTCCACGTGGAGCCTTGCGTCGCCTCTTCATTGGGCAGGCGCACGGTGACTTGGCGGTCCCGAACCACCTAATATTTTCTCATCAACCTTCTCTTATAACGCACCTCCATTTTTGTCTCTAGCTCGGCCGATGGCTAATCCAAATGGATCTAATCCACAAGAACTTCAACCTCTTGCTCCCTACACTTACTCAGGTTACACGCCTGTTCACATCGTCTTCGTAGTGCCTGGGTTCACCAAGAGATATTTCATATATATCAAGGATGACACTGTTGCCAGAGAAGTCGTGCTCATTGCTCATTACCGAGGCACTCTCAGGGAATGGCGAGGTTTTTAAGTTTGTAATCCTAAAATCAAAGCAGTTTATTCTTGGGGAATTGTGAGTTTAGTAAATTATAAATACATAATATGAGAATCTATGTGTCAATATTTGAATGGTGCAAAAATGTCAAGAGTTTCAGACTTAAAATGGTTAAGATGCCCTCATCGTAACATTTTGATCAATAAATAATAAGTAAAAGTTATTTCTTTTAGTCTTGGATTCTTAATTTTGGGGAAGAAAATCAACAAAGTCTGTTTTCAGTTTAGTTGAATTAATAATTGGTCGGAAATTTGAGACTAAGAGACCTACTTAATTTAGATAGGAGCTTTTAGTCTTGGATTTATTTAGAATTTCACCCAAAAGGAAAAAAAGCAACAAGGCTTTTGCTTTCTTTTTTCCAGTTTCATTGCATTAATAGGTTGGAAACTTGAGACAAAAAGCACGAGTTAAAGAAGAGGTCGGAAGGAAAAGACTCTGAATATTGAAAGAGGAAGACATTCAAGGGGAAGTCAGACGATGGCAAAAGACATGAGAATCAAAACTGGCTTAATCCCCCACCAAACCTTCTGTCTTCGTTTTCTTTCGTGTACATGAAGTCAAAAAATAACAAAATAAACAATTCAAATGCTTCTATTGTGTGCTCTGTTCCCCAGCTCCTTTTGCTTTTCTTTTCTTTTTTTCTTTTGTGGTCCAAACATCCCATTTCATTCATTCTAGATGTTAGACAATTCATATAATACTTGATGCGGAAATTCATAACAAATCAATGATCTTTGATCTTCATAATTTTCACAAATAGATGAAGACATACCTTTATCCATAACGCTACGCTTGATGATGATCGTTGTAGAAAACCAATGATCTCGAACCAAAATGAGAAATCCGATTTCTCTCCCTTAACCCACTAAACCTTAATGTATTCAATTGATGGAGGAGAGAATACGTTCTTTCTGTTATTGTTGTTCGTATGTGGGTGGAGAGAGGACCGAACTCTATTTATACGTTCATTCAAAAGGTGTCTTCCATCAAAGCGATATACCCTTTCGTTTTATTAGAGTCGTACCTTCTCGTAACCAATAATTATTTATAGCATTTCAATAATTATTAAACCGTATAATAAATCACATAATATGGGCCACAATAATTCTTACATTCTCCCACTTGGCCCATATGATGTTCCTTTCATGGTTTAATAAAGACTATAATGTGCACAATAAGATTATGCTATAAAATTTCATTAAATTGGCAATCACATAATAATCATAATTAAGTAAAGAAAACTAATATGAGTCATAGTGGTTCTATGTCATCAATTGACATAATCCCTTCTATGTACTACAACTATATCACTTTACTTAACATGATCCATAAATGAGAAGTACAGTAATAGTCAAACCATAATGTTTATTTAGAAACTATCCTATTTAACATTCATCTATTTCCATAATGTATACTAGATAGAAAACATGAAATATCATAAACATGTAAGTGAGCTCAAAGTGTCAAATACATAAACTCAATACAATCATAATACAAATATTAATGACGTCCAATAATGCCCATTCTTTCAATATGCTCATTAAATGTTTTGGGCGGCAATCCTTTTGTTAAGGGATCTGCTATCATAAGATTGGTGCTAATGTGCTCAATTGACACTCTTTGTTTCTGAACTTCTTCTTTGACAGACAAGTATTTGATCTCCATATGCTTAGCACCCTTAGAATACTTGTCGTTCTTAGAGAAGAAAACTGCTGCAGAGTTATCACAATAAATTTTCAGCGGCTTGGCAATACTGTCGACAATCACAAGTCTTGAAAGAAAATTCCGCAACCATAATCCATGAATTGTGGCCTCAAAGCATGCCACAAATTCAGCTTCCATAGTGGATGCAGCAATAACTAACTGCTTTGCACTCTTCCATGAAATTGCCCCTCCAGCCAGAAGAAACAAGTAACCAAACGTTGATTTTCTTGTATCGGCACATCCGGCTAAGTCTGAATCTGAATATCCAATCACCTCGAGATGATCAGATCTTTTATAAGTGAGCATATGATTCTTCGTTCCTTGCAAGTATCTAAGAACTTCCTTTGCAGCTTTCCAATGATCCATTCCAGGATTACTTTGATACCTGCCTAGCATTCCGATAGCAAAACTGATGTCTGGTCTGGTGCAAGTTTGTGCATACATTAAGCTCCCCACAACAGATGCATAAGGAATATTATTCATTTGTTCTCGTTCCAATTCACTTTTCGGACATTGCATAAGGCTAAATTTATCACCTTTCTGAATTGGAACTATTCATGTTGAACATTTACTCATATTATGTCTCTCTAAAATTTTCTCAATGTAGGCTTTCTGAGACAATCCTAATGATCCTTGTGATCTATCACGGAATATTTTTATTCCTATCACATATGTTGCCTCTCCCATATCTTTCATTTCAAAATTCTTAGAGAGAAATTTCTTAGTTTCATGTAACAAACCAAGATCATTAGCAGCAAGCAAAATATCATCAACATACAGAACTAGAAAAATAAACTTGCTCCCACTAATCTTCATATATATACACCGATCAACGGTGTTTTCCTTAAATCCAAATGAAATTATGGTATCGTTAAACTTAAGATACCATTGTCGGGAAGCTTGTTTAAGTCCATATATTGACTTCTTTAATTTACATACCATGTGTTCATTTCCTTTAACTGAAAAGCCTTCGGGTTGGTCCATATAAACCTCTTCTTCTAAATTCCCATTAAGAAAAGCGATTTTTACATCCATTTGGTGTAACTCCAAGTCATAATGAGCCACCAAAGCCATAATAATTCTAAGTGAGTCCTTTTTAGAGACTGGTGAAAATGTCTCTTTATAGTCATGCCTTCTTTCTGAGTAAAACCCTTTGCAACAAGTCTGGCTTTATGTCGCTCAATATTGCCTTTTGAGTCGCGCTTGGTCTTAAAGACCCATTTACACCCGACCTTCTTACATCCTTTAGGCAATTCAACAATATCCCAAACTTGATTTTGATGCATGGATTTTAACTCTTCTTCCATGGCATTAAACCATTCATTAGAATTTTCACATTCCATGGCTTGAGAAAATGAATCTGAATCATTTCCAATTCCTAAGTCAATTTCTGACTCTTGCAGATAAACCATATAGTCATCAGAAATAGCCGACCTCCTTTCTCTTTGAGATCTCCTTAATACTATTTCTTGTAACTCGGCCATTGGAGGTTCATTATTGACAACTTTAGAAGCTTTGGGTATAGGAACTTCTACCCTTACTTCTTGAATGCAAGCATCACACATTCTTTCACTCCCACTGATGTCACCATTCTCAATGAACCTAACATTTTCAGATTCAACAATTCTTGTACTATGATTAGGAAAAAAAAATTTATACCATTTGGATTTCTCTACATAACCAATGAAATAACCACTGGTCGTTCTTGAATCCAATTTCTTTTCATGTGGATTGTAAATTCTTACTTCGCTTGACAACCCCAAACATGCGGGTGTCGTAAACTAGGTTTCCTTCCGTCCACAGTTCAAATGGAGTCTTTGGAACGCCTTACTAGGAACCCTATTTAATAAGTACATAGAAGTCTTTAAAGCATACATCCACAAAGACAAGGGTAAAGATGAATGACTCATCATACTCCTAACCATTTCCATTAAAGCACGGTTACGCCTTTCTGCTACACCATTTTGTTGTGGTGTACCTGGTATTGTGTATTGAGCACAAATGCCATGTCTTTCAAGGAATTTAGCAAATGGACCTGGACATTGTCCCGATTCATCATACTTTCCATAATATTCACCGCCTCTATCCGATCTTACTATTTTCACCTTTCTATCTAATTGTCTCTCAACCTCTTTAATATACACTTCAAGTGCATTACTTGATTGAGACTTATCATGCAATAGATAAATGTAACCATAACGTGAAAAATCATCAATAAAGGTTATGAAATAGCTTTCCTTACCAAAAGATGGAACATCAAAAGGACTACATATGTCAGTATGTATAATCTCAAGAAGCTCTGTGCTTCTTGTGGCACCTTTCATAGTGTGTTTTGTTTGTTTTCCTTTAATACAATCAATACACACTCCAAGGTCAGTAAAATCCAAATTTGGAAGAATTTCATTCTTCACTAATCTTTGCATTCTTTCTTTGGATATATGACCCAAACGTTTATGCCACAAGTAAGCAGAATTTTCATTTACCAAACTTCGTTTAGTGCCAACATTATGATGCAGGGTCATTAATGTCTCAACAAAAGTATTATCAAGTCTAAATTTGTAAAGACCATCACATAAAGTTCTAGTTCCAATAAGAGTATCACTCTTAAATAGACTGAAAGATTCAGATCCAAACTTACAATAAAATCCCGCCACATCAAGTCTTGGCAAATAAACTAAATTGCGAGAAAATGTAGGTACAAAAAGGGTTCGAAATAAATCCAAATAATGCCCAGTATCTAAGATCAAACGATAAGTGCCAATGCCTTCAACTGGAGCTTTGTCTCTGTTCCCCATAATCACATAACTTTCATTTGGCTTTATAGTTTGGATCGTAAGAAATCCTTACATCGTATTTGACACATGAGTGGTGGCACCAGAATCAATCCACCAAGTATTATAAGGAACTTGTAAAGTTTGATTCAAAACATACTAAAGCACAAAGCTTACCTTTCTTTTCGAACCAAGCCTTACATTTCAGACAATCTTTCTTCAAGTGTCCTATTTTGTTGCAAAAATGACACTTAATAAGATTGTGTTCCTTCTTGTGGATTTGAGAAGCCTTTGAAGAGTCATTCATGACGTGTAGTCCTTTCTTCTTGCTCCTTCCACCTTTCCTCTTAAAATTCTTTCGAACTTCTTGATGACTTGAGAGATGAACCGAATGAGTCTTTTGATTCTTTATCCGTGTTTCCTCTTGAACTAGCATACTGGCCAATTCATTTACATTCCACTTATCCTTTATAGTGTTGTAATTCATTTGAAATTGTCCATATTGCTCATGAGGCAAGGAATTAAGTATAAATTGTACTAAAAAGTACTCATCCACGTTCATTCCCAAAATCCTTAACTTTTCTGCTAAATTCATCATCTTAAGTATATGCTCATGCATGGTACGCGAACCATCATATTTCATGGTGGTCAGTGTGCTCATCAGTGTACCAGCAAGTGACTTATCAGCAGTTTGAGAACGCTCTTCCACAAATTTCATAAATTCCTTAGCATTGTTAGTCTTGGGAAGAGAAGTCTTTAAGTTGTTTGCAACTGTCATTCACATGAACATTAAGTTCAGTCTGTTCAATCTTTCCCAAGCTTTATGGAAAGACTTTTTATCATTGCTACTTTCATCAGTAATAGCAGCTGGTTTCTCAGCTTGAAGTGCTAAATCAAGATCCAGGACACCTAAGTGAAATTGGACTTGTTCACTCCAATCAGGAAAATTTATCCCATTGAATAAGGGAACAGATGAGGCGTGCGAATGGAGTGAAACAGGTACAGATACTGCAAATGTGCAAGAAAATACTCATACATTAATGTTTTGAGAATATCACTTAATCAGATTCAAATTAAATGACACATGTACATCATAGTTCTCCTTTGGGCGATCCTATGATATATATATATATATATATATATATATATATATATATATATATATATATATATATATAAACCATAACGATGCTAATAACTTTTATTTGATAATTGTAAATATATCTTATTAAAATTTATTTGTTATCTTTGGATATACAAACAAATTTAATAAGTCATATTAATTATCAACCATTATGTTCATGAATTATAAGAAAATAATTAACCTTTGGGTTAATCCCTAAGTTCTTATAATAAATGAACTTCAATATACCCATAACTCCAAAACATATCAATTTCATACATAGCATCAATTAATCATGGGTAATTGAATAAAATAATTTACAATATCAAAAAATTCAAAAAACTTCAAGGTTCGGCCACTTTGGTGACTAACAAACCATTCATAATATGAATTTTTAATATTGTAAAATACAAACATTTACCAAATTTGCACACAAGGACAAAAACTTAATCAAAGCATAAGGGTAAAATTGTAAAATCCTAATTCCATAAGGGCAGAATCATAAAGTCATAATCCAGGGGCAAAATGGTAAATAATCAGCAATGGCAGAGCTATAATTATTAATTAAACAAGGGCAGAACAGTAAATAAATTGCGAGAATGACAAAATGAGAATTTTAAAAATGACATAGGGGCAAAAACGTAAAAAGGGCGCGCGGGGACGTCAGGCGCGTGCCGAGCACGCGCCTTCATCCACCGCGGGCGCGCGTCCAACGCGCGGGAAGCCCCCGTGCGTGACGGCGCGTGGCGCGTGGTTTCCACGCGCCTACAACCACAACGCGCGCGTGGAGCCCACGCAACTTCTTCCTCGCGCACAGACACGATTCTTCGCCGTTCCGCCAGGGTTTCGCCGGCCGTTTCTTCTCCGGTAGCCCATCCCAGACACAAATAAATAATGGGTTTTGAAGAGTATGCCGGCACGACCACATAGGTTTAAGTTTCGGCAAAAATGACCAAGAAATTGACCCTAAATCAAACCAAAATTTTCAGAACACAAAAAACTCCACCACCGTCGCTTCCGCCGCTCGATTAGCCTCCGGCGAACACCAATATACCAGAAAAAATCATGGCTAATGTTCCTCATGGCAGTGTGACGGTGTGGGTCCGAAATCAAGCGATGGGTTGCCGGATTTTCCCTGGAACCGGCGAGTTTCTTACTTGCCCTCAAAATTCCGAATTTTTCCATTTTCGTCCATTTCCACTCGTGCACACACAGTAACTTTTCTTCACCATTTTAGTCCATGAAAAACGTTCCATCATTCGGATTTTCTTTAATAGAACATTCCAAAACATTTCAACAACAACAAATGCTACGAACATGATCATTCAACAAATCATCATGCATAAATCATAATATTTCTTTAAACGGAAAAATCATGAGATCATAAACCAAATGCTCTAATATCAACTGTTAGACAATTCATATAATACTTGATGCGGAAATTCATAACAAATCAATGATCTTTGATCTTCATGATTTTCACAAATAGATGAAGACATACCTTTATCCATAACGCTACGCTTGATGATTATTGTTGTAGAAAACCAATGATCTCGAACCAAAATGAGAAATCCGATTTCTCTCCCTTAACCCACTAAACCTTAATGTATTCAATTGATGGATGAGAGAATACGTTCTTTCTGTTATTGTTGCTCGTATGTGGGTGGAGAGAGGACCGGATTTCTATTTATACGTTCGTTGAAAATGTGCATTCCATCAAAAAAGCGATATCCCTTTCGTTTTATTAGAGTGCATCTTCTCGTAACCAATAATTATTTATAGATTTCAATAATTATTAAACCATATAATAAATCACATAATATGGGCCACAATAATTCTTACACTAGAACCTATGACAAGAGTCGATACATAAAATATCCTAAAGAATTTTGGGTGGTATTGATAGCCAATTAGAAGAAAGGATTCCCAATTGGCGGGTCTTGGTCTGCGGCTTGATTGGCTTCCCATCGGCAATGGGCTAAAGAGACAACTTTTAAATGGGTTAACAATTCTTTGCACTCCTCAAAGAGGCTCTTCAAGGCCCATGGGCTGAGGCTTGAGTCAGCAACAAATCTAACCCCAGATTTGTTATCTGTCAGGAGCTCCACATGCATACCAGAAAGTTTCTGCCGCGATGTGGCTTCCGAGATTCACAACCACGCCTCCCTTGTTGCTATAGCTTCGGTCTCTAGGGCTGAGGATGCGGCCACCTGCTTCGCGAAGCCGGCCGTGAGCATTCCCCTATGGTCCCGACACAATCCGGCCGCCGATCCCTCCAGTGGGCCGTCAAGCCATGGCCCATCGACGTTAAATTTCCAGGTTCCCTTTGCTGGTGGCGACCACTCAACGCTCATTTTGCTACGCAATGTTCCCATGCTCGCTCTCTCGCACTCCCTTGCTCGCGCTGCTCGTTGGCTTTGCATCTCTCTGCAGGTTCCTCTCTCTCATTCTCTGGTGGATCTGCCTTTTTTTTTTCCTTGATTGAAAGGTGAATCTGCTTTCAATTGCGTAGAAATATGCTTTTCATAGTCTCTCGTCCTTGTCTGTACTGTTTGCCTAATTAAAGAGGCGTGTGCTTAGTCATTAGCCGTGGCCGCATTTGTCCTCATTCACCGACCATCCACACGGCGAAGTTTAAAACCCCCTTTTTGGCCTCAAGCATGAGCAAATTTCCACCCATCATCGACTGCTCTGTGCTGTTGCCGATTTCCTTCATTTCCTGCTCTGGTGTGTGTTAAGAATGGTTCCCGATTTTTTGAGTTGAGAAGTTGGTACTTTGAATAGGCCCTATTTTCTACTGTGATGTTTGAGCTAAGAAGTCTGTACTTTGGTGGGAAATATTGATTGATTGTGGATTGTGATTGTATCTCGAGTTTTTTTAGGCTAAAATTCTTTGCGTCTAGCCAAAAGTTTTCCCTAAATGTCTAACCAAAGGCACTCTTACATCACATGCTCTACTACCATTGGCATTGACAACGATGGAAAGAGCATTCAGGAGCAAGAGACAAGTAAAATGTAGTGTGTAATTTTCTTTTGTTTGTAAAAATTTCCCCTATTGTAATAGAGGGTGGAGGCGCCATTGACGTTATAACCATTTATCCATTTTCCCACCTATTGCCTAGGTTGTCTCCTTGTTACTCCTTTTTTTTTTTTTCCCTCATTTTCTCCTTCTTACTATGATTAATTACTTTTGATTTTACATTCAAAGTAAGGGCATTGCAATGAACTTTCATAAGATCAGGGGCGCAATGTAAATTTGCCGAATTTGCAGGATGGATTTGTCCCCTCAGCCGACACCATCAGTGGGAAGAGTATGAGATCGAAATTTTGGATGAGAGTTTGGCCGAAAATCATAATGGAAGGGTACATTTGAAACGGACTCCAAAATACAGGGTGCACATTGCAATTTCAGAAATTGTAAACGTCAAGAAGCAAATGGCTACAACCTAATCGATATTTTTCTGGCTACACTCGCCGGCCGTCTCTCTGCCACTCCCTACACCGTCAGACGGCGCCGCCGCCACCCCAGAAGGACTCCAGATGCCGCCCAACCACCCTTCGGCGCTGAAGCCCTTCAAGCCGTACTTCTTCTACGGCCACCGCAAGCCCTCCCAGAACCGCCCCGTCGTCTACGGCGGCCTCTTCTCCTCCCGCAAGACCATCCCCGCCCGGCAGAGCCCCAGGCCCACGAGCCCGCCGGCTCCCTTCCGCCTCCACAGATGGGACTCCGACCACCGCGGCCCCCTCCCTCCTCCCTCGCCGCCTCCCGCCGCCTCTCCCCGATCGCCCGCTTCATCGTCGACGCGTTCCGCCGGAACCGCAGCGACTGGGGCCCGCCCGTCGTCGCCGAGCTCGACAAGCTCCGCCGCGTGACACCGGGCCTCGTCGCAGAGGTGCTCAAGGCGGAGAATAACCCCGCGATCGCCTCCAAGTTCTTTGCTTGGGCAGGTAGGCAAAAGGGTTATAGGCACGACTATGCGGCCTACAATGCGCTTGCTTATTGCTTGAATAGGAACCACAAGTTCCGAGCTGCTGACCAGGTGCCCGAGTTGATGGACTCGCAGGGAAAGCCGCCTAGTGAGAAGCAATTCGAGATTTTGATTAGGATGCATGCGGATGCCAATAGGGGGTTGAAGCTTTACTAAATGTATGAGAAGATGAAGAAGTTCGGCGTGAAGCCGCGTGTGTTTTTGTATAACAAAATTATTGATGGCTTGGTGAGGACTGATCATTTGGATTTGGCATTGTCTGTTTACGATGATTTTAGGAGTGACGGGCTGGTTGAGGATAGCGTCACTTACATGATCCTGATAAAAGGATTGTGTAAGGCAGGGAGAATTGATGCAATGATGGAGATTTTGGCTAAAATGAGAGCAAACTTGTGCAAGCCGGATGTTTTTGCATATACGGCAATGGTTAAGATATTGGCTTCGGCAGACTTTTTTCCCTTCATATAGAAAATATTTTCCCCTGATTTAGAAGACCTTTTAAACATTTTTTTTCAAGAAATTCATTTTGAACGCTAGAAAATTCGGAAAACATTTTCCTGAAAATTATTTTTCATGAAATCGTACGGAGCCTTAAGATAAAAGAGCATAATTCTTTTCTTAATAAGATAATTGACCTTTGATCATATAATGCCCATAGTAACATCTCCAAAAACTGCACCTCACACGGCACGGCACAAGATGTAGGACACACCAACCAACCCCCAAAAAAAAAAAAAAAAATCCAAAAGAGCAAAACCAAGTCGAAGAACGAGCATTATTTCTATTTTTATAGTAAGACACGATTGCGGAGCATTTGATATTTAGCTCATGCAGATGTGCATGTCCATGCGGCTGCTCTTGAGAAATGCTGGGTCGAGCTTCTCAAAGTGGTTGGTGGTGTATACGAATATCCTCTCGCTCCCGCAGCACGACGACAGGCCGTCGGGGAAGTTGAGCAGCCTCCAGAAGGTGATGGTGTTGTTCCTGTCCTCACCGCCACACGCGGCGTCAGGCGCGCTGGGGTCGTGGTAGCTCTGAGGCATGGCGGCTTGGGGCACCTCGGACCGGTTGGGGAGATTGACCAACCAGTCCATGTCCTTGATTACGATGATGGACGAGCTGGTCCTCACGAGGTGGTTTAGGAGCTCGGACTTGGAGTGCACCTCGGTCAGCTCGAGGATGTAGATGTCATAGCAGAGGAAATTGGTCATCGCGGCGATCATGCTCGATTTCCCTGTCCCGGGCGGACCGTAGAGCAGGTAGCGCCGCTTCCAGACCCCGCCCATCTGCTGGTAGTGGGCCTGCCCGGCGGCGAAGTTGCAGAGGTCCTCCATGATGTTCCTCTTCCTGTCCAGGTCCATGGCCAACGTGTCGAAGGTGCTTGGGTGCTCGAACTGCACCGAATCCCAAGGTTGGCCCTGGGAATCTAGCGACCTGCCGCGAGAATTAGTATAAAGGAGGCGTTGTTGGTTCTTGCGGCGGATGTCGTTCGCCTTACCCGTGATGTGGTCCAGGTAGAAGTCGACGATGAGGTTCTTGTCGCGCTTCCAGATCCAGAGCGTGAAGCCGCGCTTCTCATCAGGGTGGGGCTGCCAGGAGAAGGTCTGGGACTGGCGCTGGGTCACCACGTGCTCCCACTGGACAGCGACGCCGTTGAAGACGTCATTGATGCAATCGTTGTTGGAGAGGCCGAAGGTGGTGGCGCTGGAGTTGATGGCGCAGGTGAGGGAGAGTCGGCTGCCAGAGGCGGAGGCGAAGAGGCTGAGGTAGAGCTGGACGGCGTTGTAGAGCTCATTGGTGTTGACGCCGTCCATTTCGGTGATGTTCGTAGCAGCAGTTGAGGGCCCGGTTCAGAAACTTGAGGGAGGTGAACTGGAGCTCCGGCGGGAACACCACCTGGGAGGAGGGCCTGGCAGAAGGCCACGACCCCCAGGAGGGAGGCCAGGGGAGTCCAGAACTCCATTTCCGTCTCTCTGTCTGATCTGCGAGTCAAAGTTTGTGGAGAGAGAGTGAAAAGGAAAATGAAAAAGAACAAATTGTAGAGCTCGCTGGTGTTGACGCCATCAATCTCTGGCATGTCGAAGTAGCGGTAGGAGGAGTAGCAGTTGAGGGCCCGGCTCAGGAACTCGAGGGAGATGAACCGGAGCTCCGGCAGAGCTTACGCAAGATCCTCAGGACGAAGGCCACGATGCTCATAAATTGATACTTTAGCTCTCTAAACTTCTGAAAGTCCGAGAAATCACTGAGGCTGTCCTTTAGCCCTGAGTTTTTTTTCATAAGAAAGGCCCGTTATGAGACCGCAACTTCCCGGAAATGTTCATCTTGACCCCTCGAAACGCGTAAAACTAAATAAAGATTCAACTTTGGAAATAATAATCCTAGTCATTGCCTTTTTTTTTCTTTTTTGGCCTCTGTTTTTTTTTTTGGGGGGTAGGCGAGTCCAATGACAAGAGAATCAAAGAAAATCTTCAAAAGAGCCAAGAAGAGTTGAGATGTCGAGGGAAACTATGCATTCATTCCATGCCAGTCATCACCATCGCGCAATCGTTGTTGATGTAGTCCCACCACTACTAGTGTCAAGGACCTCAGTGCTAGCCTCACTCTCCTCATCCCTCCTCAACCGGATTCAACCACATGCCTCGATGATGATCGGCGGCTCGGCGACTAGGCGAGACATAGGTCCGCGAGCTTAAGGCTTGGTCGATCCAGGCAAGCCCAAGCTCCACCAAGGTAGACGAGCTGAAGGCTCACCTGTGGCCGATTGTTGACCATTGTGGTGGCCGGCGATACAATAGATTTAGGACTTATTTGGTAATTTTATCGTATTGACCAACATACACACAACCTATACACAACTCTAATGACATGAAATATGGTTAATTATGAAACGATCCTATTATTTAAACTCGCTGAGAGATTTTGTATTTTCTTTTCTTACAAAAATGAAGTTTAAATTTTAGGACACCTAATGACTTTTATTAAAAATGACCCAGCAATGCAATGCTAATTATTTTTTGTATTTTCTTTTTATGATTTAAAATAGGGAACTGCCTATAATGGCTTTAACCAATTAAGAAATAATCTATACTAATCAATGACTATGCTTAAACATGAAGAATGAATATTTCTTTTGATTCCTAATGAGAAAAGAATATGCAATCTCATGAAGGTATGACATGACTGATGTTTTCACTGCAAGCAAGATACGTTTCTAAAATAAAAGTCCGTTGAATAATAAATAAACTCATCCTACCCAATCACTCATGCATTGTACAGAAACTCATATCAATGGACGACCGCACTAGAGCAATAGAAAGTCAAGATAAATGGCAACAAGACAGCGTGAAGCAATCTGACAATACACATTTTGTTTACTTTCACTTGTACTTTTTCCATATTAACAAAGATAATTGACCCAAAATCACACTATGCACATTGCAACATCCCTAAAGTGGGGCGCCTAATGCAAACATGGATGTGCCCGGCCATCCCAAGAAGAGCAAAACAACACATAACCACAAAAGTGGATAAACACAATACATCCTATGAGCTTACAATTTTTGCTGAGTCATAGGGGCTTTAATTAAGACATGATAAGACACGAATTCAGAGGGTTTTCAAAGGAAAGGACAAATTAACTTTCCTGTTAAGAGAGCACAGTAAGCACAGCTCAATCTCAGAGCATAGCAACAGCAACCACAATGGTCAACAATACATCCTATGAGCTTACAATTTCTGCAGAGGAACTGTTATTCGGTTCTAGCTTACGTAACATATTAAACAATAGTCCTTTACCAAAAGAAAATAGATTAAACAATAGTTTCTCTTTTTTATTTTTAGTTAGTTTTCCTTTCTTCAGTCGACTTTGCGTCCCCTTCATTGAGTTCATGTAAATAAATAGGAAAATAGAGTAAGCCATTATAACAGATTGAGATGAACATTTTCGTACCTTAAATATAGAGAGAATTGAATCAAAAGGCTTCTTGTTCATTCTTCATCTTTCTTTCATTCTGCTCATGTTCACATTTCCCTCTCAATTTGCCTTCTTCTCTTCTTGGTCCCCCACTTTCTTGCAAGAATCGTCCTCACGGTGGCCGACTTCTTTGGGGGCTCTCCAGAGCCCTCTTCTCTTGCTCCTCTTCTTCAACCCCGTTCGACTCGCATTTCTCTCTCAATCCTCCGTACTCCTCGTTCCCCTCTGCTCTCGCCTTCATCACCTCCAGCAATTTGCTCACTGCTTTCTCTCTGTTCCTCCGTTTCTTGATCAGGACTTCGCTTATGTCCGCCGGCGTCATCTTGGTCTTCTCGACCGCCTCTTGGAGCTCGCTTGCTGCTGCCTCGCTGAGGTCCTCACCCTCACTACCCAGGTAATTGTGGAGCAGGATCTTGAGCGCCGGGTAGCTCATGCAGATGTGCATGTCCATCCGGCCGCTCCGGAGCAATGCCGGGTCGAGCTTGTCGATGTGGTTGGTGGTGAACACGAAGATCCGCTCGCTCCCGCAGCACGACCACAGGCCGTCGGTGAAGTTGAGCAGTCCCGATAGGGTCATAGTGTTGTTGTTCCAGTCCTTACCACCAGACGCAGCATTGGGGGCGTCAGGAGCAGAGTAGCTCTGAGGAGGGGGGGCTTTGGACGCCTTCGACCTGTTCGACAGATTGACTGAGCAGTCAATGTCCTCGATGACAATGATGGACTTTGAGCTGGTCTTCATGAGGAGCTTCCGGAGCTCGGAGTTGGAGGGCACCTCGGTCAGCTCGAGGTCGTAGATGTCATAGCCGAGGAAATTGGCCATGGCTGCAATCATGCTCGATTTCCCCGTCCCAGGAGGGCCGTAGAGAAGGTAGCCCCGCTTCCAGGCCCGGCCCGTCCTCTGGTAGAAGGCCTGCCCAGCCGCGAAGTCGCGGAGGTCCTCCATGATGTCCCTCTTCTTCTCCGGGTCCATGGCCAACGTGTCGAAGGTGCTCGGGTGTTTGAACGGCACCGCCTCCCAAGGGCGGCCCCGGGACTCGCTGCCGCGCGAATTAGTATAAATGAGGCGTTCTTGGTTGTTGCGGCGGATGTCGTTGGCCTTGTCCATGATGTGGTCCAGGTAGGAATTGAGGATGAGGTCCTTGTCGCGCTTCTTGATCCGGAGCGTGAAGCCGCGCTTCTCGTCGGGGACGGAGGACCGCCACGAGGATGGCTGGGACTGGCGCTGCGTCACCGCGTGCTCCCACTGGACGGCGACGCCGTCAAAGACATCGGCGATGGAGTCGTTTTTGGAGAGGCCGAAGGTGGTGACGCTGGAGTTGCGGGCGCGGGTGAGGGAGAGGCGGCTGGCGGATGCGGAGGTGGAGGCGAAGGAGCCGAGGTAGAGCTGGACGGCGTTGTAGAGCTCGTTGGTGTTGACGCCGTCCATCTCGGCGACGTCGAAGTAGCAGTAGGAGGAGAAGCAGCGGAGGGCCCGGGTGAGGAACTTGAGGGAAGCGAGCCGGAGCTCCGGCGGGAGCACCACCTGGAGGAAGGTCTGGCAGAAGGCCAGGGTGCCCAGGAGGAGGCCAGAGATGTCCATGACTCCTTTCTTTCTGCCATCTCCGTTTGAGTGTCAAGGCTGAGATTTTCTTGGATATCTGCGAGTGTCGAAAGAGGAAACAATGACCGCAGGAGGAAAGGAAGATATTTATAGAGGTATCGGGTCGGGTCGGTTCGGTCGGGTCGGATGTTTCAATGAAGAAAAAACGTGTGTGGCTCACAGCCTCACAAGTGGCTAAACCCCAGGGGGGTGTCATGAGCTTGACCACCTCCCGTCCGTGGAGATTCTGACTGACAACAGATCTTTTGATTATTGCATTTTATCACTAGTTCTCAATTTTTTTTCTTTTGTCACTTACTTAAGCGCTCCGAGAAAAGACGGACCTAATTTTAGAAATAAAAATCCTCAATTTTGGGACTAATCATAATTTCTTTTGGGTCGCACTTTTTTTTTTGGTGTAGAAGAAAGAAATCGCATATTTTCATTATAGTTTCGAATTTGTCCCATTAACTTGGCGGTCCAAAATCGCTGTCGATTCTCCAACATAGCAATTTTTCACATTTGAAATAAATTCATTGTGGGATTTTCGTCCGTATTCATTGTCCTTATTTCTTCTTTTTCTTTCTTCTTTTTCTTTGTTCAAGACTACGTCGCCATCTTCTCAAGAAAGAACCGCAACAAGCCAAATGGTTCGCTAAGAACCATGCCAAGGACACGAGACACCTTAGATTCTAACAATGAAATTAAATGGAAATATAACGGAGGACAGACTTAGATATGAAGTAAAAATATTTATTTTTTATGAGATAAAAAAAAATTGGGTAGAATTAGAATATAATCTAAAGTTAGGAATTTTTAACGGAATTAGCCCTAATAAAAGGCCAAATATTTTTCTTTTCTTTTCTTTTTTTGTTAATCCTTCAACCTTTTATTTGTAATTTAACATAAGTTTCCCCCAAAAAGGAAAAAAGGATATATTCATTAGTTGATAAAAATAAATTATAAGATATTTATATCCTTTTAGGTTGATACAAAAATGCCATCAGACAATGAGATGAGAAAAAGAGAATCTAATATTATAGGAGCAGTAAATCGTTCAAATCATTACCAAAACTGTGTCCATGTTCATAAATTATATTTTCCAAAATCAGCTTGGTTCAAGATCCAAAACTTGTCTATTTGATTAAAAATTTGACTATTTTAAATTTCAAGATATAATGAAAAAATTTGTGAAGAAAATTTTTTAAAAATCGAATCCTAAGAGTTGATAAAAATCTTTTGAACTACAGATGCCACGTTCCAACACAAAAATCTGTAAGCAATAAATAAATATATATATATATATATATATATATAATTTAGAAATTTATTTAGCTTATGCTCAGAAATGCCAATCTTATCATCGGATTCCCATCAGTTATCAACTAAAGTAGCTTCCTCCTTGATTTTCTTCATCCTCAATCTACGCCACTTCTTCTCTCCTCTCTCTATCAAAGCAATAGTACCACACCCTCCTCTCTCTCTCTCTCTCTCTCTCTCTCGACAAAGGTATGTGATTAGTGTATGGGTAATTCCACCTAATTGCAAAATTTCTGTCGATCGGCATTAGATCAATTTTTCTGTCATTTTGAGTACCTTGTATCCATATCGAAATCTCGGGATTTTCACGACAACTAAGAGTCACTAATGTATCGAAAATGTATGTTGTGGCTTGAAAATAATCAATCACGGGTCAAATGTGCTAAAAATTTCTAAAAACTACCTAGTAGATTATGTCACGCTAAAATCGTGCCAAATTGAAATAAACCACAAAATTGAACCCGATTTCAAATTTTGAAAATTCTGTCATGTCACGAGTCTTTTTATGAACGCCAAAACATCCTCTGAAGATTTTTCGGTGAAAAATTCAAAGGGTATTTTGGATAAAAAAAATCACAGGGCCGTTTTTTGTCACGTTTTTTGGACTCAAATTGGACAAATTGACAAGGAAAAATGTTGAATTGGAGACGTGGCATTGGCGTTGCTTTCTCTGTTTAGCATACGCCTGAGCGGTTTCGCTTTTCAATTCGCGGATCAAAGGGAAAATGCAACTCGGTCGAGCTCAATTTCGCCCGTGAGTCGGAGTATTGGCGGATTTTGTTGGAATGATGCTCAGCCCTAATTGTTAGATCTTGGGAGCGGGTCGTTTTGTGGTGGAGAAGAACTCGTTTCCCCTTGATAGTGACGCTTGGGCCAGTTCAATTTGAGGGTTTTATCATCAGGGAAATTGGGGGTCGGTGTTTGTGACGCCCAAAGTTTTGTTAGTTAGATTAGGCATATTTGAGACTATTTAATATATATGTATAATAAAATAAATAATAAAATAAAATAGTAATAACCCATAAAAATAAATCAAAACCCAAAAAGAAAAAATTAGTCATAAGGAGAAAAAGATTTCCAAAAAGCTTTTCCCCGTAAAGCAAGAATCTACAAACCCCACCGCTTCTTCCCCATGTGATAGTAGAAATAAAAAAAAAAGGTGGGAGAGAAATAAAATTAAGAGAAACATTTATTCCACTCTTCTCCCACGTTGCGTCTAGCTGCTGTCGAAGAAAAAGGGGGGGTTACACGCATTCTGTTTCTCTCTCTCTCTCTCTCTTTTACGAAGAAACCATCCTCATCTACGTTTTCTCTACCGAGACACACCGCCTTCCTTTTCTCTCACTTCCGTTGGTCTCCACCAAGCCCAACCCCATCTTAGACTCTCACGACCGGCGCCTTAATCCCGTAGCAGAATCGTCGCTACTCAGTTCCGATCAAAGCTTCGTCGCCGGCTGTGAAGCCCTAGCCGCCCAACGCCTCTTTCCCCTTTCCATTGACGAAAGATCCAGGCAAGTGGAGCTATTCTTGTTGTCTCGTGTCTCTGAATTTGCTCGCTTGGTGCTACATGTTGGTTTAAGGCTGGGTAGCTGCGATGGGGGTGCAGGGGATGGCTGGTAAAGCCCTATCCATGGTTCAGATCGGTAGTCGATGAAGCCGATTGCTGTCCGGTTGTGGCGAGGTGTCACTCTTGGAGTCCTATCTATATGGGTAAATCAAAGGGAGCCGTTCGTGCGTGTGTTCTCTGTTCTTGTTTTTGTTATACGTTTCTTCAACTCCGTTTTCCGGGTTCGACCTTTCTTGAGCGATGGGTCGCTGTATCCAGAGAATTACGATTTTTCTGGGGCTATTATTCTTGTTATCGTTGAGAAATTTTGGGTCGTTGGACTCAAAATTAAGTACTAAAACGTTGTTCTTGATTAGAATTGATTAAAATAGATTCTAGTTTTGTTCAGCCATTGCCGGTGGGATATGGGTGTTGGGTTCTAACCAGGTCGGCAACCCACGAACCCCAAGCGCTGTGAGTGGCTCCCCTGGGCTAAGTTTTGGTCACGAGTATTGAGGATGGGGGTGATTGAGGGGTAGTAGTATCGAAAGGGAAATTGCCAAGTGTTAGATTATTTCATTTTTCTTTTGGGCGCGGAGGAGGCTGGTTTAGCTCCATCAAATTTAATTGATAATGAAACTAGTATGTAGCCTAAAACTCGTGATCGTAATATGTTCTTGAGTTAAGATCCGCACGTGGTTGGAGTATTGCAATTTAGTTTGCAATTCAGTATAGATTCCTAGAACTAGATTTATTGGACCCTCTTTGTTTGTAAATTTTATAGCTTTTGCTGTGGAAGATTCTAAGTGAGTGAAAATGTACTATGACTACTCCTAGATGCTGTGTAAGTGTGTTGAGATGATACATGATGAATTTGTAGTAAAACAAATGGTTTGATTGTGCTGGAAATGAAGAGAAAAGCATTGGATGTTTTCTGCCTTAGAGGAACATGTATAGAAATTCGTTTATATTGTGTCACTTTAATTTCTAGAGTTGAAGATGAGGAAAAGAACCATTGACTTAAGATAACATCCATTAGATTTAGTTTAACTCATAGTTATAGTTATATGAATACAAGAACGTGTAGATAGAAGCAATTCATTTTAAAACAGAGAAATTGTTCCGTAGAAAACGGCCTGACCTTTGATGGTTCTTCGAATTTTCTGTAATTATCTATCCGAAATTTGACTTCGTGTCCTTGATGAAAGTTGTAAATGAAATCTTTAGGAGTAACATATTAAAATTTGAAAAGAAACAGACAAGCGTTGGCTGGTGAAACGATTTTCTTCTGTAGATACTAAATTTGAGAGTTGCTGCAGAATTTTGAGGAGAAGACAGCAAATTACTGCTCTTAATATACTGAGATTTAGACTTAGGTTTCTTCATGAAAAATGTTAATCTAGGTCCCTTTTATAACATACTGAAATTTCGTAATATTTTGATAAGGATTGATATATTTTTTATGTCTGTGAACAAAACTGCTCATTTTTGTCCATAAACTGCTTGATCCGAGAATATGTATTAGTTATTATCTCTTGTATTGGATTCTTAATTGGCTGAGATTGTTGGTGCTGCAACAAGACAGAACTATGAATATATGATTGACTAATCAGCCAATGTGAGGCCCTGGGTGTTGAGATGCCTGGAGAGGGATGAAAAGAAGTAATGGTGTTCTCTCCAGAGGTCTGAGAAGGGTTGAACAGCTTCTCAGGGGTCCTCGTGATGCCAGGTTGGGTGTGAGAGGGTTCAGGGTGGAGTGTCGTCTCCCTTTGGGTGATTGTTGCAATTAGGTTTCTGTGGATTCAGTAACTTGATGATTTTGTTTACTTATTTGCCCTGTATTTGGCTAATCCAAGTTAGGACTAACAGTCCACTTGCTGAGTTTTTATTTTAAAAACTCACACTTGTTATTATGTTGTTTCTTCAAAGTAGAAGACGTCTACTACACCGCATACCCCGCCTGCTCCCACAACGACCATCATTTATGGCTCCCCTGCCGACTTTGTTTGGCGGTAAGAGGAATTCCAGGACTGCCATTTTCCGAGAATAGTCTTCGTCAAATGCACTTCTTGTTTGACGATAGATACAGGGGCGCCTACGGGGCCGTTATATATGGTCTTCGTTGCTCTTTATACTCGGGTAGATGGACGGCTGGTGGGACCCTTGACGCTGTATGATGATGACCCGGGGCAGGGTGGTAGTCCCGTGGAGTAGGAGGTGGCAGGGAAGTGCTGGACGTGTGGGAGGAGTTTTGTTTTTGGTTGTTTGACAACTTGTACATACCCAACGAGAGGCAGGATAGTTAGTGTTCATTGTTTATAGTGTTTTTTTGTAGAAATCCCCCTCTCAGTCTCATCTCCCCCACGTGTAAAGAAACCAAGTTTTATGAAAAATAGAGCCGAGTAGCTTAGTTTCATATGTCTCTACTTGAATGAAATTTATTTTGTTTACAATTCTTGAAGTACAAACAAGCCAAGTGAAAGCAATGGATATGAGATCCAGGGACGCCACACTTGCAAGTCGTGCGAATCCTTCACTCAATGTGGCGTCCCTGGATCTCATATCCATTGCTTTCACTTGACTTGTTTGTACTTCAAGAATTGTAAACAAAATAAATTTCATTCAAGCGGAGACGTAAGAAATTGAGCTACTCAGCTCTATTTTTCATAAAACTTGGTTTCTTTACACGTGGGGGAGATGAGACTGAGAGGGGGATTTCTACAAAAAAAAAAAACACTATAAACCACGAACACTAACTATCCCGCCTCTCGTTGGGTATGTACAAGTTGTCAAACAACCAAAAACAAAAGTCCTCCCACACGTCCAGCACTTCCCTACCACCTCCTACTCTGCCGGACTACCACCCTACCTCGGGCCATCATCATACAGCCTTAAGGGTCCCACCAATTGTCCATCAACCTGAGCGTAAATGGCAACAAAGACCATATATGCCGGCCCCGTAGGCGCCCCCGTATCTATCGTCAAACAAGAAGTGCATTTGACGAAGATTATTCCTGGAAAATGGCAGTCCTGGAAGTCCTCTTGCCGCCAAACAAAATCCGCAAGAGAGCCATAAAGGATGGTCGTCGTGGCAGCAGGTGGGGTAGGCGATGCAATAGACATCTTCTACTCTGAAGAAACAATATAATAACAAGTGTGAGTTTTTAAATAAAAACTCAGCAAGTGGACTGTTAGTCCTAACTTGGATTGGCCAAATACATGGCAAATAAGTAAACAAAATCATCAAGTTATTGAATCCACAGAAACTTAACTGCAACAATCACCAAGGGGGAGACGACACTCCACCCTGAATCCCCTCGCACCCAACCTGGCATCACGAGGTCCCCTGAGAAGCTGTTCAACCCTTTTCAGACCTCTAGAGAGAACACTATTTCTTCTTTTCATCCCTCTCCAGGCATCCTAACACCTGGGGTCTCACATTGGCTGATTAGCCAATCATAAATTCATATTTCTGCCTTGTTGCAGCACCAACAATCTCAGCCAATTAAGAATCCAATATAAGAGACAACAACTAATACATATTCTCGGATCAAGCAGTTTATGGACAAAAATGAGCAATTTTATTTACAGACATAAAAAGTACATCAATCCTTATTATAATATTACGAAATTTCAGTATGCTATAAAAGGGACCTAGATTAACATTTTTCTTGAAGAAACCTAAGCCTAAATCTCAGTGTATTAAGAGCAATAATTTGTTTTCGTCTCCTCAAAATTCTGCAGCAACTCTCAATTTAGCATCTACAGAAGAAAATCATTTCACCAGCCAACGCTTGTCCGTTTATTTTAAAATTTTAATATGATACTCCTAAAGATGTCATTTACAACTTTCATCAAGGACACGAAGTCAAATTTCGAATATATAATTACAGAAAATTCGAAAAATCATCAAAGGTCAGGCCATTTTCTACGGAACAGTTTCTCTGTTTTAAAATGAATTGCTTCTATCTACACGTTCTTGTATTCATATAACTATAACTATGAGTTAAACTAAATCTAATGGATGTTATCTTAAGTCAAATGGTTCTTTTCCTCATCTTCAACTCTAGAAATTAAAGTGACATAATATAAACGAATTTCTATCCATGTTCCTCTAAGATAGAAAACATCCAATGCTTTTCTCTTCATTTCCAGCACAATCAAACCATTTTTTTTACTACAAATTCATCATGTAGCATTTCAACACACTTACACAGCATCTAGGAGTAGTCATAGTACATATTCACTCACTTAGAATCTTCCACCGCAAAAGCTATAAAATTCACAAACAAAGAGGGTCCAGTAAATCTAGTTCTAGGAATATATACTGAATTGCAATTAAATTGCAATACTCCAACCACATGCGAATCTTAACGCAAGAATATATCAAGATCACGAGTTCTAGACTACATACTAGTTTCATTATCAATTAAATTTGATGGAGCTAAACCAGCCCTCTTCCGCGCCCAAAAGAAAAATGAAATAATCTAACACTTGGCAATTTCCCTTTCGATACTACTACCCCTCAATCACCCCCATCCTCAATACTCGTGACCAAAACTTAGCCCAAGGGAGCCACTCACAGCGCTTGGGGTTCGTGGGTTGCCAACCTGGTTAGAACCCAACACCCATATCCCACTGGCAATGGCCGAACAAAACCAGAATCTATTTTAATCAACTCTAATCAAGAATAGCGTTTCAGTACTTAATTTTGAGTCTAGCGACCCGAAATTCCTCAACGATAACAAGAATAATAGCCCTAGAAACATCGTAATTCTCTGGATACAGCGACCCACCGCTCAAGGAAGGTCGAACCTAGAAAACGGAGTTGAAGAAACGTATAACAAAAACAAGAACAGAGAACGCACGCACGCACGAACAGCTCCCTCTGGTTTACCCATATAGATAGGACTCCAAGAGCGACACATCGTCACAATCGGACAGCGACCGGCTTCACCGACTACCGATCCCAACCATGGACAGGGCTTTACCAGTCATCCCCTACACCCCCATCGCAGCTACCCAACCCTAAACCAACATGCAGCACCAAGCGAGCAAATTCAATGACGTGAGACTACAAGAACAGCTTCACTTGCCTGGATCCTTCGTCAATGGAAGGGGAAAGAGGCGTTGGGCGGCTAGGGATTTCACAGCCGGCAACGAAGCTTTAATCGGAACTTAGCAGCGATGATTCTACTACGGGATGAAGGCTCCGGTCGTGAGAGACTGAGATGGGGTTGGGCTCGGTGGAGACAAACGGAAGTGAGAGGAAAGGAAGGCGGTGTGTCTAGGTAGAGAAAAGAGGATGGTTTCTTCGTAAAAGAGAGAGAGAGAGAGAGAACGCGTGTAACCCCCCCCCCCACCCTTTTTCTTCGACAATAGTTGGACACAACGTGGGGGAAGAGCGGAATAAATGTTTTTCTTAATTTTATTTCTCCCCCACCCTTTTTTTTATTTCTACTATCACATGGAGAAGAAGCGTTGGGGTTCATAGATTCTTGCTTTACGGGGAAAAGCCTTTTGGAAATCTTTTTCTCCTTATGACTAAATTTTTCTTTTTGGGTTTTGATTTATTTTTATGGGTTATAACTTTGGGCGTCACAAATCTTCCTCTTAGGAAATTTTGTCCTCAAAATTATACATTAATTAAACAAATGAGGGTATCGTTGACGGATTTCTTCTTCTCTTTCCCATGTCGCTTCTTCAAGGCCATGATGTCGCCATAACACCTTAACTAATGGAATCACTTTTGTCCTCAACACTTGCTCTCTTCGTCTCAAAATTTGCACAGGTTCTTCTGTATAATTCACATTTTGATCCACCTCAATGGTCTCGTAGTCCAATACATGAGTAGGGTCAGGATGATATTTTCTTAACATGGAAACATGAAACACGTCATGTATGCCTGCTAACTTTGGGGGTAATGCTAATCTGTAGGCTACTTCCCCAACCCTATAAAATATTTCAAATGGTCCAATAAAACGTGGACTTAGCTTACCCTTTTTACCAAATCTCGACACGCCTTTAACCGGTGAGACTTTGAGAAAAACTTTATCTCCCAAAACAAATTCCGAAGGCCTCCTACGTTTGTCTGTATAACTTTTCTGTCGATTTTGGGCAGTCCTTAGTCACTCCTTAATTGTTTTCACAGCATCTACTGTAACTTGGACTAATTTGGGCCCGGTTAACCTTCACTCGCCTACCTAATTATGTCGGTGAATTCTGGCGGCATCTTTGATCGAACAACGAAACCAGTGCTTGATGTTTGATGACGATGAACATGTAATCTCGGGCATGCTATAAAAGAGCTAATTGCCGAGTTTAGTAGGTCATTTATAAAAGAGGAAGAAATTCTGTTCTTGTTCTCTTCTTTCTGACATGTGAAAGAAAATTCGGCAATAAGAAGTTATTTAGTGAATAAATAAATATATCAAATTGGGACCGTCATTAGTCTAAAAGCTCAAATCATTGGACTTTTTGGAATTATGATGTGAGATTTGTTTTGTCGTCACACGTTTCGTGTAATAAAAAATGCCAAAAAAAAAGAAGAAGAATGATTCACAAGCTAAAATTAGTAATCAATTGAGAATGAACATTACGAAATTGGTCTCTAATACCATACCGATAGTTCAATCATTGAAGGCTATGTAACATATTTTTTATTCTTTTTATAAAATGAAAAGGATGGAAGTTTCTGCCAATGTAACAATGCCCCTTGAATGTTATATAAAGACCATGTTGACATATAAATTTCGCTGATAAATTTAAACATGCATTTTTTAAAGAAAATTGTCTAAGAAATCAAATTCGTTGGTAATGTCAAGATTCGACCCCTAATTAGGAAAAAAAAAAAATGTGATCACTTCAATCTCTCAATGTCCTATAGCCATTTTTTCTTCTATCAAATTTCTTCTAGACATATAAACTAGAGATGTTCAAGTTTAATGACATTGGACTTGGCAATTGAAATTTTGACTAATGAATGCCCGAGAGCCGACCTACCAAATGCTAGAGCCCATTTGGTTTGAGTCTGTTTGCCGAACCATGACTGACTAGGTTTTGATCACCGAGTCACTGTTGATTCAAGCTTGGCGGGGAGAAGTTGAAAAACTTCGGGAGGTGTCCCACAGTCACCTTAGGGGGTCTTGATGGTTCCAAGGCATCCCCATTACGTGTTTGCATTAATTTTAAGCCATATTCACACGATTGCATTGCATTTGAATTGATTATAAGCATAGCATTTAGATTATGACTTTCCGATATGCAATTAGCATAATTGGGCTTTAAATCATTTTTACCGTGAATAAAAATAATTAAGAAACTGATAAATAAAAAGATAATTAGAAAAAAATGAGAGTTGCATTTAGTTTAGAGTTGTATGTCACAGCTTCCATTTGATTCATGTTTTGCTATACTATGTTTTTGACTAGTTAGGAAGTTTGCATCATTTAAATTAGAGATAATTGCATGTTTAGATTAGAGCTTAGTTCACAGGATCCTGTTCCAAGGCTTAAAACATGGCAGAGTATATTATTTGTTATATTATGTTTTTTACTAGTTTTTTTTTTTAAAAAAAAATTAGCTAGGAAAATAAATGGAAATTTCGAAGTACTGTTCATCTCTTCAACCTCGATTGCTCGGCCAAAGCTTCCTTAGTACTCGCCATCGCTGCCCACTGCCACGTAGACCTCTGACGGCGTAACCCTTACTTGACCACCTACCGAATCTAGCCATGGTTTCGACCAAAAAAAAAAAAAAAAAAATCTAGCCGTGGCGGCTGAAAGCTTCAAGGTCAAATCTTATAATATAGGGCCCATTAATGCAGCCCACATATTTAACAATCAAATGCCCTCAACCCAGCCCGTGTCTCCTATAAACCAAGCACGGTCCACCTTTATTTTTCTCTTCAACATATCGTGCGTGATTGTAAGAGGAAGAAGACGAATCACATTACCAAAGAAGGGAGCTTGTCCACGAGAGAGAGAGAGAGAGAGAGAGAGAGTTTTCGCACATTCATGATCCAGCCATGTCAAAACCGTGTCAAATTTTCGTCTCTTGAGTCTTCTTCTTCCTTTTGGGTTGGCAGCCATGTCTTTCAGTTTCACTCTTGGTTTTAGTTTTCGAGTCGATCTTGTAATCCACGAATTGCATTATGAATATGGTAATTGACAGAAGACTCATCGTCATTCATAGTGAAAAGTTCGTGCGAGTGAGTGAGCGTGCTTATCTTGAGACTTTCTTGACTTTAGCGGCCCCCTATAAGTTACTTCTAACTCCCCCCATATTCATCTGCATCAAAACCACAACAGAGCAAAGTTCATAGCTCTAGCATTAAATTGGACTTCTTCGGTATCATTTGCATTCTACTCAGTTTCACTCTTTGGTTACCATTTCTCCATCCAAAATCTCAGTTTGCCTGTGAGGACCCTTTGTAATAACATGACGCAAATCATAATCTTAGATTGAATAAGAGTTCTCACCCTCGCTTTTCCAATAGTTGTAAGTTTACACCCGAAAACAAAGTGGGTCTAACAATCAATTGGCCTTTGCCTAGGGAGGTACCAACGACATTTCAAGCCATGATCTCTAGCTCGAAAGATCCAATCAATCACAAGCAAAACACCCACGAATTGTTCAAGCATCTGCTCCGATGCCAATTGTTTGATGCCAAGATAATCCAATAAATAGATCGAATTATTCAACAATTAAGCACCAAGAATAAGTAAGCAATTTATTGATGAATTGGCATGCGTATAATTAAAGAGCTAAAGGATAGAGAAACGTTCAGCCGATTTATAGTGTTTCGACTCCCACCGGATGTACTTCCCGAATCCACTGGGGCGTCCCCCAAAACCCACAAATCGAATCTAAGTACGAAGATGGGTTGATCGAGAGCCCACTCTCCATAATACAATCTTCATCGCAAGCCTTATAGGCTTTTTCATTTCACATCCAAGTTTATCAGTCACCTCACTTGTGATTCACGACCGTAAATCTGAGTAAAAGAGGTTTCTCAAACTCAAGATAGGGAAAATTATCATATATACAAACTTACTATACATGTGCCAATTAAATCCTAAACTTTTTAATTTGACCAATTTAGTCTTCAACTTTTTGATGATTTTTCAATATTGTCATTCCAACCAATTTAACCGGAAATTACTAACGTGGATACTAACCATATCATGTAGAATAACTAGTACTAACAAGGATGATTTTTATATTTTTATATTTTTATAAAAAAAATTCTGAATTTTTTAAAAATTGTTTTACTTTTTTTTTTTTAATTTCTTTCTGTCTCTTACAAAACCCGACGAGGACCACTAAGCCCTCAATAAATAAAAACTATCTGATCGAAAGTATTTCTTTTGCGAAAGGTGAAGCCATTCTTACAAAATAAAACCGACAAAAAAAAAGTAAAATATATGAAGCCAGTTGGTAAATAGGTTACTTTTGTAAAATGAATATAAGTTTATTATTTGATAAGTTGAAAAATCGTAGCAACCGATTATTGTCACATCCAGTTGTCGGTCCATCTACATGTAGGATTCAATAAAAGGTAAAAATTAATTTAGATAGGAGCTTTTTACTCTTGTATTATTTAGAATTTCACAACAAAAATCGACAAGGTTTTTGTTTTCTTTTTTCCACTTTCATTGCATTAATAGGTTAGGAAAAGGAGACCGAGAACGCGTGAGTTAATGAAGAGGTTGGAAGAAATAGAGACTCTTAATATTAAAAGAGGAAGACGTTGAAAGGGAAATCAGGCGATGAGAAGAGGCGATAAGAAGCAAAACTGGCTCGACCCCTACCAAACCTTATGTTTTTGTTTATTTCTTTTTGACAAGTGAATTAACGGATCGGCAAAAAGTAAATGAGATAATAACATAATTGATCTATAAATTTTGACCAATTGTACAAAGTAATTCATAAAATTTTAATTTATTTAATATAATCATATGTGGTCCCGAACCTTAACTGCTCAATATAATCCCGAACTTTTGATACATATATATAAAAATAAATAGGATAATGACACAAATGATCTTGGACTTTAGTAAAAAATTTGCAATATGATCCTTAAACTTTTCATTTGTTCAATGTGATTTTTAAACTTGAGCCTAATGTTCAACGTGGTTCATAAACTTTTGATCTGTTTAATGTAGTCCCTGAACTTTTAGTACATATACAATGTAATCTCCAAATTATATGAAAATATTAAATATAATCCTCTCATTAATTTAAGATTATGGATTAAATTAGTAAGTGTCACACCAACATATGTAATCTCCGAATTATATGAAAATATTTAATATAATCCTCTCATTAATTTAAGATTAGGGATTAAATTAGTAAAAGTGTCACATCTCATGTTGGTGTTTGGCGAGCAGTTTTTTGGAGATGTTGCAATGAGCACAATGTTATTTTGGGGTCGAAAATCTCGACCTTAACTTATGTAAAAGTAAGTTTTGTAATTAACTCTTGCTTTTCTGAAAATTAAATTGCCCCCTTTTTTTCAAACAAAACCCACATTCTACTTGCTTTCGAAAGATGCTAAGAAGGGAAAATAAAACAGATGATAAGAGTATTTCATTTCCCATCTAACCATGGGAAGTACTAGTGAAAGTACTTAAAAAAATTCAAATGTAGTCGTTCCACGAATTCGGAGCTCTTAGAAATTTAAATTTATTAGTTTGCCCTCACATGCCATGAAGCAAAATAACCATTGTTCCCGACAGATCAAATTGCTGTTCCGTTTATCATTTCTATGCACGCCCGTCAGATCAAATTGCTGTTCTATTTATCATTTCTATGCACCAGAGAGAGAGAGAGAGAGAGAGAGAGAGAGAAGAAAATAAAAGTGAAAAGAAAATGAAAAGGACGAATAGATTTTTCCCTCTCATTTGGCTTTCTTCTTTCCTTTTCACATAAGCATTTCTGCTTCATCGTCGTCTAGTTCCCTGCTAGAATCGCCCTTCCAATGGCTTCCTGCCCTGGGGCTTCCCAGAACCCTCTTCTCTTGCTCCTCCTCTTCCTCTTCCTCCACCCCGTTCAGCTCGCACTCTCTTAACCCTCCGTGCCCCTCGTTCCGCTTCGCTCTCGCCTTCAAGACCTCCAGCAACTCGCTCACTGCTTTCTCCTTGTTCCTCCAGTTCTTGAGCAGGACTTTGCTTATGTCCGCTGGCGTCATCTTGGCCTTCTCGACCGCCTCCGGGATCTCTCTCGCCGCCTCCTCACCGAGGTCCTCAGCCTCACTGCCCAGATAGTTCCGAAGCAGGATCTTGAGCGCCGGGTACGAGCAGTAAGTCATGTAGATGTGCATGTCCATCTGGCGGAGCAATGCTGGGTCGAGCATGTCGATGTGGTTGGTGGTGAACACGAAGATCCTCTCGCTCCCGCAGCACGACGACAGGCCGTTGGTGAAGTTGAGGATCCCTGTGAGGGTCATCGTGTTGCTATTCCTTTCCTTACAGCCGCAGGCTGCGTCAGGCGCCCTGGGGTTGTAGTAGCTCCGGGGCATGGCGGCCTGTGTTGCTTTCGACTTGTTTGACAGATTGACTGAGCAGTCGATGTCCTCGATGACGGTGATGGACTTGGAGCTGGTCTTCATCAGGAGCTTCTGGAGCTCGAAGTCGGAGTGCACCTCGGTCAGCTTGAGGTTGTAGATGTCATAGCCAAGGAAATTGGCCATCGCAGCGATCATGCTCGATTTCCCCGTCCCGGGCAAGCCGTAGAGCAGGTAGCCCCGTGTCCAGGCCCGGCCGGTCCGCTGGTAGAAGGCCTGCCCAGCTGCGAAGTCGCGGAGGTCCTCCATGATGTCCCTCTTCCTCTCCGGGTCCATGGCCAACGTGTCGAAGGTGCTCGAGTGCTTGAACGGCACCGATTCCCACTGGTGGCTCCGGGAATCGAGCGACCCGCTGCACGAATTAATATAAAAGAGGCGTTCTTGGCTCTTGCGACGGATGTCCTTGGCCTTATCCATGATGTAGTCCAGGTAGGAGTCGAGGGCGAGGTTCTTGTCGGGTTTCCTGATCCAGAGCGTGAAGCTACGCTTCTCGTAGGGGAGGGGACGCCACGAGAAGGTACGGGACCGGCGCTGCACGACCACGTGCTCCCACTGGACAGCAACGCCGTCAAAGACGTCGTTCATGCAGTCGTTTTTGGAGAGGCCGAAAGTGGTGGCGCTGGAGTTGAGGGCGCGACTGAGGGAGAGGCGGCTGGCGGAGGTGCGGACGAAGGAGCCGAGGTAGAGCTGGACGTCGTTGTAGAGCTCATTGGTGTTCGCACCGTCGATCTCGATGATGTCGTAGGAGCAGTAGGAGGAGAAACAGTTGAGGGCCCGGTTCAGGAACTTGAGGGAGGCGAAGCGGAGGTCCGGTGGGAGCACCATCTGCACGAGGCTCTGGCAAAAGGTCAGCAACTCCAGGAGAGGGGCCAGAGATGTCCAGAGCCCCTTCATTTCCGTCTCTCTGTGTGATCTGTGCCCGCATGAATCAAAGTTGAGATTTTTCTGGAGATCTCTGGGTGTAGAAGAAGGAGACGAAGGGGGCTCAAAAGAATGGGGATTCGAGTTTCCCGGGGCTTGTATTTATAGGGAGAAATGGGAGGTGGTTGGGTTTCTACTGGGTTCTGAAGTTTCCGGGGGAGGGAATCTTTGCGTTCTAATGTCGTATTACGTTGTAACCTAACATTACACGTTGTCCTATGGTTGTCTACATCACTCATTTTTTCCTCTACAACTTTCCAAATAGAGCATAAAACGAGCAAAGAGACACAAAGAAATACAATTACTGGAAAATGGGTTTTTGGGCTCTGATGTTTCCGTGGGGATTTAGGGTTTAGGATATGAGAGGGATTGGCTCTGGCTAATATAATTTCTCCTCTTATGGGGTGCGAATGGAAGGAGTCGCATATGGAAAAGATGCTAAAGATTGGGCCATAACCCACCCTCTGGCACACGTCATATGTGATCTTTATATCAGCTGGTCGCCATTGAATTTCGATTTCCTCTTAGCTGAGGAACCAGATCTCAAGTCCTCCCTTTCCCAATTGGGGAGGATGGGTAGCTAAATTAGGGTTCTTGAGAACGCCTATCATCATAATCCTCATTGGGGAGGGGATGCGCTAACACCCATTCGGCAGTTGACTTTGCTGTTTAGGGCCTGCATGGTTGCACTTGTTTCTGTTCCGGAACAAAAATTTCTGTTTTTGTTCGGGAACAAAAAGGAACAGAAACGTTTGTGTGCGTTTCATTCCTTTTTTTGCTTTTGTTCCCTGAACGAAAAGAAAAGCAAACAACAAACACAAATTTTGTGTTTTTGTTTCCAGAACACATTGAGAAATACTTTTTTTTTTTTTCTTTTTTCTCTTATTTTCCTGTTCTTCTTTCTTTTGGCCGGCCGCCGGCCTCGGCCATGGCCGGCGACCGGCCGACGAGGGCCGGCGGCCTCGCCCGCCCACGGCGAGGCTCGCCGGCCCCGGCGAGGCCGACGCCGCCGTCCCCGGCGAGGCCGAGGCTCGCCGTAGCCGGGCGAGGGTCGGCCTCGCCATGGCCGGCCGCTCGCGGTGGCTCGGCGAGGCCGAGGCTCGCCGGCCGGGCCGGGCGAGGTCGGCCTCGCCGGATCCGGGCGAGCTCGAGCTCGCCCGGCCATGGCGAGGCCGACCTCGCGCCGGCCGGGCGAGCTCGATCTCGCCCAGATCCGGCGAGGCCGAGCTCGCCAGGCGGCCGGCGAGCCTCGGCCTCGCCCGACGCCGGGCGAGCTCGGCCTCGCGCCGGATCAAGGCGAGGCCGACCTCGCGCGGCTCGGGCGAGCTCGATCTCGCCCGGATCCGGCCTCGAGCTCGCCCGGGCCGGCGAGGCCGAAGCTCGCCCGGCGGCCGGCGAGCCTCGGCCTCGCTCGGGCGGTGGCCCGGCGGGAGCGCCGCGCCGCCCGCCCGGGCGAGCTCGGCCCTCGCCGGGCCGGTCGCCGGCCAAGGCCTTGGCCGGCGACCGGCCAAAAGAAAAAAAAAATGAAAAAGAAAAAAGAAAAAAAGGAAAAATAAGAAAAAAATAGAAAAAATAAAAGAAATAAAAAAATTATCCAAATTTACCAAACATGTTTTTGTTTTTTTTTGTTCCCGGAACAAGTTTACCAAACACGCTTTTTTGTTCGAAATTGTTCCAGGAACGAAACACTTTTTTCTATTTCTCGTTCCCTAACAATTTTTAAATGTAAACGTTACCAAACGCGCCTCAGTGTAAAGCTAGTGCAAGCTGAAGAATGCGGACGTACAAGCAAAAAGCTTGGGCCTACTCCGCCTTTTGGCACATGTCGTCCGAGAAACTATTGACCGTGTTTAATATGCCAAGTAGGCATACGTAACAAATCACCCAGAAATCGAAACGTAAAATTTGGAGCTCGTGAGAGAGGGCATCTCACGCCCTCCCTTGCCATCTTTTTTTTCAAAAAAGGGTCCTTGGAACTTCTCTTCTTTTTTTTTTTTTTGTCAGAAGGGGTCTTTAATACCCTATTTTCAAAGCCTTTTTAAACAGGGATTTAATCTGGAAAATTGTTATAAATTATTATAACATTTTTTATTTATTTTTGGGTTACAAGTGTCTAGATTACAAAGGACCAAGAGCTCGACCCCTTCAATCGACAACTCTCATCCATTGACAGAGGCAGAGGTTCGTTATGATGGGATCGTGTGCAGGGATGTTTCCGATTTTCTTGGACTGTCTCAGACGTCCGAGTCAGATCATTTAATTCACTACGTTTTATTGATAATTGTTTTTGACTTTTTTTCTCTCTCTTTTAGATCATTAACGTACGACGACGTTTAATTTCGGCCAAAAAAAAAATTTACAGCGTTTAATTAATAAAATTTTGTTTTACTCTTTCAAGCTAGGCCCCTAAAGGAGGGTTTTTTTAAAGAGGGTTAGGTTTTTTTATGCTGATTACCATGGTTGACCTTTTAAGCTGATTATTAATTTTCTCTTTTAGACCGATCTTCAAAATGGAAACGCGAAGATCGGCCCTTAGCAGTTGTGAGTTTTGTTGGGAAGTGAGTTGTTCTAGGAAGGGACAAACTGGGTCTTTGAATTATTTATAGAGGGAAGGGCCGTGGGTAGAGAGAGAGAGAGAGAATAAAGCTAGAAAAAACAAAATGCCTAAAGCAAGGTAGAGAGAGAGATATTGGTTTTAGGTTTTGGGTTTTGAGGATGAGAAGGGGATTGGCTCTGGCTAATATAATTTTTCCTTTCAAGTACAAAGGAGAACAGCTAGTGAAGAAAACGACAAGGGAAAGGAGACGCGTGATTGGAGTTTTTGAGATTTACAGAGAGAGAGAGAGAGATTTGGGGCCGGTCGGTATTGTGTTTGGGGCTGAACTTTATTCCCCCGTATTCTATAATGGAAGCTTTGCACAACTTGCCACTGCTGCCGCTAGCCTGCTGCGAAGGACTCTGCGCGATGGATAAATTAAAGAAAGAGAGACTGGGGGGAGAGAGAGAGAGAGAGAGAGAGAGAGAGAGGGCGTGATGGATTAGGGTCTTTGAGAAGGGATCTCAGAATCTGTCCAACGCAATATGCTTGTGCCATTAAAGCCTTTGCCAAAGTACAACGGGCGAGATGAAATCACCTCCCTAAACCCCTTACGATCCCTGCACATCCTCCAAAAGGGCAATGAATCTCGAGGAAAAACCCAAGTAATTCCTCCAATTCACTTCGTAAATGAGGGTTCTTGATAACCCCAACCCATCGCCCGAAGTCCTCGTTAGGAAGAGGGGATGCAAGTGATTGCTCACCAGCACCCATTTGGCATGCAACTTTGCTGTTTGATTGGCGGTTGCCATTTCGTAGGAGCTAAGATTAAAAGAGTAAAATACAAAAACAATTATTAATAAAATGCACTAAATTAGATGAAAATCGTACTAGATATTCCAATAGAGGAGAAACGTGCCCCTTTTGCTTGTTCATTGAACGTACGAACGTGCGGCTATCACGGGGGTTTGGGAGCCGATTAATTTAATAATCCGTCACTGTACTGATCTTCTCGTTGCTGCAAGTCCCCCGCTCTCCACCCCACTCGCGCCGACGTCGCGTGAAAGTTCAGTTCCCATTTCGGGAGAAAACGGTTCAAAATGGCCAAAATGGTTCCAACGTGTTGATTTCTTTTCCATATTTTTTGCCAAAGCCATGCGGAATTACTTTGATTTCGTTAGACAGTCAGAGGTCGCAATTCGTGTTTTTGGAATTACTTTATTTTCACTTTTTTAGAATTTTTAAAAAATATTCAAAAATCTCTAAATTATACCCAATGCAACATACTTACCGAAATACTTTTTGTGACATAAAAAAATCCAAATTATGCCCACTTTGACACATTTATCCTAAATTTTTCTTGTAATATGAAAAACTTCAAACATGCATTTATGTGACGTATTTACTTTCCGTTAATATTTTATAAGTCACGTGGAATGTGTGCTTTCTCGTATCCATATAAGCAAATGTTTAACAATACTCACTAATGAAATTTTAAGAGAGAGTGAATGTGTCACGCATATAAGTGTAGGGTTTTTTGTGGCATAAAAAAAGTTTAGAGTAAATGTGTTATAGTGAGTATAATTTGAAGTTTTTTGTAATTTTTCTCCCTTTACAATTTGACTTTTGTTCAATTTTGAATGCCTCGATGTTAAAATACAGGAAAGCACCCATAAGCACATTTCTGGCTTTCCCATCATAATCTATCATGTAATTCGAATTTCAAAATGTTATTAAAAAATTTTAGTATGTGAATGTACATTAACATATGAATATCGCAAAAATTTCAAGAGTTCCGAATAAAAGAAAATCAAATTGCAAGGGCCGTAAGATTTCAATTAAATAAAAAATAAAAGTGAAAATTAATTTAGATAGGAACTTTTTAGTCTTTTATTATTTAGAATTTCAACAAAAAAAAAAAAATCGACAAGGTTGGAAACTTGAGACTGAGAGCGCGTGAGTTAAAGATGAGGTTGGGAGAAAAAGAGGCTGTAAATATTAAAAGAGGAAGACGTTAAAAGAGAAGCATCAATAGAATAGTGAACCATGGAACTCAGTAGGCCGAGCAGGAGAGAGAACTCAGCAGACGTAGGCATCGTGGACAGGAGCGGGAGACGTCGGGCGATGAGAAAAGCAGAGGAGATAAGAATCAAAGCTGGCTCAACCCCACACCACATCGGCGTTTGTTTCTTTCTGACAAGTGAATGAACCGATCCGCAAAAAATAATTAAGATAAGAATCAAAAGTGGCTGGACCTCCACCAAACCTTCTGTTTTCGTTTTCTTTTGTGGAAACAAAGGGCGATGTTGATTGAGGATCGACAGCGCACAATCGACTCAGCCCGTCCTGGTAATTCAGTTATTAGAGATTAGGGTTTTCTTTTTTTCTTTTTATTAAATAAAAAGAGTTGGGAGGCGGGCGAGCTTAACAATGCCTTCTTAAAGTTGCCAAGATGGCGGCCATACACTCAGTACACAAGGTTCAAATGAGTTGTTCCATTTAAGAATTGCCACATTATCACCGACATGTTAAAAGTCCAAAAGCTTATTTCTTAGGGTGGATTTGACTTCCTAAGCTTGTGAGTTGAAAAGTATAGTCATGCATTACTAAGGTATTGATATGGAGGATGAAGATTTTATGATATTAGATAGAGGAGGTCTTATAAATTTCACACTTTCTACAATAATTGATGGGTGTACTAATTTAGGGTTTTATTATCTGTTTATCACATATGTACTAATTTGTAATTTTTTTTTATCTTAATTCAATTTAACTGAAACTAACAAAAGGTAAATTTATTACAAATATACTTATATGGGATTTTTGATGATCAAAAGATTGGTTTTGGATAAATTTGTTACAGATTTGCCGGTTTGAGTTTTTTTGTAGTGAAAAAATTAATTTGGAGTACCGGTGTGGGGTTTTTGGTGGTATTAACCCATGTTTATAATTAGTTTCTTTTTCTTTCTTCTATCTCCCATCTATTTTATTTAGTTATTCACTAGAGCAATAATGATTTGAAGTTGATCTTAGATAAGTGTTCAAAGCTATTATGATATAGCCATGAGATGCACAACGGACCTTTTAATCTTTTACAACCTTTTCCAGGTTTTGAATTGATGCAAAAATCATTTTTTGTGCGACATAGTGTATAACAATCTTGTTATACAAAAGTACACGTGGCTTCACACCAAACTTCTTCATCTTCTCATACTCATGGTAAAGCCTCAATCCCCTAGTGGCATCCACATGCAATCAAAGAATTGCTTCTCACTAGGCGGCTTCCCCTGCCAGTCCATCAACTTAGGCACTGGATCAGCAGCTCGGAACTTCTTGTTCCTATTCAAGCAATAAGCAAGTGCATTATAGGTGGGCAATATTAGGGGTGAGCGGTTCCAAATTCCATACATATTATACTTAGACTATTGAAATCTATCCATTAGATCAGGTTTCTCATTTTTTGAAACCTGAATTCTACCCCGCATATCCTAAAGCTTGGAACCTACCGTATATTATTAATTGAAAGATTGCAGTAAATTAAAACCTTTAATGACCACCACTTATTGTTACAATTCATTAATCATAAAGACATACGAAAAATATAAACATTAATTAAGCAAAAATCTTCGTTATAAAATGGAAACTCAGACTAGTGCTCCTAGATTATGCATTCAATCATCGAATATTGTATGTTACAGATTTGCATGTCCATGCGACTTAAATACCAAGTGGAAAAACAAGCTTCTTTTCTCATTTTATAGTAAGACACGAATGCAGAGTCCTTAATAGTAGCTCATGCAGATTTGCATGTCCATGCAGCTGCTCTCAAGCAATCTTGTATCTGTTAGGGAAATCCCTTATGATGTTTTGAAGATGACAAAATAAATCAAAGGCTACTAACATGTTTAATGGTTAAGTAATAGACCATGCAGATGATAGAACATGTAAAGGATATTGTCAAAGTGTGAAGACGACCAAAAGACTGAACGTAACATATGCCCAAAGTATATTCTGAAGATTTCCAGACTTCTGTGTCAAAGTCTGAAGATTGCCAGACTCAAGACTCAAAATCTGAAGATTGCCGGACTCAAGACTCAAAGTCGAAGGCGCAGACTTTAGTGTCAAAGTCTGTTTCTACATCAAGTCTGCTCATTTTGACAAATTCCAGACTGAACGTGAATGAAGACAGACTCTATGTTGGAGCTAAACTTATTCAGACGGTGTTCAGACCTTAAAGCTAAATCTGTTCAGAAGCAGAATATGTTCAAACTCAGATTGTAAAGTCTATCGCACTCAGACTCAGATTTTAAAGTCTATGGCTATCAGACTTTACATCCAGATTCAACAGAACGTAACTCAAGCCCAATCATATAACGGCTAGTGATCTGGTTTGAATTCCACATCAAGATTGATTTGATTGATTCAATCTAATTGATTGACAATTGGATCTTGAAGATAAGAACTTTCTATACGAATAAGCTTTACTTATGGAAACCAAGATTTCGTTTGTATGGGCGATCGGAATCAATTTGGGATTCTACCTTTATCACTCAACGGCTGCTAAATCTTCTAGATACAGAGCTGTCCAATGGGTATATTGGAAGACAATTCTCCGGGATACTGTCCAACGGGTAGTTTGGAAGTGGAGGAGTATTTAAGGAGATCATGGACCGATGAGCAAGTAAGAGACGGAGCGTAGAATTTATAATTCCAAAGTCCGAGCGATCTTTGTTCATACACTTGTCTTTAGAGAGCTTAAACGTTTGTGATCGTGAGAGAAATACCAAAAGAGTGACTTAGTGAGATAGTGTGATCTACTACTAAGTGTTTGCACTCAAATTTGTAATCTCTTGTTGATTGCATAGTGAAATCCAGCCAAGAAGGCTGTTAGCGTGGGAGAGTGGACATAGGCTTGGATTAAGCCGAACCACTATAAATCTTGTGTTCTTATTCTCTTCCCTAACTCCTTTGTTTGAAGTTTATTTTATTCCGCATATACTTGCCAAGAGTTATTTTAAACACCTATTCACCCCCTCTAGGTGTTCATACTAGCACTCTCAGTATTGAGCTTCTCAAAGTGGTTGGTGGTTTATAAGAAGATCCTCTCTCTCCCGCAGCATGACCACAGGCCGTCAGGGAAGTTTAGCAGCTCCCAGAAGGTGGTGGTGGTGTTGTTCCCGTCCTCACCACTGCGCGCGTCGTCAGGCGTGCTGGGGTCGTAGTAGCTCTGAGGCGGGGCGGCTTGGGGCCCCTTGGACCGGTTGGAGAGACTGGCCAAGCAGTCGATGTCCTTGATTACGATGATGGACTTGGAGCTGGTCTTCACGAGGAGGTTTAAGAGCTCGGACTAGGAGTGCACCTCGGTCAGCTCGAGGTCGTAGATGTCATAGCCGAGGAAATTGGCCATTGCGGCGATCGTTCTCGATTTACCTGTCCTGGGCGGACCATAGAGCAGGTAACGCCGCTTCCAGGCCACACCCTTCAGCTGGTAGAGGGCCTGCCTGGAGGTGAAGTTGCCGAGGTTCTCCATGATGTTCCTCTTCCTGTCCGGGTCCGTGGCCAACGTGTCGAAGGTGCTTGGGTGCTTGAACGGCACCGAATCACAAGGTTGGCCCCAGGAATCGAGCAACCTGCCGAGAGAATTAGTGTAAAGTGTTGAAGATCACCGCCTCTCTCTCTCTCTCCTGGAGTTCTCTAGATCTTTCTCTAGAGTTCTCCATATCTCTCTCTAGATTTCTCCAGATTTCTCTCTCTATTGCTCTAGATTTTTCTCTTCTCTAGAATGTTCTAGCAAAATCCATCAAGAAAAGTTGCACCACTTCTAGACTTCTCCAAAGAAATCTAGTTGTGAGGCTATAATAAAATAATAATAATACTTCTTGAATAGTGTAGAAAGCTAGGAAAGTCACCAACTTTCCATCCTATAAATGGGAGCAACTTGCTCCTCATTTGAGTGTCCAACTGTGTGAGTAAGAAGTCCAAGGGGGTGTGTGGGTGTGTGTGTAGGGGTCTTGAGAGTGTGTTGAGTAGAGTGTGCTATGTATGCACGTGAGTGAGAGAAATTATGTAGACAACAGAGTTGTCTGAGTATTGTATGTGGTGTGAGAAAATATTGTAATAGTGAAAGTTATATTTTGTAAATTATATTTGTACCACGTTTCCGCAAGATTCAACAAATGGTATCAGAGCAGGTTGTCGGAGACCGTGTGAAGACAATGGTCGGGGACCATTGTAAGTGAGCAAGGCGGTCAGGGATCGTCGAGCCAAGGAGCGAAAAAGTGAAGGACGTCGGAGTTCTGCTAGTGCACAATCTGGTATTGTGAAGTTGGTTAGTCTAGGACCAGGCTTACTTGGTATAGTGCGGGGCATTATACTCAAGTCACCATGGTGGATTTCTCGAGTCCGGTGAACGGGATGGAGAAGCTCAACAACTTTAATTATAATAATTGGAGTACTCGCATGCAGTATTATTTGCTTGGACAAGATTTATGGGATATCGTTGGCGGCAACAACACCACACCACCCACAAATGATAGTGATTTGAGAAAGTGGAACATCAAGTCAGGTAAGGCTCTTTACGTTCCTGCAGTGACTGTTGAAGATGAATTATTGCAACACATAAAGAGTGCGAAGACCCCGAAGGAGGCCTAGGATAACTTGGCGACGCTGTTTGCGAGGACAAACGATGCCAAGTTACAATGCCTGGAGAACGAGCTCCTCTCAATCTCGCAACAAAGTATGACGGTAAGTCAATACTTTTCTAAAGTTAAATCTATTTGTGAAGAAATTTCAAAATTAGATCCTTAGAATGCCATCTCTGAGACAAGAATAAGAAGAATAATAATTCATGGGTTAAGGCTAGAGTATAACGGTATTGTTACGGCCACCCGCGGATGGGCAAATGAGCCAACTCTAACAGAGTTGGAGAATATATTGGCCAACCAAGAGGCCTTAGATAAACAAATCCCTAAGGTCTCAATCAAGGAAGATGAAAGTGCCCTCTTCAGTAATAAAAGAGGGTTCAAGGGCCAGAATGGAAATAGAGCAAGTGCAAGAGATGGCAAACCATGGAAAAATCATGGAGATTGGCAGATGCAACCAGACAAGAAGGGTTATCAGTCAGGGGGAGCTCGTCAAGATTGCGATGATGACGATGGTGAAGATAAGAGCAACAAAAGGCGTAGCAAACGGTGCTACGTTTGTGGCAAGGTAGGACATATTGCCAGATTTTGTTGGTATAGGCGGGAAGAAGGAAATGTCGTCACTTCCTATAAAAAGGAGACTGAAAGAAAAGAAGAATGGGACTTTCAAGCGCCTGTTGCAATGAAAGAACGTTGAGTTGGATAATTCGACAAGTTCTATCATGACCCCGAATAAGAGCAAGCCAAGGGAGAACTCAAAGAAGCAACTAACAACGCCAACAAGCAGTCGTGAAAAGAAACTACAAGAGATGCAAGAGATGATAAAGAAGCTAAAAGTTTAGAAGGCAAAGATGGAGAATATGTTGAAGAAAAGGGATGAGATGATAAGGCAGAAGGATGGAGAGCTCAAGGCAAAAGAAAGGGAGCTAAAGAAGTTCCGATGTGAGTTCAAGAAGCTGCAGAAGCTTCGGGATCTCAAGCCCGCTATGATGTTCCCAATTGGTCATACTAAGAGAGATATCAAACACATGAAGGAGAAGAAGAACGGTTTCTTTGAGGAAATGAGGCCATCTACACCTTACATCTCATGTAAGAATCGGTGGAATAAAATCGAGGGGAAGAAATTTTATGAGGAAAAGGATCAAGAGGTCTACATTGAAGTGCTTCAAATGGGACTGAATCGATTGAAGCACGAAATGGAAATCACAAATGAGAGGCTTGATCGAATGAGTTCCAATCTCACAATTCTTATAGGAGATATGCTGAATACGAAGACCGAATTGAGTAAGAAGAAGGAAAAGAAGACTAAAGAACATAATGAATTGGCATTACAAAAATTCAAGAATCACAAAACTCAATGGAAAGTCGCAGCAAGAGAAGCAACTTAAGATGGAGCCATAGAGCCATCCACATCTGGGGAAGCTTCGCAATATGCTGAATGGAGGAAGACAATTGAAGAGTACAAAAGCAATATCAGCACGGCTACCATATCGAGAGAGAGTAGGCGGTGAGGGGGAGTGTTGAAGATCACCGCCTCTCTCTCTCTCTCTCCTGGAGTTCTCTAGATCTTTCTCTAGAGTTCTCCATATCTCTCTCTAGATTTCTCCAGATTTCTCTCTCTCTATTGCTCTAGATTTTTCTCTTCTCTAGAATGTTCTAGCAAAATCCATCAAGAAAAGCTGCACCACTTCTAGACTTCTCCAAAGAAATCTAGTTGTGAGGCTATAATAAAATAATAATAATACTTCTAGAATAGTGTAGAAAGCTAGGAAAGTCACCAACTTTCCATCCTATAAATAGGAGCAACTTGCTCCTCATTTGAGTGTCCAACTGTGTGAGTAAGAAGTCCAAGGGGGTGTGTGGGTGTGTGTGTAGGGGTCTTGAGAGTGTGTTGAGTAGAGTGTGCTATGTATGCACGTGATTGTGAGAGGAATTGTGTAGAGTTGTCCGAGTATTGTATGTGGTGTGAGAAAATATTGTAATAGTGAAAGTTATATTTTGTAAATTATATTTGTACCACGTTTCCGCAAGATTCAACATAAAGGAGGTGTTGTTGGTTCTTGCGGCAGATGTCGTTGGCCTTACCTGTGATGGAGTCCAGGTAGGAGTTGAGGATGAGGTCCTTGTCGCGCTACTGGATCCGGAGCCTGAAGCCATACGAGAAGGTCTGGGACAAGTGCTGCGTCACCACGTGCTCCCACCGGACGGCAACACCGTTGAAGACGTCGTTGATGCAGTCGTTGTTGGCGAGGCCAAAGGTGGTGGCGCTGGAGTTGATGGTGCGGGTGAGGGAGAGGTGGCTGGCAGAGGGGGAGACGAAGGGGCTGAGGTAGAGCTGGACCGCGTTGTAGAGCTCGTTGGTGTTGACGCAATCGATCTCAGTGACATCGCAGTTGTAGTAGGAGGAGAAGTAGTTGAGGGCCCGGTTCAGGAACCCAAAGGCAGCGAACCAGAGCTCTGGCGGGAACACCACCTGCAGGATGTTCATCAGGGATGCCAGGACGCCTAGGAGGGAGACCAAAGATGTCCAGAACTCCTTCATTTCCGTCTCTGGGTGTGGAAAATGGAGACGATGAAGAAGAGTGGGGAGTCGAGGAGAGTGAGGGAGAAATGGGGAGGGAAAAGTACCAAAAAAGTCATAAACCTTTTGCATTGGTACCAATTCAGTCCTAAACTTTTCGATTGGACCAATTTAGTCCTAAACCTTTTAATATTGGTACCAATTCAATCCATACTGCCAATTTTGGCCGGCCCGACGCCGACGTGGACGTTAGCCAGTGACCGGACGCTGACGTGGCCATTTTTATGATTTTTTTTTATTTTTTCGAATTTTTTATTAATTTTTTATCTTTTTTTCTTTTTCAGCGTTGGCCAACGAGGGCCGCGAAGCCCTCGCCTACCGCCGGCGAGGGTCGCGGCCCTCACCCGGCCTCTCCCAGGCCGCCAACGAGGCGGCTTCGCCCGGATCTAGCGAGGCCGGCCTCGCCCGGAGCCTTGCCGCGGGCGGCGGCCTCACCGCCGGGCGAGGCCATGGAGGCCATCGCCGGGCGGAGGCGAGGGCCGCGAAGCCCTCACCAGCCACCGGCAAGGGTCGCGGCCCTCGGCCCTCGCCTCCACCCCGCGGCGAAGTTAACCCGCAAAACCCATTCCTCCTCTCTCTCTCTCTCTCGAGCGCCTCTGCTAAACCCACCATCTCCCGCAGAAGCTTCGGGAAACGGCGGAAAGCCCCGATCGAATCGAGAGAACTTCCCCCTTCTTCTCGCCGTGGATTGGAGGAGAGCGGATGGTGGTTGCTTGATCGGGGGGATCGATGGGGGACGCGAACGCCGTGGCCAGCAACCTGGCCCGCGCCATCGCCATCGCCTTGGACTGGAGCTCCGCTCCCGACGCTCGCCGGGCCGCCATCTCTTTCCTCGAATCCGTACGCCCTCTCTCCCCCTCGCCAGCCGCGGGCGAGGCCGACCTCGCCCAGATTCGGGCGAAGCCGCCTCGCCGGCGGCACAGTAGAGGCCGGGCAAGGGCCGCAGCCCTCGCCCAGTGGCCGGCGAGCCTCACCGGACGCTCGCTGGCCACCGCCGAAAAAGAAAATGAAAAGAAAAAAAAATCAAAAAAATTAATAAAAAATTCGAAAAAAATCATTAAAAAATCATAAAAATTGCCATGTCGGCGTTCGGTGACCGGTCAACGTCCACGTCGGTGCCGGCCGGCCAAAATTGGCCGGATGGACTAAATTGGTACAAATATTAAAAGGTTTAGGACAAATTGATCCAATTGAAAAGTTTAGGACTAAATTGATACAAATGCAATAGGTTTAGGACTTTTTTGGTGCTTTTCCCGAAATGGGGATGTGGTCTTTGGTCTTTATAGTGTCAAGCTTCAAGGGACAGCTGGGAGTTGATTAGGAGAAAAAAGTGGGGTGGGGGGGCCGGGGTGACCGGGAGGGGAGGGAGGGAAAAAATGCCAGAGTTTGATTAGGAAGGGGGGGGCTGCAGATTACCCTATATGCATTTTTTGTAATGGTTGGAGGCTATGCTATACTGCGTGAATAACCTACAGTTTAATCAGTCCCACTGGAGATCAATACAGACTAATAATTCAGTATCTATACGAGCACGAGCTGATTCATTGATCTCTATGGCAATGAGTGTCTCAACCGTACGAATGTACGAATGAAGGAGGTATCAACAAAAGGTGGACACTAGGTACTTGGGAAAAAACGTCCAGCTTTTATTCAGCCATAGTTGGATGGATAGAATTCGAGGACTTGCATTTCCAATGTCCATCGATAGCATCACCAGGAAATGAGGTCAAACCAATCGTGTGGTGTATCTTGAGGTTGAAGATGTGTAGCTGTTGCTTTGAGTTAGTTTCGCACGCAAGAAAATTCAGAAAGTGCCTGCTTTGAAGAATTATGCTGGATGCCACCCTTTTTTGACTGCATACGTAACCATCAGCTTCAATTACTGTGTAATATCAAGTTGAGGGAATGATGTCTTCATCTATTCTATTGAAGGTGCTTTTCTCCTATGGAAAAATTCCGTATTATGATTGTCAGTTGAAGAGAGCAATTGTTCATATATTAGGTCGAAGACAAAAGGAATGGATTTATCTAAAAATGAGAAGTCAGGCCTCGATCTAGAGCTTGTAAAAGCTGTTTTATCTACCTAGACGCAAAACAAGAGGAGTTCGATTGAATTCAAAAGCGGGAACAGTTGCTGCACGTGAGCAGATTCGATGACAATGGAGCGGTTAATCAGGAAGGAGGAAAATCTCGGAAACAGGGAAGCTATCAAAGCTCGTGGAAGTAGAAAAAATCATGGAGACACGGGAGCAGTTGAACAATGGAGGTTCACATGGAGAAGTCTAGTAACCGTCGGAGGGGATTCAAGGCCTATAAACAGAAGGAATGCAGAAGGAGCACGGACACGCTATGTCAAAACCGGGTCAAATTTTCATCTCGAGTCTTCTTCCTTTGTGTTTGCAGCCATGTCTTTCGGCTTCACTCTTGGTTTTAGTTTTCGAGTCTATCTTGTAATCCACGAATTTCATTATGAATTTGGTAATTGACAGTAGACTCAACGTCATTCGTAATGAAAAGTTCATACAAGTGAGCGGGCATGCTTATCTTAGACTTTCTTGACTTTATCGGTCCCTTTATAAGTTACTTCTTACTCCTCGCGTATTCATCTGCGTCAAAAGCACAACAAAGCAAAGTTCATAGCTTTAGCATTGAATTGGACTTGTTCAGTAATTTTGCGATCAAATAAAAGTTCTCACCCTCGCTTCTCCAGTAGTTGTATGTTTACACCTGAGAACAAATGAGGTCTAACAATAGATTGGCTTTTGCCTAACGCGGTACCAACAACATTTCAAGCCATGATCTTTAGCTCAAAAAACCCAATAAATCACAATCGAAACACCCATCCATTTTCGAAGCACTTACTCAGATACCAATTGTTTGATGCCAAGATAATACGATAAACAAATCAAATAATTCAACAATTAAGCACAAAGAATAAATAAGCAATTCAACGATCAATTGGTATGCGTACAATAAAAAAGCCAAAGGAAAGAGAAATGTTTAACCGATTTATAGTGTTTCGAACCCCGCCTCCTGAACTTCCCGAATCCACTGGCCCAAAATCCACAAATCGAATCTAAGTACAAAGGCTTGTCAAAAAAAAAAAATCTAAGTACAAAGGGGGATTGACCGAGAGCCCACTTTCCAAAATACAATCTTCATCTCAAGCCTTTAAGGCCTTTTCATTTCACATCCAAGTGTATATCTCACCTCACTAGTGATTCACAATAGTAAATCTAAGTACAAGAGGTTTCTCTCACTTAGATAGAGAAAATTACATGTATATATTCTATAAACTTATTATGTTTATGTCAATTCAATTTTAAACTTTTTAATTTGACTAATTTAGTCTTCAACCTTTTAACATTTTGTTAATAATAACCATCCCAATCAATTTTGACTAAAAATCGCTCTGTGAGCATTGCTCATGCCACGTGGAATGATTAGCATTGATGTGAATAGTAATTTGAATTTTTTAAAAGTTATTTTACTTTTAATTCTTTTTTATTTCTTTCTTTTTATTATTGGACGACCACAAATTGGGTGACCGCAAATTGGGTCTCTCATGCATTTTTATTTTGGTCTCACTCTTGGCATCAATGCACATGTGCGTGCAATACTCACGTAGATCCAACTCAAGAGCCGGTACTATCCGGCCCCAACCCCCTTTTTCCTTCCCCTCCGATCCCTTTACCGGTAGGGCTGCATGCCCGATATCGAATCCCTTGTGCAAGAGGGGTCGGGAGAAATAGTTTCGACACTTACCGCATTCTCCGTCGGCACCGGCGCGCGGCAGGAGTACCCAATGTTTTTCTCTCATCCGGGATTCACACCTCTCCTGACTAAAAATCGGAACACACGACCCGAATCTTCTTGGTTCCCTCCTTCTCTCAAAAGCTTTCTTGAGACTTTTTTACTTGGTTCCCTCTTTTTCTCCACGAACTCCCCCATTTTCTCCGCGCCCTTTATTGAAAAATCAGGAAAGGGCCACCACAGCGGATAGAGAGGGTGTCACAGTCACTATTCCATTCTTTTGAGGGAAAGAAATTCCAACCCCTCGCACGTGACCCGCCCATAATAGGTCAATCAGACGTACTCATCTGCCCTCTTCCTCTTTTTTTTTTTTTATTATTCCTTATAGGATAAAGGAGTCGTTCCCAAGCAAATTGAGTTCACATGAACGAAAAGTTATACTTGAGCCTCACGAAAGAGATGAATCGAGCTTACATGAACGTGATGCACCCTTGAATATCTCCCCACAAGACCAACGCGCAAAAACATGCACTACGAGGAACCTGTGGTGAAAAATTGAAATTCCGTGGAATCTAAGTTGAAATAGTTATCTACGAAGAATTGATCGGATTCTTTTAGTCCGAATTTTAAACATTATGGTAGATTTCTATCATTCGTTCCGTTGCTTGACAAATATACCCGGGGCACGCTTCAGGAAGCCCTTTACATTTTTGTGGTCGTGCCATGGAATTGAGCAGCCATGTTCCTGGGCACTTCCCTCGAAGGAAACGAAAAAGTGGAAAAAGGAAATCTAACAGGTGGTGGTGGTCTGCTGCTCCCTTTGAAGTGGACCGGCATAGCCTCTTCCCTCGCCCACCCCCACATCTTCATCATCTCCTTCTTCCACACCCAGAGATCTCCAGGAAAACCTCCACTTTCACTCACACAGAATGCCTGATATGAAGGAGTCTTGGACCTCTCTGGCCTCCCTCGTGGCAAGAATAGCATCAACAAATTTTATTAAAAACTTGAATAATGAAAGAATAACATTAGATATCTTTTTATAAATTAGGAATTAGATAATAAAAAAATTAAGAAAAATTTAAGGATTACATTGAACAAATTAAAGGTTCAAGGACAATCTTACACAAATTAAAATTTAAAGATGACATTACATATTAGGAAAAACTTCAAAAATCATTTGTCTAATTATACCAAACAAAAAGACTTCTATACATATTTGCGGTGCGTCTCCGCCCCACTCTCTCCACCGTCCAACAGCCACAACACCCAAAAAAGACTCCGAATGCCACCGGTCATAGCGGAGCTTGGCAAGCTCCATCGCATGATGCCCAGCCTCATTGCGGAGGTCATCAAGGTTGAAAGTAGCCCCACGGTCGCCACCAAGTTCTTTGCTCGAGCAGGTAGGCAAAAGGGTTATAGGCATAACTATTCTGTTAATGCAACTGGCATTCACTTTGTGCTGCAATAATGGGAGACAGTAGAAATCCTGTAGCATCGTATATCACCATCGTCGCGGCTTCAACAGAGGAAGGAAACCTAATTCCCACATATTGGCTCTTCAGAAGTTCGATTTGACGAAGAACTAGCAGACCAATTTTAAGACTCATAAAACACATTTTATCCAGGTCTCTGTTTCATTGCCTAAAAGGCTCCAAGCGACAAAGTCAGCAACATGACGGTGGAAAAAGGAATACTACCTTCCCTAAGTCGTAATCCAATGCTGATGACTGTAACCCTGACTGCTTGCTTTTTTTTACCCAAAGCAGAAATGGTCCTGTATCAGTCTGACCAGACTGTCCTTGAAAAGAGGCACTCCAAAATAAAATAGTACTTTATATAGTCAAATTAAGTAGACTAGTTTAATCTCCAAATTAAGAATATCCTCGGTAGAATATTATACAGATCGTACAATAATCTGGTAAATTCCAGAAAGGGCAGTACCTTTTCCACTCCTGTTTGGCCAAAACACCCTGAACACAATAATCTGACTATATTGCCCTTTCTAGATGCCACTTTTTAGCATCCATCTTATGCTAATGTTCCTTTTTTTTTTTCCAGTCGTGTCCCTTTTATAAATTAGATTTTTATTTTTTTTCTCGTGAGTCCCATGTTCACTTTCCCTCACTTCTTCCGTCTCTCCAAGAGAGCTCTCTCTCATGTACCCACTCAAAGCAATAGGGAGATAGAAAAAGAGAAACTTCCACGCTTGTGTAGGCGGAGGCGGCCAAGCTGGTCCTCATGACCCATGACAGCACCTTCTCGAGCCGCCTGAGTGAAGGCTCCGCCCCAATGTCTTACGGTAACAAGGGGATCGTGTTTGTGGAGAGCGGTACATATTGGCGAGGCACGAGGAGGCCATGCACTATGCATCTGATGAGTCCTGCAAGGTGGAGTAGTTCGCGCCGATGAGGAGGAGGAGCTGGGAAGGGTGATGGGGAGGCTAATGCCTCAAGAAAGGTAGAGATAGAGAGAGAGAGTGATTGGTTCTAGGTTTTGGGTTCTGAGGATGAGAGGGAGATTCGCTCTGGCTAATATGATTTCACCTTTTAAGTACGAGGGAGAACAGCTAGTGAAGAAAACAACAAGGAGACGCGTTATTGGAGCTTTTGAGATTTAGAGAGAGAGAGAGAAATCACCTCCCCTAAACCCCTTACGAGTTACGATCCCTGCACATCCTCCGTAAGGGCAATTTGATTTCTTTTATTCGGAACTCTTGAAATTTTTATGATATTCATATGTTAATGTACATTCACGTACTAATTTTTTTTTATAACACTTTGAAATTCGAATTACATGATAGATTAAGATGGAAAGCCAGAAATGTGCTTATGGGTGCTTTCATGTATTTTAACATCGAGGCATTCAAAATCGAACAAAAGTCAAATTATAAAGAGAGAAAACCCACAAAAAAAACTTCAAATTATACTCATCATAACAGATTTACTCTAAACTTTTTTCATGGCACAAAAAACCCTGCGCTTATATGCGTGACACATTCACTCTATTAAAATTTCATCAGTGAGTATCGTTAAACATTTGCTTATATGGATGCGAGAAAGCATATAGTCCACGTGACTTATAGAATATTAATGGAAAGTAAATCTGTCACATAAATACATGTTTGATGTTTTTTATATCACAATAAAAGTTTATGATAAATGTGTCAAAGTGAGCATAATTTGGATTTTTTTTAAGTCACAAAAAGGGTTTTAGGTCCCTTACCAAAAAAAAAAAAGGGTTTCGTGTAAGTATTTTGCATTGGGTATAATCTGGAGATTTTTGAATGGTTTTTTTTTAATTTTAAAAAAGTGAAAATAAAGTAATTCCAAAAATAAGAATTGCGACCTCGACTCTCTAACGAAATCAAAGTAATTCCGCATGGCTTTGGCAAAAAATATGGAAAAGAAATCAAGACGTTGGAACCATCTCCCTTTTTTTTTTTTTTTTTGGTCGTCCTACTCTATTCCTATTTTACACTCACTTGCAGATTTGGGCTCGCTCTTGCGGGGCGTGGGAGTCGCAACCCACTCTCGAAACTTACGCGTCCCTACCCCCATCCCTCCCTGAGAAGGTGGGGATTTGAACCCCTCACCTCCCCCTTCCATGTAACAATTTTGGCCATTTTGGCAAATTTGAACCGTTCTCTCCCGAAGTGGGAACTGAACTTTCACACGACGTCGGCGCACAAATTTCATTTAATTTAGTGCATTTTATTAATAATTGTTTTGGGGACTTGCGGTACAAGTGACGGATTATTAAATTAATCAGCTCCCAAGCCCCCGTGATAGCCGCACGTTCGCCTGTTCACGATCCTATCGTAACGAATCTCTGACTCAACGATTATTCTTTTACCAAAATGAGAAGTCAAAATTTTGATAAATAGGGATCCATAAGGACTTCTATCAAGAAATGGGTCAAACCGGATAACCCATGTTCATTCATCTTAATTATATTTTTCAGCATTTGTGATTTTTTTTTGTTAGTCCTACTCTAATCCTACTCTAACACTCACTCTCAGACTTTTGCCCTTGCCTCCTTGCAGGATGTGGAAGTCAAAACCCACTCCTGAAATGAAATCGTCCCCACCCCAATCCAGAAGGTGGAGATTTGAATTCCCAACCTCTCCCTTTCAAGTTGGCAGGGTAGCCACTAGGGCGAACCCCCAGTGGTTTCAGCATTTGTGATTGGAGAAGGTGGATTACAGATATGAACATTAACCACACTCATGCTATTTCAAAACATTGCACTTTTTATTTAACAAGACAAAAGCTTCATTAACCACACTCATGCTAGGACGGCCGGGAGGGAGGCCAGGGACGTCCAGATCTCCTTCATTTCCGTCTCTCCCTCTTATATGTGCTTGTGTGAGTCAGATTTCGTGGAGAGAGAGTGAAAAAGAAAATGAAAAAGAAGAAATTGTAGAGCTCGTGATGTGGAAGACGACTTCTTTTCTGTCTTGCTGTGTGAGTGACAAGGTTGAGATTTTTCTGGAGATCTCTGGGTGTGTGGAAGGGAGAATTCGGGATTAGGGTTTTTCTGGGAAGTGAGTTTTCTTCTGAGCAGGAGGAATATTTATATAAAAGAAAAGGGGGTTGGGTCCCGATGCAAAATCGGCGGTTTATTGGATCTCGTGGGAGACGTTGGATGGCGCCAAATCAGCGGTTTATTTCACGGATGTTTGTTATGCGTGGTGGAAACAGTGCATGGGCGCTGATGCTGAAAACCAAAAGGAAAATATTAAATTGATGTAAGAAAATTTATAAGTCTTTTTGTCTTGTACTCTTTTTTTTTTTTTTGAACAGGTCTTGTACTCTTTTACCTTCCAGAAAAAGATGTCCGTACATGTTGACTCTCACGTCATCGCATGATAGACAACACGCGTCATCTTTTGTGTTGTGAATAAAGTTACATTAATTTATTATTTTCCTTTTTGTTTACAGAGCCAACACGTGTTGTTGTATTACCAATCATGGTCGATTTATTATTACTCACATTAATTAATTTCATTGATGTTTTATTGTCTGCATTGAATGGGTAATTAGCTAGAAATAGCCATTCACCGATTGTTTAAGAATTTGTGAATCTAAGCTTCAATCAAACTTGATCAACATTAATATACATAAAGCATTATAGATTTTAATTTACTTTTGGAATTTGTGATTTCACTTTCGTTTAATTTCAAAGGCGTCAACATTAATATACATAAAGCATCGACAAGCACAGTGATTCCATTCATTAAGAGCCAACATTTTCGGCCCAAAATAATTATTATTTCCTAGGAAACAGTTTCCACATGCGGCCAAAAAATGTATAATTACACCAGTTGAATAACTGTTGGTGGCATTTCGAGGGTCATGTCATGTTTGAGTTCCTGAAATTGCATATTTTTACTCATAAAACTTTAGTTTATTTTTGCCAATTATAACTCGACTTCTATTTAATTTTCGATGCCCTCCGGTGCAAGAGAGAACAGCTGGTGAAGAAAATAAACACGGAATGAACACGGGAGTGAGATATGACCCCTCAATTCACATGCCCTCTAAACCCTTTCCGACCTCTCCCCCCCTTTCCACCCCTTTAAAGTCCCCCGGACCTGCAACATTGCCCAAAAGGCGCAATAAATTTCGAAGAAAAACTCAGTAATTTCTTCAGTTCGCTTCCTAAATTGGGTGGGCGTGGCAAACGGAAGGAATCGCTTACAGGAATGGAAAGGCCAGAGAACAGCTCTCTCTCTCTCTCTCTCTCTCTCTACCACACTCCGCTTTGTGGCCCACATGTCACATTGCCTACCCTACCCTCTAGAGAAAACTATTTCTTGCGAGCTAAGTTAGAAGAGTTAAAAAAAAAAACAATTATTAATAAAATGCTCTAAATTAAATGACTTAAAATAGTTGAAGATGCCTGGGACCAACAATTTGAACCTACACGTAGATGGAAACCAGTCCACAAAAAGGAAAAAGAATACGTAGACGGAATCATAATTGCATGCGAAGATAATGGGGTGTGATGATTTTCCAACTTATCAAATAATAAAAGGGTTAAATAGCCCTACGGTCGTCACGGAGCTCGGAAAGCTCGTTGCATGACGCCCAGCCTCATTGCGGAGGTGCTCAAGGTTGAAAATAGCCCCCACGGTCGCCACCAAATTCCTTGCTCAGGTAGGCAAAAGGGCTATAGGCATAACGATTATGTTAATGCAATCGGCATTCCCTTTGTGCTGCAACAGTGGGAGACAGTAGAAAAAATCTATAGCATTGTACATAACCATTGTTGCGGCCACAACCGAGGAAGGAAATCTAATTCCCACATGTTGGCTCGAAATTCAATATGACGAATAACTAACCACACCAATTTTAAAACTCATAAAACATATTTTATCCGGGTCTCTATTTCATTGCCTGAAACGCTCCAAGCAACAAAGTCAGCAACATGACGGCAGAAAAAGGAATACTATCTTGCCTTTGTCGTGATCTAATGCTGATGATGATTGGGAGGCGTGTGTCGAAGTGAGTTCGTGATGAGTCAGCGGTGGCACGCGCGAGCTGGGAGGTTGCGTCGAAATGGGGAGGTAGAGCCGCACTCGGATTGGGCCGTTCCGGTCAAAAGTGTCAGTGCTAGTGTTCGCTGGCGTTGCCCTCCTTTTCTCCGTGAACTTGACGTGATCTCGCTCCCCCACGCGCTACATGACGACATCATGCGGCCCCACTCCGTCGCCGCGTGTCCCGATCCGCCACCCGGTTCCCATTTTTGCCCCTATACACCGACATTCCCCCATGTACGGCCCCTATCCACCTCGATTCACGGCGGGTCACCCCCGGTTGCCATTTTTGGCCCCTCGATTTTGTCGAAATTTTCTTTCCACACCTCTTTGAGATGAACAAGTTATTCATTCGTTTATAAAGTTACTTGTTCATTCGCCTAAGGAAAAGGGTTAAGTAAGTCCTAACACTCATCAAATATATTTAATTAAAATTTAAAACTTTTTTTTGTAATTAAAAAAAGCTAAAACTTTCAAAAAATATAATCAAGCTATAAAACTCGTAATAAAAATACAATCAAATCCTGAAATTTTCAAAAAATGAAATTTAGTCATAAAACTTGTCATGAGGGTGTAACTAAATTCTAAAATTTTTAGAAAATATAATTAATAAATGGACTCCGTTGGATAGATCTAATAAGTTTCAAGACTTGATTTTGTTATGCTCCCAATAATTTTTTTTAATTTCATTATTTGATTGTAAATTCGTGATAAGTTTTGCTCTCAAGCAAATCCTCTGGGCATTTCAATACCCCCAAGAAGTTGAGAATCAATTTTCTCGCCTTCTACCCATCTATTCGTCAAAAAAATACTAAATTTCCTCGCAAAGAGCATGAATTATGTTGAGGTTGAATGGGTCTTATCGGTAGCTGTAGAAACATAGGCGGTTGAGGAGGGTTTCATCGACGTTTTGGTGGTGGGTTCATGTGGCCCTGGCTAGGATATTCGAGCGCAAGCATATGATCTTTCGGAATATTCATTTATTTGCCTCTTGAGAGAGAATAGAGAGAATAGAGAGAAGGAAGAAGATAAAATGGACAGGGGACGTGGGACGTGGGACCCATAAGAAAAGAAATATGAAATCAATAAGTAAAAAAAGGATACGGCCAAAAAAGGGGAACGCTTTTTAGAAAGGTTAAAGATGTTAAAAAGGGGGATGCACAAAGGTTAATACATTTGCTAAGGGGGAGAGGAAAAAGCGCACTTTCGGGAAATTCTAAGTGAATAAATACCACATCAAGTAATGATCACACCTTTATATTCCGTATTTCTCATTTTTAGCAACGTTGCATCTATAAGCAATAAATGGAGAGAGGGAGGTCGGTCCTCAATTTGCAATATGATCCTATACCATGAACAAAATTTGCAATCCCGCGATACCCTCACCGCACTAGCGTACTGACAAGCTCTCCCAACCCCACGTAATAAGCGCACATTGGTACGTTCATTGAGTAAGGAAAAGGGACAAGTTTCTCCTCTCATCTAATTTTGTGTCCATATAAAATGGGTAGAAAATTCCATATAAGAATTTAAAATGAAGTTGTTTTCTCAAGAGATGACCAATTGAACTTTGTTAAAATAAGAGTTTGAGTTCGTCGATCCACAAGCACTTAAATTTTTTTCGGCAGCTAGGACAAGGCATTATTGTCCAAAATGAAATTTAGACAAAGATTAAGATTCAAACAAAAAAGAGAAACTAAAAAAATTTAAAATAAAATTTTAAACTAGAGGATAAAAGGGAATTGGAGATGATCAGGGCATGCGCCATGGACTTTGCCGGCGAGATTGCGAACCTCAGAAAACCCCGTCCAGCGAACCTCAGAAAACCTCTAGATCTCGCCCTGTTTCGGCTTCTGCACTAGCAACACCTCTGGATTCTTGCTTGCTCCTCCAATCGCATTTCTAAAATCCTTATTCACTTCATAAGGGATAAACTACTGACTATGTTTGGAGAATCACTTTAGACCATCTCAAGAACAATCGTGGGACCTGAAATTAATTGCCCACACCCATTCATAATCCCAAAAAACCGGGGAGATGTCGCATGTGAAGCATTTGGACAACGCGATGAGTCACTATTACTTGTACTTTCCATGGTCGGGACGTGAAATGAAATCCTTTTTTTTTTTGTTTTGCCCCCTTCTTACCATTTTTTTTTTTTTTTGAAAGCACGTAAAATGGGAGTTTCATTTGGAAGAATGGAGCAATTAAATTTCCAAAAGAAAAGCAGAAAACAACTAAGAGATTTACTTTCCCCTCAGTTAAGATTTTCGACCCCAAAAATAACATGGTGCACGTTGCCTAAACACCAAACATTGATGTGGCCGGCTGGCCATCTCAAAAAGAACAAAGTAACACAACAGAATACCCTCGAAAATGGATTAACTCAATATGTCGTAAGAGCTTTTTATTTTCTAATTTTTATTATAATATTTGCTGAGTCATGCGAGCTTTTAATTCCATAATAAGACACGAAGTCGAGAGCTCTTTAAAAATCGAAACTTACCAACTTGCCCTCACAAATGAGGAAGCGAAATCATCGAATTGCTTTTTTCCCCATTTTCTAAAGCCAAAAGAAGAGAAAAAAAAAGGTGCAAAAAAGAGAAAAGAAATGGAAGTGAAAAACAAAAACGAAAAAGGACGAACGGATTTTTTCCCTCTCATTTTGCTTTCTCCTTCTCTTCATCATCATCTTTCACTTTCTTGCAAGAATTGTCATAGCAGTCGCTCCCTTCCTTGGGGCTCTCCAGCGCCCTCTTCTCCTGCTCCTCTTCCTCCATCTCCTCCACGTTCAGCTCGCACTCCTCCCTCACCCCTCCGTACTTCTCGTTCCTCTCCGCCCTCGCCTTCAACACCTCCAGCAGCTCCCCCACCGCTCTCTCCTTGTTCCTCCGGTTCTTGATCAGGACCTCTATTATGTCCGCCGGCGTCATCTTGGCCTTCTCGACCGCCTCCCGGAGCTCCCTCGCCGCCGCCTCGCAGAGGTCCTCGCCCTCGCTGCCCAGGTAGTTCCGGAGCAGGATCTTGAGGGCCGGGTACGAGCAGTAGCTCATGTAGATGTGCATGTCCATCCGGCCGCTCCGGAGCAATGCCGGGTCGAGCTTCTCGATGTGGTCGGTGGTGAACACGAAGATCCTCTCGCTCCCGCAGCACGACCACAGGCCGTCGGTGAAGTTGAGCAGCCCCGAGAGGGTGATCGTGTTGTTGTTGTTCCCATCCTCGCCGCCGCGGGCCGCGTCGGGCGCGCCGGAGTCGTAGTAGCTCCGTGGCGCGCCGGCGTGGGTTGCCTTCGCCCTGTTCGACAGATTGACTGAGCAGTCGATGTCCTCAATGACGATGATGGACTTAGAGCTGGTCTTCATCAGGAGTTTTCGGAGCTCGGAGTTGGAGTGCACCTCGGTCAGCTCGAGGTCGTAGATGTCATAGCCAAGGAAATTGGCCATGGCGGCGATCATGCTCGATTTCCCCGTCCCAGGCGGGCCGTAGAGCAGGTAGCCCCGCTTCCAGGCCCGGCCTGTCCGCTGGTAGAACGCCTGCCCGGCCGCGAAGTCGCGGAGGTCCTCCTCGATGGCCGTCTTCCTCTCCGGGTCCATGGCCAACGTGTCGAAGGTGCTCGGGTGCTTGAACGGCACAGATTCCCACGGGTGGTGGCCACGGGAATCGAGTGACCCGCCGCGCGAGTTAGTATAAAGGAGGCGTTCTTGGTTCTTGCGGCGGATGTCGTTGGCCTTTTCCATGATGTAGTCCAGGTAGGAGTCGAGGATGATGTCCTTGTCGCGCTTCCGGATCCGGAGCGTGAAGCCACGCTTCTCGTCAGGGAGGGGCCGCCACGAGAAGGTCTGGGACTGGCGTTGCGTCACCACGTGCTCCCACTGGACGTCAACGCCCTTGAAGACGTCGTTGATGCAGTGGTTGTTGGAGAGGCCGAAGGTGGTGGCGCTGGAGTTGACAGCGCGTGTGAGGGAGAGGCGGCTGCCGGAGGCGGAGACGAAGGAGCTGAGGTAGAGCTGGACGGCGTTGTAGAGCTCGTTGGTGTTGACGCCGTCGATCTCGGTGATGTCGTAGTAGCAGTAGGAGGAGAAGCAGTTGAACAACCGGTTCAGGAGCTTGAGGGAGGCGAACCGGAGCTCGGGCGGGAACACCATCTGCAGGAGGCTCTGGCAGAAGGCCAGGACGCCCAGGAGGGAGGCCAGAGATGTCCAGAACTCCTTCATTTCCGCCCTTCTGCGCGATCTGTGCGCCTCGCGCGACGCAAAGTTGAGATTTTTCTGGAGATCTCTGGGCGTAGAAGAAGGAGACGATGAAGCAGCAGAACAGGATAGTGGAGGGTGAGGGAGAAATGGGGATTTGGGTTTTCTGGGGAAGTGAGTTTTCTTCTGAGGAAGGGACAAAAGGGTCTTGGATTATTTACAGAGGAGGGGTTGATGGGCTTGTGGGTTCTGATGTTTCAAGGAGGGGCGGGTAGAAACGGGGCAGAAGGCCAGGACGCCCAGGAGGGAGGCGAGAGATGTCCAGAACTCCATTTCCGCCCCTCTGCGCGATCTGTGCGCCTCCCGTGAGGCAAAGTTGAGATTTTTCTGGAGATCTCTGGGCGTAGAAGAAGGAGACGATGAAGCAGCAGAACAGGATGGTGGAGGGTGAGGGAGAAATGGGGATTTGGGTTTTCTGGGGAAGTGAGTTTTCTTCTGAGGAAGGAACAAATGGATCTTGGATTATTTATAGAGGAGGGCTGATGGGCTTTGTGGGTTCTCTGATGTTTCAAGGAGGGGCGGGTAGAAACGGGGGAGTTTGCGGAGAGAAAGAGAGAATAAAGCAAAAACCAAAAAGCCTCAAGAAAGTTAGAGAGAGAGAGAGAGATTGGCTCTCTGGCTAATATAATTTTTCCTTTTAAGTACGCAAGGGAAACAGCTGGTGAACAGAACAAGCAAAGGAAAAGGATTTTTGGAGTTTTGGGATTTTAGAGAGAGACAGAGAGGGAGAGAGATTTGGGGCCCGGTTGGTACTGGGTTTGGGGTTGAACTTTATCCCCGTTACTCTATCATGGAAGGAGGCTCTGTGCAACTTGCTGCTGCTGCTGCTGCTGCTGCTGCTGCTGGTCCTCTTGCTGCGAAGGACTCTGCGCGATGGTGTAGTGAAAGAGAGAGAGAGAGACTGAGAGATAGGGTGTGATGGATCAATCAAGGTGTTTGAGAAGGGACCCTGGAATCGCGAAGGGACAAGAGGTTATGTATATAGGAATATCATACTGGTCTAATGCGATATTGCTTGGCACCCCGTTTAAATTCCTTGCCAAAGTTATAAATCGAAATCTCCCAGTAGGGGCAATATATCTCGAGGGAAAAAACCCAAGTAATCCCTTCAACGCGCTTCCTAAATCAAAGCTGCCAGTCCGGTGGTCAAGCTTGAAGGAAATTCACTGTTCTCGTCAGGGGATATAGCTGGAGCAGCTTCAAAGTACTCAGAAGCATTGCAACTATATCCAATGCGGTCGGAGAGAGAGAGAGAGAGCAGTCCTTAACAGAAACCGAGCGCAATGTTATCTTTTGTTGCAACAACCATAGCTGCCATAAGTGATGCCACACGTGCACTGGGTCTTCACACCCCTCTTGTGGTGGTTCGGTTCGCGAATTCGCAAAGCGAAAAGGATCCAACTCCACGTTTTTAATGTCCCGCTAAGTCTGGTCGAACATTGATTGCTCGAGATTCTGTACTCCCGGATCCGATTTCTCGATCTTCTCGAAACGGCAGGCGACGCCCGCCCACCCGCCCGCCCGCCCGCCCACGCCCGTTCCTCCAGCTTTTTGCTCTCTGCTCGGATCCTCCTTGGCTGAGGAACCAGATCTCGACCACCCCTCTCTTCCTTCCTTCCTGCAATTGATCTAATCTTCGTTGATAATGGCGTTTTTTCCCTTAGGAACTTAAACTCCTCGGATTTAACACCGCCCCATTAATTTCCTTTCTAATTTTTCTAATTTTTTTGGGGGTCACAGGTGTCTAATTGCAAGGGGTTGAAGAGGCCCCCCCAATCCGACTCTCTCGTCCATCGAGGAGGAGCAGGGGTTGGTTACGATGGGCCGCGTGCAGGGATGTTCCAAGTCCTTCTTGGTTTGTCCGAAACGTCCTGAGAGCAGATCTCATTTAATTACCCTCCGCTTTTTCCCTTGATTATTATCGCCGTCATAAGTGAATTTCAGTGAAAATCAATTGAAATGATTATATTATAATTTTGCATGAAAATTTATATATTTATATAAATACACTAATTATACTTACAACCTAAGGGCACATATGCGGAGATCCGTGAATTACTCTGTGAGTCTTGTGAACTGATTAAGTTCAAATCTTTGATCTATGCAGGTGGCTTTATCGAAGAGGTTTGCTCACAATTTGGGATATTCAAACAAATGATCTACAACATCTAAGATGGAAATCTCCACAACGCCCCAACCAATTATACCAACCTGAGGGGATGAAAATTCAATTAGTTGATCTCTTTGTATTTGTTTTCCAAATATACGTGTCCTTAGTAAATGTATGTATTTTTATATTGACGGTCGGCCACATAATAATACGTAGATATATTATGCTGGGTTTAAAAATTGAATTTATTGAACATAGTGGGATCACTGTTGGATGGATTGAAGATGTTCAAAACCTACTACATAAGGTTTGGTGCATCGTATTTTTGAGAGAAAATTACATGAATCATTTTAGAGTTTTTTCTTATCCTTTATTCTACATCGATTATCATAGAATATGCATTTTATGCCCTAATATTGTTTATGAAAAAGGGAATCTTTTTTTTTTCCTTGAACACTTGGGAAGTGGGGCGAGGAATGCAAATTGTAGAAAACACACAAAATTTTCAAAAGTTCCTACATTTTCCTTCTCCAAAGGTTTTGACTTTCTCTTCATTTCCACCTAATTTTTTATTTGTTTTGTTTTCCCCTCCTTCCCAAACTATTGTATAGATATCAATTTAGTTATAAACTTTTCAATTATGTCAATTCATTTCTAAATATTTACGCGAAATTTTAATATATTCATTTTAACTATTTTTTTGTTGAAAATTGTTAATATGGCAGTCCAACCCTCTTTGATTGTCTTACAAGGCACATTCTCACGTCACCAGTTTCTTGAGAAAATTTATTGAAAGAATTATTTTAGAATTTTACATAAAAATATATGACTAAATTGATAAAATTAAAAATAATTTATAGATTTTGTATAATAGATTTATAGTTGATAGGATAATTTTTGTTATAGCATGGGAAACAATACATGGAAAATCAGATGATGCAAAGTGCAGTCGAGGAAAAGTCAAGGATCGTATCTGTCAAAAGTTGCTTTTGCAAATCGGCCCTTTTTAATCCTAGCTTTAATCTTTTTCCTAATGTTACTTTCCTTTTTCTTCAATTTCCAGATGTTGGCTTGCCATATAGTGGTCGGTGGAACGTAGAAATTTTCAGGGTTTTTAATTGAATATTAGAAAAGCTCTGGCCAGTTTAACGTGGTCTAGGTTCTCAAGATCCTTTTCGTTTTAAGAATGCATTTGTCTAACAAAAAATTCAATTTGAAAATATTTTTCTGAAGAATAATCAATTGTATTGCTTACAAAAATAAACAAAAGAAAATTATTTTCATTCACGAAAGCAATGAATCATAAGTTGTTATCGAAAATGAAAATGTTTTATGTTGATTTATTTTTTTAAACAAAATAACTAATCATTTTTTGAAAAATATTTTCCAAATCTTGCACTCTGAATTGCATCAAAATAATTTATTGAAAGAAGAGTAAGTGGTCACCAATTAGCTCTAATTATGTTTGGTATGATTTGATGCCCTAATTCTTAATAGGAGGAGCATGATTTTAAGGTAGAATCTAGAACCGAAAAATCATATCTGTGGGAACTTGTCAAGTTCTAGGTTCTAAGGTATGTATGGTAAGTTGTAGGTTCTAAGTAGGTGGAATCTGAAACCTTAGATAAGATTTTGTATTTTCTCGGTCCATATCTTCGCACGATCCGGTGGTATTTCATGGCTTACGATAATGAGCATATAATTTGGAACTATTAATTTGAGCTTCTATTTTATAACTAAGACTTTTACTTTATTAATGTTTCATATTCTTTGCGTGTTTAAATATAAACTGTGATAAGTGGATTATAGCATCATTGAATGTGATGGATTTATTAATGGATTCATTGCAACTATTCAATTAATAATACGGGTGGAATCTAGGTAAAAACTAAACTAATCTTGGAACTTGCGATAGGATATGTTTTAAGTTCTGGGGTATGTAGGGTAAGTTTTAGATTCCAAAAAATAAAAATTTGTTCTAGCAAATAGATTCCAAGTTCTAAGTGAAACTTGTATGAAATTTGGAAATGCTCACCCCTACTACTTAAGTGTAAATGTAAGAATAAGGATGCTAGTTTTTGCATAAAAAGAAAAGAAAGATTAAGCCACTAGTCCAATGGTTGATTGTGCTAATGGAAGAGTTACTACTCCATGATAGCTTTTCAATACCACAACTAATAACAGCAAAATAGGCTTTCTAAGGAAATATTACCTATTAAATTTATCATATGGATGTCAATTTAGTTCTAAACTTTTCAATTTTACTAATTTATCTTAAAATTTTTCTACAAAATTATAATATAATTCTTTTGGGTCAATTTTTGACGGAAAGAGCTAAAGTGGTGATCCAATTCATCATTGGCCATCCTACATAACTCATTGCTATTGAATTGATATCCGTACAATAGATTTAGAACTAATTGGACAATTTTCCTGACTTTTAAAGGCATATACACTGGCAACTCTTTGTCATGCTCCTAATTTTTTTTTGAAACAAATAAATTATTTGACAATAGTGCTCCCTATTTTAAAAATATTATAGCTACATATTAGCGTCAAGTTAATATCTCCTACTAATAATGGTGTAGCGCAACAAAATACAATGTCTTTGATGATAACTTTTAGGAACAGATATTTTGTCTCTATCTTATTATTTTGAATCACTTACTATCTTTTCCATAATATTTCAATTGTAATAAAAGTAATTGCATCTGTTGGGGATGACATGCGTTTACTCTGTTAGAAACATATATTTTGTCCCTATCTCATAAATATGAGGCAAACGTAACTTTTTCTAAATTAATTTAGTTGAAACAAAAGCAATAGCCCCGATAATGGATGTCTTAAGGCATCTTCCTACTTAATTGGGTTTTGAGATGAATATATATTCGTCACTAGAGGCTAATAACAACAAAAGCAATTGTCTTTGTTGTGATGATTATGGCCCGACCAAGAAATGGCATGCACCAGGCCAACCAAGGGCGTAGGCCAAGAGATGACAATGGCTCGAACAAGGAAAAACTTACCCATTAAATCTCGAACCTATCGCACGTTAATTTAGTTCTAAACATTTTAATTTTGTAAATTTAACTTTAGATCTTCAAGTAAAATTCCAATGTCATCATTTTGGCCAATTTCCACTATAAATCGCTTATGTGAAGATGAGTCATGTAGGTGTTGACCCTGAGGTCGAAGACGGAAATGAGCAAAAGGACGAGAGAAGCAGTGGGTGAAGTCTACTCCATGCATGCACTTGCTTGCAAATCTGGTTTGTCATTGTACCGCCCTTCACCTCAACCACCCTCCACGCCATGGCTTGCAGATCAAGGCTGAAGGTGAGGGACGGACGCAGGGACAGGATGTGCAAAAAGTTGGATGAGGCGGGGACGGTCACGGCGGCTGTGGTTACTGCGGAGGAGCTGGGCCGAGTAGTGGAGAGAAACAGAGGATCCTTCCTAGTTATTTCGTGCAACACGTCACGTTCCACAATCCCTACCCCGAAACTTTCCTCCACGGCATGATTGAAACATGCATGTTCATGTGTCCACCTAATTGCTAAGGGGAAAGATTGTTCCATCATTCTCCTTCTCAACTTAGGTCAAAGAATTTCACGATTTCTTCCCGGCCATGCAAGGACAAAGCTTTGGCGGTACTCTTTGGATGCCTCTGCTCAATTATTTGGAAGGCGAGGATCTTATCAGCTAAAGTACAAAGAAGGGAACGTCGTAAAGTGTACCCAGCCATGCGCTGTCCTGGTCCGTCGATTGATTGAACGGTGCTTGTGGCCTTGGCCATGGTCCTCGTCCCGGTGTTGTGTGCATTGAACCGTACCTTTTTGCTAATTGAATATGGATATTCTTTAATAAAATCCTTCCCCTTCCGAAAAACCCTTCTTCCAATTTGTTTTTTGTTTTTTGATTTTTATTTTCTAGCACTTTTGAGATTTGCTTTATTTGGAAGATTTCTATATTTCTCTCATATTTGATTGTGATAAATGAGTGATTTTTTTTTTTTTGACAATGAAAAAGGATATTCTTCTATTATTTTCTTGGCCAAATCCCCAAAAAAGAAGTTTAATCTTTCGCACCTTGAACAAAAATAATATAATCTTTCAAATGTCCCGAAGAAAAGCCTAACTTTTTCCATCTGGGATCTTGCAAACATTATAAAAGAGGAAAAAAGCCGTGTCTTTTCACCAGTGGAATACAAATGATATCCATTATAGTTTCCGTCCGTTCTCATCGTCAAATTGCAGCTCATCATCGAAGGCAACTCAGTTTATTGAGGCACATAATGAACCACGTTGCTCACGACAAAAGTGACATCGTTTACAAAACGCAAGATTAGGATGAGCACAATGATTTAACAGTGAGAATGAATAGAATTATTAATAGGTGTCACCTTTTCTAGGACGTTTGAAACATTATGTTATTTTTGCCCAAAATGCTAAAGGCCGTTCTTTTTTGGGGGATTTGGCCGTTATCTTTTTTAGGCAAAAGTCCATTTTTGGTCCCTAAACCTGGACATTTTTTTGATCAACTTCTTGGACTTTTGATTTACATAATCAAGTCCTTAAATTTGCATAGATTTTCTAATCGGGTCCATTCGCTTCCAAATCGAGATGATTAGAACTAACTTACCCATCGGAGCTGGCAACATTCTAACGAGGAAAGATTCCTTCCCACGTTGGAGCATCAGTTAATGCACGAGAATAAAAACCTTGAAAATCAAAACCATAATCAGATCTTGAGTCAGGATAATTCTCCACACGCTTTCTACACTCAAGCTTTTCCGCGTCAGATCTCTTTTAGGCTCTGATGGACACGCCCATTAAATGGATTTGAAACTGGAGGGACTTGACTAGGAAAGTTACGAAAGTTCAAGGTTTAAATTGGACAAGTGAAAAATCAAAAAAAAAAGGAAAAAGAAAAATGAATAAGCTTGCAAACCAAAATTGAAATTTTACCTTTTTCGATCCACCAAGAATTCGATGGTCCAAAGGACGATACGTGGTAAAAAACATTCTTGTTCCAAATTTACCAATTTCTTCCCTTTATTTGGTGTGTAATTTCAGTCTCTTGTGGTCATATGATGCAGAAAATGGACCACAGATTGTGCGCGTAAATAAGAATTCAGATGTTTAATATAGTATTCTTTTTTAACTGTCCAGATACGCCGTGTAATATATCAATAAGATTGCACATTGATGATGGTCGGGGACTAAAATAGCACAAAATTAAAGTACACAGAGTAAAAACTCAAAGATTTTAGACATCAAGGACCGAAGATGCAGATTCTCTTCGAAATAAGAGGCCATTTGGTTACGTGTACGTAATCAGTTTTCTCATATTTGAAAGCAAAATAAAATGGTAATTTTAAATGAAAATAGTTTTTGGATGGTGATAAAATGATGTTAATCAACAATTTCAGATTAATGAAGCAAAATTTTGATACCAAAAGACCGCAAATCTCTTCTATGTAATTAAGTGCATTTTTTTCTCCTTCACAACAAAATTGATCGACATTCCTTGGTTATCTTCAAAATCATTAGAAGAAAGTGTCACAATCCGATCTGACAGGAACAAGAGTGATCGTTGGAGCCAAAGAGGGTTTGAATAAAGTGCGACTTTGACTTTAAAATGGCATGGGGACAGAAATGAACCAAATCTCACATCGTCCGAGTGTGATGAGGCGATGTGCTATATAAGGAGGAGCACCAATTTTAACTACCAATGAGGTCTTTTCTAGACAAAGCTCAAAAGAACAAAATCGTATGAGCTCTGACCTAAAGCGGACAATATTATTGGTAAGTAAGGCCATAGGTCAGCACTTACAGAAAGAGTTGTTTCAAAATTTTATTTTATCTTTAAACTTAAGAATTCATCTTGTAGATAATATATTTATGGATCTACTAAAGCACATGAATCCATCCAGACTCTAACATGTTCACCCTAAAATTCACACGATTGTACCTACTTGCTTCAGTTTTCTCCTTTTCATCTTGTCCTCTAAATGTACACGATGAATAATGTATTCTCATTGCACTTTTTGTATGTAAATATCGGCATCGGCATATCTTGCCTTTGTTTATTTTAATTAGTTATTATGTACTTTAGCTATGTAGTTTACTTAGCATAGCACCTGAAATTCGAGCATATCCTAGGACCATTTTGATAAGAATAAAATTGCTTTTCGTCTACGTTTAAAGGGAAAATGATTAAGTGATTCATAAATTTGATCCAATATGCAACGTAATCTATGAACTTTAAATTTGTTCAATATAATCTATGAATTTTAGCCCAATGTATAGTATCGATCCTAAACTCTTCGATTAGAAGATCACCAAAATTGTGTGATATAAGATCACAAAAGTATATCATTACACGATCATAAAAATATACGATCTAATGACACGGAAATGAGAGGTTGGACTCAAAAGTGGCGGCTATCGCACGAAAATGTTGTGTATGGGCTGTAGAATTTATAAACTCGACATATATCTATAACTGAATTTTTTTCCTGCAGAAAAGGAAGTAAGGGTCGACTGGTAAATCACTTTTGGGGGTTTCAGGTTACCCGTCAGCTGAATCCCAAGCCTGTCCAAACCCCCGCAGGACTTCACAAATTGAATCCTGAATTCGTCACAAAACCCTAAACCCGAAAACCCCATAAGTCCTATTGAGGTCGAGGGGAATGGGAACTCGATAAAAGCCGACCCGCTTCCATACCTAACTATTTTCGTCACAATTATCTTTGAAACTACTTTGAAGGACGTGTCCTAATCGTGCTATAGGCCATTTTCGGCATGTACTCCCGTAGAAGAATATATATAAACTTGAAATTGTTCTTTGTCAACCCTAAATTAGCTGGGAAGGATGCTGTCTCCAGACACCATATATATAAAGCACAAACATCATATTCTTTTTGTTTTCTTTTTTTCTTTTCGTCGCTATTTTCGTTTTTCTGGGCCAATAAATTCACCGATATTAATGTCTTGGTCTGCCCATTTTCCGTAATTTATTCTCCACGAAGAACAAATTCAGTGGTCCAGCTTTGCTTCCAACTTATGAAGAACATCAGGATCTTTGGGCAGTATTTCTGCATTTTGGGAGGATGAAAAAAAATTGAAATATCATCTGCTAGGTCTGAAATTATCACAAATTAAACCTTTGCGATTTGTCAAAAGCTTTTCGATTTAGCGGTGTCCATTTAAAGTAGAACTTAGCTCTTTACACGAATATGGACCGTACCCTTCCTCTTTTGTTCTTTCCCTTGTCTTCTCTGTTCCTTCGTCGTTCAAATGTTAGATTGCGCCTTCATTTATAACTATTTGAATCTGGCACTTACCTTTCATAAAGCAAACTTTCGTGATTAGTTACTGACTCACAATGACCGTTTGATATGGAACTGAAGTTTATTGCCTAATATGTTATTTGTACTGTGTGTACGAATTATGTAATTGTCCAATATGTTGTTTACGACTTTGTAGAATTTGTGATTGGTGTCAAATGACGCTTTTAGAGCACTTGACAATGTTATAGATTGGATGCTAGAAATTGGTGTCAAATTATGTAATTGTTTGATATGTTAGTTCACAACTTTTTATGACCTGCGATTAGTTAAACGGATGAGTTGCGTGATCCTTCTGGAGCACCTAACAATGTCACAGAACCAGACGATGGAAGTTGGTCTCGAATTATGCAATTGTAGGATGCGTTGTTCACGACTTTTTATAACTCGTGATCAGCTAAATGGACGAGTCAGGCATGGATGCCTTTAGAGCAGCCGACAATGTCACAAAACGGGACGCAGGAAGTTGGTCCCAACCTGGAATTGTATGGGGTACTTCTGGTCACGGCGCCTGTTCATATTCTGATGAGTAACTCTTGAATTAATTATAGAGCTGAAGCTGGGACCAAAAAAGGAAAAAAAAAAAAAAAAAAAAAAAGGCTGGAGCACTGTGTCCCCAATAAAGTAAGATGTAAAGGGTCTTGAGATCTACAACAGAATGTTTCAAATATTTCCACAGAAAATATAAATGATATATCATCTGATATTCATAATTCACATTAGCTTCTCTAAGTACTACTTAGTCGGTATTTTTATATTTGATTAACCTTTATTAGATTTTGTAGAAAAGCCTGCACAATTCAATGTATGTATCTTTTCACTACTTCTCTCTCATTCTCTGGTGGATCTGTTTTTTTTTTTTAATTGAAAGGTGGATATGCTTTCAATTGCTTAGAAATATGCTTTTCGTAATCTCTCATTCTTGTATGAAATGTTTGCCAAATTAGAGTGGTGTGTGATTAGTTAGAGTGCATTTGGTAATGTTTCTATTTAAAAATTGTTTTGGGAAACAAAAATATAAAAAACTATTTCTCTTTCAGGGAACAATTTTTAAACAGAAGAACATGTTTGGTAATTGTTCCTAAAATAAAAAAAGAATAGAAACACTAAGCTTGTATAATTTTTTTGCTTCTTTTAATTTTTTAATATTTTTATTTTATTTTTTATTTTTCTTCCTTTTGGCTGGTCGCCGGCCTGGTATGGTCGGCGACCAGGCCGATGAGGGCGGCCTCTCCCAAGCTGGCAACTAGCCAAAGAAAAAAGAAGAAAGAAAAGAAAGAGAATGAAAAAATAGGAAATAAAAAAATTGTTTCTCGGAAGTGTTTCCGGGAACAAGAAACAAATTTTTATTTTTTCTTATTTCTGTTCCAAATCTGATTTACGTTCTTTATTTTTGTTCCCTAGAACAAAAGAACAAAATTTGTGTTCCGAGGAACAAAAAAAAAACACAAACAAATAAGCCCTTATTAGTCGTGGCCACATTTGTCCTCATTCACTGACCATTTACGTAGTGAAGTTCGAAAACCCCCTTTTGTCCTCAAGCATGAGCAAATTTCCACCCATCATTGACTGGTCTGTGATGTTGCCAATTTCCTTGATTTCCTGCTCTGGTGGTTGTTAAGAAAGGTTCCCCATTTTTTTTAGTTGAGAAGTTGGTAGTTTGAATAGACCCTATTTTGTAGTGTGATGTTTGAGCTAAGAAGTCTGTACTTTGGTGGGAAATAAAGATAATTGATTGATTGATTGTCAATTGTTGATTTCGGTTTCATGAATTGTATTTTTGCAAGTTGGTAATTTGGACAGCAACATAATGCAGACAGTGGCTTTTGGCAAGAGAAGGTACACAAAAGCTAGATGTTCGTTTCCCTAGGTTTGTACCCATCATCCCTCTTAACATATTTTCTATCTTGTGCTTTTTTCCTCAAGTTGACACTTTTGGATTTGTGGTAAATAATTTTTTGCCAATCCAATTGGACTTGTAATTTATTTAAAAATTTATGTTTTTGTTTTACTATTATAAAATTGAGTTTGTTGACCTGAGTGTATCCTATATTTTAACCTTTTACCATTTTTATGTGATTTGGGAATTAAGGCCCTTAGTATTGCCAAATAGCTTTAGTGTTCCATTTCCTTTCGAGTTTTCTGTCAGATGTCCTTATAAGTATAGGGTCATAAGATTGATATAAAACTCACTGTAAAGTTTATGACTTTACCCGATTTCAGAGTCAAAATGATGGGAGATTCTAGTTTTTTGGTTGCTTGATGTGGTGTTTGTTAGCAGTTATGAGCACTTAACTGTCAATTTATTCTCTCTCTTTTTTTCTTTTTTTTTTGCTTTGTTTAATTATTCATTGCTTCCACAATTCTTTTCCCCTTGTTCAAGATTCTCTAACTGCGAAACTAGGTCAGTCTTCCAAGGAGATCCAGTAGGAAGCTCCGCATGACATGCAAAAAAAACAAAAAACAAAAACAGAAGCAATTTCCTTCTTTTTTCCATAGAGGTGTCAAAGTCTCTATAAGTTCTATTTTGATCTTGGTTTCTTTTTGTTTATCCTTTCTTTTTGTTTGGCATGAATATCTCGCTGTGTATTACTATATTCTCAATAATTTCAAGTTCATGGCTTTGCATACATTCTTGCCGAACAGGATAAACAACCGGTTGCTTACTTAAATGATATGTTCGAGATTTCCAAGGGCAATAAGATGGTTATAGTACAATGGTTTCACAAAATTGATGAGGGTAGGCTTGATTTGCCTTGCATTTTTATTTTTTTTATGACAAAGATCTTCTTTCCAGTCTTCAAGATCTTAGCATTGAATGTATAGATGTGTGGAGCTTGTAATTTTGATAGCTTGAATCAAATAGTTACAATTACATTCTTGGATTTGCGTTCATTATCTTCATCACATTGCCATTGGCCAAAGCCGACTCAGTTACTCTTCCTTTGGCTCTTTCTCTCTCACGTTAAACGTTTCCAACATTCATATCCATGAAATTGTCATCAATGAGTAGGCAAATCGAAAAGAGTAATGAATGGTCTCTTCGAGTACTTTTGTGACTTTAATCCCTTTTGTGGATGAGCACTCCAAACAATCTATTATCTATAATTGCAAATATAGGGTACAAGTGCTCAACAATTAAGCTTCCTAAACAGCACAAGAGACAAGGGAATTCTTACAAACATAAAAAGCAATAATCGTGTTGCCAAAAGTTTATGCAATTACACACCAAAACCACATGTTTTTGTCAAATTAGGACTTCTTAACACATCATCCTATATACTCAATAAACTGCTCAACATAAAAACATATGCATTCTTCATTATCATCCTACTATTAAGCTTCCCAAACATGGAAGACAAAAGAATTCTGACGAGCATACAAAATAATGACCATGCTGCTATCTTTCGCCTCTTGACGAATTTTTTTGTGATCATGCATTGTCTCTGCCTTCAGAATCATTCAATTCATTCATCTTAGGATATCTAAAAGAATTAGATGACTCCTATACAAAGGAATAAAATATATTTTGAGAAAAGGCACAATTTTATAAACAATGAGCGTGCATAAATATTATCTCAAAAATGCAAGTCAACAAAAGTGAGACGACTAGTACTTGACTCAAAATGTTTTCATGGAATCTATTATGATACTCCAACATCTATTAATAAGAAAGTATTATCAATAAGCATTAAAATAATTTACTAAAGATGAAACAATATTGCAATATCAAGCGATTTTCATAATAGGTACTTAGGGTGCGTTTGTTTGCGTTTGTTTTTAAAAATTGTTCCAGGGAACAATTTTTGAACAAAAAAACGCGCGTTTGGTAAACTTGTTCCGAGAATAAAAAATAAACATAAACATGTTTGGTAAATTTGGATAATTTTTTTTTTTCCTTTTTTTCTTTTTATTTTTTCTTTTTCATTTTTTCATTTTTCTTCTTTTGGTGGTCGCCGGCCAAGGCCGGCGACCGGCTCGGCGCAGGCGCGGCGGCCTCACCGGGCCACCGCCAGCGGCCGACTCGCCCAGGCCGGCGCGAGGTCGGCCTCGCCGGGTCACCGCCGGGCGAGGCCGACTCGCCCGGCCGGTGCGAGGCCGACCCTCGCCCGGCTACGACGAGCCTCGGCCTCGGCGGGGACGGTGAGCGTCGACCTCGCCGGGGCCGGCGAGCCTCGCCGGACGGTGAGCGTCGGCCTCGCCGGGCCGGCGAGCCTCGCCGTAGCTGGGCGAGGCCGCCGGCCCTCATCGACCGTCGGCGGCCATGGCCGAGGCCGACGCAACCGGCCAAAAGAAAAAGAACAAGAAAAAGAGAAAAAAAAAGTGTTTCTCAAAAGTGTTTGAAACAAGAAACACAAAAATTTGTGTTTCTTGTTTCTTTCTTTTTTTTTGTTCCAAGAACAAAAGAACAAAAAAGGAACAGAAACGCACCCAAACACGTTTGTTCCTTTTTGTTCCCGGGAACAAAAAAACAGAAAAAGTGTTTAAAAACAGAAAAAAGAAACATAAACAAACGAGCCCTTAACTAATGAATGAGGAATACCCATTCATAATCCTTGGCGGCATGATATATGATTGTTGCATCTATATAAAAAAAAATTACCTCATTAATATAATGTAATAAAATGCTTTTATGGGACATTAAATCTCAACCAAACATTAAATTAGTAACACAAACTACTATATACTTGATTAGTGAATGGGAAAAACCCATTCATAATCCATGGCGGCATGATGTATGCTGGTTGCATCTATGTATATTAAATATAAAAAAATTATCAAATTAGTAGATTGTAAAAACAAATGTTGAACTCCAAAAGAGACACACCTGATTATAAAAATTAAGATTTACTATAGGACCGCCGATGTTGCCAAGATAAAAGGCATTTTGAATTTGATTTGAATTTCTGGAATAATTTGATAAATGAGTTTCAACATGTGTTGCTTGAATAGCCAGCTCTACATTACAAAATAAGAAATATATTAATTGAGAACATGTAGCATAAGAATAAACTAAACATATTAACTAGAATTCTATGTCAATTAGCTCACCTTGACTTTCTAATGGTATCGAGGGTTTTACTTTCTTAGATTTTTTTTATTTTATTTTTTTTCTCACTTGAGACTTTAAGCCTTCCATAACTTGTTCCATTTCCTTTCTTTTGAAGGGGTCCAACACCAACATCTCACACAAAGAAGCCTAATTATCATTATCATCACTAGCATCATTTGTCACAACTATGCTTGAGTTGTATGATAAAATTTTAGCTATTGTTGCATCCAAGTTCTTCTTCGTTATTCTCATAGTATTTCCATCTTTGGCTCCCAAACTCATCACTTCAAAAGCATTTTGCATTAATGTGGAAAATCTATTAAAGGTAGATAGACCTGCTGACATTTCATGATATTCATCATTCATATATCTTTGCTTCGCACTTTTAGTCCATCTTTTCAAAATATAAGAAGATTGAATGATTGAAACTAACGTGTTCCCATTCAACATGTACAAAGCATGGCGACACAATCACTGATTTGATTCAAATAACTTGCATTCACAAGAAACTAAAAAGTCAACAAGATTGAATCTGACAATATATTCACCTTGAATCCCTTTACACTTGAGAGTATATTCATAAATCAACCCATTGAAAGTAGTATTTGAAATCTGTTGGGAGACAATTTGCATAAATTCTTCATAAAACATTTTTAAAATGACACAAGTATACACCAAAGTGGCATGCATCAATATCCAGTTATGCAAAACATGCAATTTGGGTTGCCCACGAGAACTATAATCATCTTGACCTTCAATCTCTCTCATATGTTTCAATTGTTCTTCATAGTGGCGGACAAATACTATAAGACTCGATGTCTTAGCCGACATTTGTTAGAAGACATTGTTGGTGCTCTCACTTCTTTGATTTGATGTTATACCACCAAAAAAAAATATCACGACCAAAAGCCAAGCTCTATTTATGTCTCAAGTTGTACGACCTCTAAAGCCAAATATTATTCTCGGTGCCCCACTCCTCATCCATTTTTCTCCAAGTATATTCAAATTCATCTTCTGATTTGCATCTATACATAAGCTTTGAGAAATATTTATCCCTAAACTTCGGCTCGTGATAAAGATGTGAAATGCTTCAATTGGCATTTTTCCCAATATGCCAAGTACATAAACAATGTTAAGTATTTGGGAACACTGTTCGAATGGATTTTGCCATTGCTTGGTCTTGATAAGTGAAAATGATTTTTGGAGCCTTATTCCCATAGACTTCAAAAACACTTCAAATAACCACATAAATGAATTTGTAGTTTCATTCGATAAAAATGCACAACCAAACAAAGTATTATTCCAATGATGATTAACTCTAACAAGGTGCACATATCAAGTTATACTTGTTAGTACGATAGGTGGTATAAAAAATCACAACATCACCGAAACAGTCATAATTAAATTTGGACAAATTATCTCTCCAAAATATATTTGTCAATCTACTATCTTGATCTACCTATTGTGCATAGAAATACATTAGATTTTGCATTTGCATACAATGAAAATGATAGACTTTGACAATCGCCCGCTTATAAGATTTGATTTTTCACTTTGTAGAAAATTTTGACAATCACATAAAATAAAACCTAAGTTTTGGCTTCCTCCCACTTTGTTAGCTAATAATTTATATGCCATTGCCCCCCAATGCTGACTTTAGCCATGTCAACTAAAACTCATTTGCAAGTTTTAGAATTCATTCTTCAACATCTTATTAAGTGCTTTTGATGTTCGAGTATAAATTCATGATTGTGCTCGGAAACATACTCCACGACTTCATGAACGTCATTCTCAACCTTAAATTTGATAAAAGCAGGACAACCGCATCTAACTTCAAGTCTTTCATATTTTCATTCTTGATCAGATGAGTTGACAGAATACCCCTCACAATTATACACAAAAATCCGTCCAATTATTTCTCTTTTGTCGTTTTTTCTAATCTTAGACTTCCTTACTCCAAAACCTTTGCTTATAGCATATGCCACATATTTATGATATACTTCAAGTTCATTTGTAAAAATTATTCATGTTGTAAACTCAAAATCTTTTTCCAAATCATGGGTTATATGTGCAAGATGAGCAGTTTCATGCCACAAGCAAATAACAAAAAGGTTTTTAACATAGTGCTTTTACAAGAAAAATAAAATTTCTTCCATTTTTTTAGAAAGCAAATATCTTTCACATGGTAGAAGTTCATAATTACCTCTAATTCAGCCATCGAATAACCTTATACTGCAAATTTACGGGCGCAAAGGCTTTACTTGATCAAAAGGGATCTAATGGACAGAAGAAAAATAACACGAAATCAAATATCGAGATTGGTTCAATAACTATAGGCATAAAACATCAAAGCATGACATTACTTAACCATTAAAACAGAATTCATGGAAACATAAATACAAAAATGGATTGGCTAATAGATTGCACTAAGGAAACGATAAATCTTTGTCACATTCACGATCATCTTCAAGTATCTTAAGTAGAGATATCGTAGGATGAGTACCATAAAAATGAAAAAATAAAAAATCATGAAAAACAAAAACAGAAAGCGGAAAGTAAACGTTGGAAGAAGACCACATCACCACCTAACTTTCGCGCATTTCTCAAATTAGCAAACAACGTCTCTCTCTCTGTCTCTCTCTCTAAAAAAAACTTTGCTTATTTATCTCGACTGTCCAGGAGAAGACTTGTGTTGGACAGGACATGTAGGATATCAATTGTCGCTTGTATTTGACCTATATTTGGCCTTTAGAAATGTCCTTCGGTAGAGGTTTAAATTATCACCAAAGAAAGAGTTGGGACGTCTCCACAAACGCATCCCTAGGGAAGAAGCCATGTCCGTTCCAACTCACAAGGTGGAGATATCTTTGCAAAAGCAATCGCCATCATGAAAGCCCTAAATGCACCTTGAATGACAGAGTTTAGCTAGTCGATGACCTCCCTTTGGGACTTAAGTTTCTAGAGTAGCGTGTAATCACCAATCAGCTCCATAGCGTGTAGTGGTAGGATATGTGCCTCGAGCGCCGCTCCCGCAAAACCACGGCCAAATGTCTGTCCCCGTCCCTCCACTTTAGGAAGAAATGGCCTTTCCTCCTCCTCCGGTCGCTTAACAAACGTCGAAGCAACGCGGAAAGAGAAGCGAGCGAGCGTTGTAGTAGGGGCCCCTGCTTCACCAACAACGGCAAGGGAACGACTGCTTGATGAACTCTGGGAAGAACGTCAAAGCAGCAAGGAGCACGGAGAGAGAAGAAAGCGAGCACCAGAGTAGGGCGGCCATAATGTGGTTCGTTGACGACAGCAGGGGAACAACCACTTGACGAACACCAGAGTAGCAATGAGAGCAAAGAGAGAAGTAACGACGCCAAAGGAAGGGGGCTTGTAATGTGGTTCGTCAACAACGGTGGGAACAGCCACCCAACAAACGGTGGAGAGCGGCGATGAGCGTAGAGAGATTTTGAAATTCAAAATTTTGAAACCTTCGTCAAGTGAAAGAAATGAGAAATGGTAATTTGCAACCGTTGGAGAGCAACATAAAGCCTCTGCTTCTCTTTCCTTCGTTTGAAGAGGAAAGAGAAGAGAAAAGCCTTGGTGCCATAATAAATGCATTGCAGATGAGAGAGAATGTGCAAGGTGGGAGGAGAGTGGGTGTGTGTAGACTAGGAGAGGGTAGGAAGAAGGCTAGGGAGAGGAGAAAGGAAGGAAAAATGCAGAAGACAGCAAAAGGGCCCACGCTTCCACATGGCACCACATGAGTGGTTGGAGACCACACTGACTTGGCTCTCCGAGACCATTCAATATTGGCTGTCAATAAAAAACACTGGACAACAACACCAGATTTGGCCCGCTTAGCCAGAAAAACAAACGTGACCAACCAATCACCGACGACGGTCGGAGCAAGCTCGCCCTTTCACTACACTTATATTTTTACCACAAAAATTAACAACTTGTATTTACTGACTAGATGCACATATGATCAATGAATGGGGAATAGAAAGCTAACCGAATCGGGTTTGAGTCACGAAAACACTGACAAAGGGGATGAAGGTCTAACGACAATATTGGCTCAGTGATATAAATCAAGACATAAATCAAAACAAAAAGTAGAATTAGGTGTGTTCTTCATAATCCATAGATAGATCACTCATCAATAAATCTGAAACTCAGTTTTGGGGATTAAATCTTTATGCAGTTCGTTTAGGCAAATCATCAAACATTTAGTGTGCACCCCGAGTTACAAACCCAAGAAAAAAATTTAGCTTAAAAATGGTGCATCAATGTCCAAATCAATACCAATTATTGCAAACCGACCTTAACTAAGTTCACCACTCAAGCAAAAGTTTATGAAATTGCTTATCAACACCAATTATTGCAAACCAACCTTAACTTATATGTTAAACATGGTGCATCAATGTCTAGATCAACATGGTGCATCAACGTCCATATCAACACCAATTATTGCAAACCGACCTTAACTTATATGTTAAACATGGTGCATCAATGTCTAGATCAACATGGTGCATCAACGTCCAAATCAACACCAATTATTGCAAACCGACCTTAACTGAGTTCACCGCTCAAGCAAAAGTTTAAGAAATTGTTTATCAACACCAATTATTGCAAATCGACCTTAACTTCACCTACATCTAGCTTAAACATGGTGTATCAATGTCCAGATCAACACCAATTATTGCAAACCAACCTTAATCGAGTTCACCGCTCAGCGAAGTTTTCACCTAAATCCTTGTGAGTTCATTGCTCAAGTACAAGTTTATGAAACTGTTTGTTGCTATCATGCTTAACTTCATCAGACAACCACGGCCCCTTTCTGTCCTCCAGCAAAAGGGCAAGCTCAACAGAACATAGCATCCTACTATGGATGAAGGCGGTGGCCAATGGCGACTCAACTAGGATTGTGTTGGGTGATCTTTAGACCTCTCTCATTCCAAAAATTAACTTAAGAGATGAGGTCGTCATTCACACTAATAAATTAACCACCCGCCCTTTTCATAAACGATGTGTGATAAACCCGAACAGGTTAAAGCCAAGCTCCAACTATCCCTCTTTTTCTACCCCAAGAACTAACCCTTCTCTCCGTGAACTTCTCCTTCTCTTTTCTTATGTGAACATGAGCATGGAGCTTCTCTCCTCCTCTCTCCTCGCGAATCTTTTCCGTCACGCTTCTCGCCCATTCGCCCACCTCTCCTCTTACTATAGCTGGATTATTCCTTCTGCTTGCGTCACGGCGGTGACGTCACTCGCCCGTCCCCCTTCCCTCTGCAGCAAAGAGAATATGGGTGATGAGCTGGGCCATCTTTTGTTAGGTTCGATGTGGGCTTAAATCGTAGATTTAAAGGAAAAAGGAAAGATGGGGCAGATGAAAGAAGGGGCTGACCGAAAATTTATTAAAAGAGTGGGCCGAACATGCCGACCCATTTGGACCTCATTTTTTGCTCTTTTTTTCTAATTAAACTTTTGCTATCTCCCTCTCTTATTTTTGTATTTTTATATTTTTTTGCAAAAAATGGACACTTCAACAATCGACAAAATTCGGGTGTCAACAGCCCATTCAAGTCATCTTCGTTGTACTCGGGTTCACCAAGAGATGTTTCGTACATATTGAGGATGATGTCGCCGGAGGAGTCGTACTCATCATCGAAGCATTGTTGGGGACTGGCGAGGTTATTAAGTTCATGATCCTAACCAACTTGCTTTTGCTGTGTATGAAGGACTCCAAGTAGTAGTAAAATGCGGTTGATATGCGAAAATTAATTAGTCGAAAAAGAGAGAATAAAGCCAAAAGCAAAAAAAAAAAAAAAATAGGGTGGCAATTGTTTCCTTTTTGGCCCAGGATGATTCTTACTTCCTAGGAAATACTTTCCACATGTCATTTTCTCCCAATTTTTGCCAAAATATGTGAAATTACTTCTATTTGAGAGTGTGTTTGGCAAAATGCATTTCTGTTCCCTAGAACAAATTTTTTTGTTCTTTTGTTCCAAGAAACAAAAAAAGAACAAAAACGCATTTATTTACACTTTTATTCCCGAGAACAAAAAATTTATTTTTTTTTGGTTCCAGGAACAAATTTGGAACAGAAATAAGTAGTAGAAAAAACTCATTTCTTATTCCGGACAATTCTAGAAACACTTCTTTTTTTTTTCTCATTTTTCTTCCTCTTTTTTCTTTGGCCGGTCGCCAACCTCGGCCATGGCCAGCTATCGGCTGTCGAGGGCCGGCGACCTCATCGGAACATCGCCAAGCCTCAACGAGGCTGCCGGCCAAAAGGAAGAAAGAAAAAAAGAAAATTAAAAAAATTAAAAGAAACAAAAAAATTATACAAGTTTACCAAACGTATTTCTGTTCCTAAAGTAAAAAAAAATTATAGTTACCAAACGTGTTCTTATACTTAGAAATTGTTCTTTGGAACAGAAACAAAAAAAAAAAAAACTATTTCTATTAAAAAATTGTTCCCTAAAACAAAAACGTTACTAAATACGCCTTAGATGATACAATATGCCCCAAAATTGCTTGTTTTACTCTTGTATTTTTAATTTATTTTTCGGCATTTATTTTTTATGGCGTTGACATTGAAATACATAAAATATAAACAAACACAATGGTTACAATCATTAGAGGCCCATCCTTCTTCTTTTTTTGCTTTCCCATAAAAATCTAAAATATTATTCAAATTTTAGTAAATTGTAAAAATATAATATGTGAATATACATGTCAATATTTGACTGCAATGCGATCACCGTAACATTTCAATCAATAAATAATAAGTAAAAGTTATTCTTTTAGTCTTGGATTCTTAATTTTGGAGAAGAAAATCAGCAAGGTCTGTTTTCTAGTTTCGTTGAATTAATAATTTTGGTCGGAAGCTTGAGACCGAGATACCTCCTCAAATTTTATTTTTTTTTGGTCAAAAACGGAAATATTTCATTAAGTAAGCAAAGATAAGAGGCCCGGTAAATGGGCATCATTACATAAAAGGTCCAACAAAGTTTGAGGAGAGGATAAGATCCAATTTAGAGATAAGTAATTTTTCTTGTGAGCTTTGGCTGCACCTGGGTTTGTAACAAAGTTGACTTCTCAGAAGCGAATTGACTATCTGAACATTTGAGAAGACCTGCATTTTTTCCTTGCACTTACTGACAAGAGGTAACTAATCTAAATTATTCATGACTTTGACTAGTTGCAAGCTATCTGACTCAATAATCTTCTCAATTTAGCTAGGAGCTTTTTAGTCTGGGATTTTTTTAGAATTTCACAAAAAAAAAAAAAAATCAACAAGGTTATTGTTCTCTTTTTTCCAGTTTCATTGCGTTAATAGGTTGGAAACTTGAGAGAGAGCGCGCGTGAGTATACGAGGGTTGGGAATAAAAAGAGCTCTAAATATCAAAAGCGGAAGACGTTATAAAGGAAATCGGGCTGATCAAGGACCTCTTCTAACGTCCAAGCCTCGTTCTCACACAACCGGCAGAAAAGGTAAGGCGCTTTCGCCGATCTAGCTTCTTGTGCCGGGTCGAGATGTATCGAAGACGGAGAGGAGTGGGGAGTGTTTTGATTCTTTTCTTGTGAGATCGTTGTGGTGGTGTTTTCTGGGAGCAAATCTCACTTGGGTTTGTGGGGATGTGCTCGTTGATGGGCGCGCATCGAGTGTTTGATTAAGTGCCTGACAGAGAGAGATGCGGTTGTTTCTTGGCCCGTGTTGGTTGGCGTTGAGTTCTGATCGTTAACTTGCTTGAAACGAATGAAGGGAGAGTCGAGATAAGTTTTTTTTTTTTTGCTGTATTTCTGATGTGTCCTCCTTTTGACCTTATGGATTCTTCACTCGATATGTATAATCCTCGGTCTGGTATGGTGACATAAAACTGCTCTAAGCTTCGTGATACTGCATGTGAGTATAGCCTTGAATGTGGTGGTCATCAGTATATTAGAATGGTAAAATTGGTCCATGACTAATAATCAGCAGCTTGTCAATAGTTTTATAAGGAGGAAGCACCATTAGATGATGTTTATGGTCAATAGAATGATTTAGATAGCTAACATTGTGCCAGTTCTTTAAGAATCTCAACCACCTAAAAAGCCGATCTAAGTAAAAGTTTATAAAACTAAATTGGAAACAAATGATTATTTCTTTACAATAATCATTTCTTAAAGAACTGGAAAACGATTTAGATAGCTCTCAAAACTGTTCTTTTGAAGAAATATCCCTCACAACTGGATATTCCTTGAACCAATTGTTGTTATTAGAGAATCTAAGCTGTCATTATTCGATGATAACAAAAAGAGAGAGTGAGAATGAAATGAAGATACCGGAGCATTCTGTGGTGGGAGGGGAAGATATTTCCTTAGGCAACGACCAAATTAAAAAGTCCTAGAAACGAAGATTAAGAGAAGAGTCTTTTAAATGTGGGTTTTCGTCGAGTGCAGGTTGTTTGATTTACTTACAGATAATCATGGTACCTGAAGTTTGTGATGCTAGTGATTTTGTCAATTATCTTTCTCTCACTACCCCAAAAGTTTGTACTGCTTTATCGGTTGTTTAGCTCAAATTTATTGATTTATTGCATAATTTCTTAAGGTTTATGTTTATGAAACTTTTCGATGCGTAATAAATTCTAGAAGGATGCTTGACCGGATTGAGCTGGCTTGATGCCAAGAGTTATGAAGCTCTATGAAATTATCATAGGGGAGTTTTAAATGGATATGTTCTTTTTCTAGTTGAATTAGTAATCTTATCAATTAGGATTTGAGTATTATTAAGATCTTATTAAATTTCCTTTTCCTATTTTAAGTGGGATATCGTTGTCCCTTTTTTTTTTTATAAAATAAAATTTAAAAAAAAGACCTGAAACCGGACCCTACCCGAACTGACCCTTTTTCTTTAGGTCACATGCTTTTCGGGTCGGGTCGGGTAACATCAAAACCGCGACCCAACCCATTGACACCCATTCATCCTTGAGTGCCACTATGGGTATTGGCAATGATAGAAAGAGAATTCAAGATAAGTAAAATATCACATGTAATTTTTTTAAAATAAAAATTTTTCTCAAATGGTAAAAGGGGCCGCAGGCGCCTCTTTTCCCTTTTCCCTTTTCCCTCCCCTATCGTCCAGCTTGTTGCCTGTTTCTTTTTCCCCCATTTTCTCTCCTACTATGATTAATTCCTTTTGATTTTACAATCAAAGTAAGGGCATTGCATTGAACTTTCATAAGATTAGGGGCACGATGTAAATTTGCCTAATTTGCAGGATGGATTTACGCCCTCAGCCGACACCATCAATGGGGAGAGTATGAGACTGAAATTTTGGATGAGAATTTGGCCGAAAGTCATAGTAGAGGGGTACATTTGAAACGGACTCCAAAATACAGGGTGCACATTGCAATTTCAGAAACTGTAAACGCCAAGAGGCAAATCGGCTGCAACCTAATCAACCTAATCAGTCTTTTCTAGCCACACTCGCCGGGACCGTCTCTCCGCCACTCCCTACACCGTCCGACGGCGGCGCCGCCACCCCAGAAGGACTCCAGATGCCGCCCAACCACCCTCCGGCGCCGAAGCCCTTCAAGCCGTACTTCTTCTACGGCCACCGCAAGCCCTCCCAGAACCGCCCCGTCGTCTACGGCGGCCTCTTCTCCTCCCGCAAGACCATCCCCGCTCGACAGAGCCCCAGACCCACGAGCCCGCCGGCTCCCTTCCACCTCCACAGATGGGACTCCGACCACCGCGGCCCCCTCCCGTCTCCGCCGCCGGCGCCCGAGCCTCCCTCCTCCCTCGCCGCCTCCCGCCGCCTCTCCCCAATCGCCCGCTTCATCGTCGACGCGTTCCGCCGGAACCGCGGCGACTGGGGCCCGCCTGTCGTCGCCGAGCTCTGCAAGCTCCGCCGCGTGACGCCCAGCCTCGTCGCGGAGGTGCTCAAGGCGGAGAGTAACCCCACGATCGCCTCCAAGTTCTTTGCTTGGGCAGGTAGGCAGAAGGGTTATAGGCACGACTATGCGGCCTACAATGCACTTGCTTATTGCTTGAATAGGAACCACAAGTTCCGAGCTGCTGACCAGGTGCCCGAGTTGATGGACTCGCAGGGAAGCCGCCTAGTGAGAAGCAATTCGAGATTTTGATTAGGATGCATGCGGATGCCAATAGGGGGTTGAGGCTTTACTATGTGTATGAGAAGATGAAGAAGTTCGGCGTGAAGCCGCGTGTGTTTTTGTATAACAAGATTATTGATGGGTTGGTGAGGACTGATCATTTGGATCTGGCATTGTCTGTTTATGATGATTTTAGGAGTGACGGGCTGGTTGAGGATAGCGTCACTTACATGATCCTGATAAAAGGATTGTGTAAGGCAGGGAAAATTGATGAAATGATGGAGCTTTTGGCTAAAATGAGAGCAAACTTGTGCAAGCCGGATGTTTTTGCATATACGGCAATGGTTAAGATATTGGTTTCGGCAGGGTATTTAGACGGATGTTTAGGGGTGTGGGAGGAGATGAAGAGAGATGGTGTCGAGGCTGATGTTATGGCATATGGAACCTTGGTTACGGGGTTGTGTAAAGGAAAGAGAACGGACAAGGCCTTTGAGCTGTTCAAGGAGATGAAAACAAAAGGTTTGTTAATTGATCGGGCGACTTATGGCACATTAGTTGAGTCATTTGTTGCAGGTGGCAAAGTTGAATCTGCTTGTGGCTTGTTGAAGGATTTAATTGACTCAGGATATCGGCCTGACTTGCGGATCTATAACTCTCTCATCGAAGGCTTGTGTAGTGTCAAGCATGTTGATAAGGCTCACAAGCTTTTCTTTGTAACGTTGCAGGAGGATCTCCAGCCAGATTTTGGGACAGTTAATCCCATTCTGGTCTCTTACGCTGAGATGAGAAGAATGGAGGATTTCAGCAAGCTGCTGATGCAGATGGAGAAGTTTGGATTTGCTGTGATAAACGATCTCTCCAGTTTCTTCTCATCTTTCGTTTGTGTGGAAGAGAGGATACCGATAGCTTTAGATGTTTTCAGGGACTTGAAGATAAAAGGTTACTGCAGTGTGTCGATCTACAATATCTTGATGAGGGCTTTGAAAAAGTCTGGGGATGTGAAATTGGTAATGTCTCTATTTGATGAAATGAAGAACACCCAAATCGAGCCCGATTCCTTGACTTACAGTATCGCTATCGAATGTCTTGTTGCGCTTGGGGAAATAAAAGAGGCATGCACATGTTATAATAAGATAATGGAGATGTCATGTCTCCCTTCTATAGATGCATATTGTTCTCTTGCTAAAGGACTCAGCAAAATTGGGGAGATTGATGCGACTATGATGCTCATCCGTGATTGCCTGGCCAGTGTTATGAGTGGACCCATGGAGTTCAAATACTCTTTGACGATTCTCCATGCAACTAAGTCAGGGCAGGCTGAGAAAGTGGTTGAAGTCCTGGAAGAGATGGTGCAAGAGGGCTTCCCTCCAAGTGATGTTGCATACTCTGCTGTCATCTCTGGATTTTGTAAGCATGGGACAATAGAAGAAGCTAGAAAAGTCTTTTCAAGTATGCAAGAGCGCAAGCTTTTGAGGGAATCAGATGCAATTGTTTACGATGACATGCTGGTTGAACACATGCAGAAGAAGACAGCAGACCTAGTTTTATCGGGACTGAAGTTCTTTGGTCTGGAAAGAAAATTGAAATCAAAGGGATGTAACTTGTTGCCTCCGTGATGATGCATGTGTTCTATGTTCATTCTACCACTGCTATATTTAAAGGCTTCTTCGCAACGCAAAATGGGAAGGGCTTCCTAGCTTTGCGATCACTAGGATGGCCTCAATGAAATGCAAGGCAGTTTCTGGATCCTTGAGGTTGCACATTGGTCTACTGCCTTATGCCAGTACCCTTTATCGAGGGTTGACTTGTGGTTGATCTCTGCTGCCATGGCACCATTACTTCAGGTGAGCGAACGTGACTTTGGAATTACCTATATGTTGCCTTGAAATAATTTGGTTATTCAATTATCTTTTACGACCCTCACCTGATTTTCTCCAGCTTCTTGGAACTGTAAGGTGTAGAATGTATCTTTCCTTTTGGTGATTCACGCGTCTTGCCCCATGGTAAGTTAACGTCTTGTGTAGGGCCTTGCAGGAAGATTACCCTTTAAGCATTTGTTGTAATGGTGGGAGGCTATTCTATAGTGCATGAACAACCTATAGTTAAATCAGTCCTACTGGAGATCAATATAGACGAATAGTTTTGTGATCTCCACAAGCACAGGCCGATTCATCGATCTCTATGGCAAAGAGTGTCTCAACTGTATGAATGTAGGAGATATCTGCAAAACATGGAAGCTAATAGTACCTGAGAAAAAATCTAGCTGTTATTCAGTCGTAGCTGGATAGAATTCGAAGGCTTGCATTTCCAATTTCTATTGAGAGAACCACCGGGAAATTAGGTCAAATCAATGGTGTTGCGTGTCTCAAGATTGAAGATGTGTGTTACTTTCAGTTAGTTTAAGAAGATTCAGAAAGTGCCTGCTTTGAAGAATTATGCTGGATGCCACCCCTTTTTGGCTGCAAATATTGCCATCAGGTTCAATTACTGTGTAATATCAAGTTGAGGGAGTGATGTCTTCATGTATATATTGAAGGTGCTTTTCTCTTATGGAAAAATTGCACAGCTAGTTGCGGGGAAGAAGAGCAGACAATTTTTTTCTTAATGGTGTGTCCTTTTGTATTATCAAAAACTGTAAGTGAAAGAAATTGAGCTCGAAATGAAAATCTCTTTGTAAGCGCCTTTTTGTTTCTTCCTTTTAAAATGCCTTTTCACCTCAAATTGGTTGAGCTCAGGAATCATGGTATTATTCAGTATGTAAAGAGAGAAATTGTTCGTGTATTAGGTTGAGGACAAAAGGAATGGATAATATTGAAGATGAGAAGTCAGGGCCTGCCCTAGAGCCTATAAAAGTTGTTTGATATACCAAAGCATGGAACAAGAGGAGTTCGACCTGTTCGAATTCAAAAGCTGGAACAGTGACTGAATGCGATCGAATTCAAGCACAATGGAGCAGCCGTAGAAGATTGTGGAAGTAGCGGACATCATGCAGTTGCGAGAGCAGCTGAATGATGGAGGTTCACATGGAGAAATGTAATAACTGCCTACGGGTATTCAAGGTCAATAAAGAGATGGAATGCGGAAGGAGCACTGACGCTGGGGCTATGCCAAACTCCATGAACTTTTTGTCTCAAGTTTTCTCCTTTGTGTTTGTAGCAATGTTCTTTCGGTTTTGCTTTTAGTACTTTTAGTTTTCAAATCAATCTTGTCAATCTGTGACGAGCGTCGAATATGATTGTCGACAGCAATCTGAGATGCCCTCTAAACTATTCTGCTTGGCTATCATCATCAAAGAGTTTAGTTATATGTGTTTTGAACTGGGCTTGTGTTAGTTCAATCGATATTGTCTTTGTATGAATTTGAAATCGGGCAGGCTGATGCTGTGGTTCTTACTTATGCATGGGATCAGCCTGCTAGGCGTTAGAGTGATTGAGTACCGTTTGGCTTTCAGAACTTGGTCGATGAGAGGTTAGATATTGCAATTCTCTGCAATCCATGATAAAGATTGTAGCTCGTGGATCAAGGATTGGTCACTTTTCAGTTGACCGTAGGTCTATTTGTTTAATTTGTTTGGTCCTACGGAAAATTTGGTGTCAAAGAGCACTGAAAACCTTTTAAAACTAAAATTTTGGTGAAGCAAAATCCATGATATCCGATGAGTTAAATATCAATCCCAGTTGGAAATAAAGTGAGTGGACAAAGGAAGAAAAATTCTCATTCCAGTGAGTCAGGTATCGTGGATTTTGTGCTATCCAATGAGTAAGTATTTATCTCAGTTGGAAACAGAGTGAGTGGAGTAGAGTGTATGAGAAAAGTACTCATTAAAAGGAGACAGTGTATGTATTTGCAGAAATAGATAGAAATAGATATATGGATTATTTAAGTGTGTTTTGTCACTCTTCATTTATTTGGTTTCATTAACTTAAAGAAGTTCAGAAATTAGGAAATTCATGAGAAAAAGGAAATTCTTTAAAATAAGATTAATGGAGTACTAAGGCAGGGAAAGAGAGAAAAAGAAGTGGCTTGTTGCCAACACCTGAATTTATGAATATCGGCACTTGAAGCAAAGATCAAACAAATAAATCAATCTAATTAAATGTTAAATTTATCTTTAATCTATCTTTTTAGACCTTTCTTATTCTTATAATATCATTTTTGGGTCTTTATTTTTGGGCAAATATAAGGTACAAAGCTGAAAAAGATTAACATCTAAAGTCTACAATCCCAACTTCATCACTAAGCTAAACATGAGATAATTCATTTTTAGGTCTTTTAGATTGTCCTTCTTTTTGGATCTTGTTAACGAATGCCCGATTATACTTAATAGGAAAATATTTCAATTTTGATTACACTAATTACATCTAACAAGACAAAGATGGCGCATTAAAAATTGCTTGGTTTTCTTTATTAGTTACTCAACAGATGCCATGGAGCTCACTTTAAAGAAAGTGAGCGTTCAAAGTTTATAGTGTTTTAAATTCTTTACTTCAGATGGTAGAATATTTAAATCAGAGTAATTGACAATCTAATTAATGTATGATCGTAGAGATAAAAACATGTCGTAGAGATTCGTGTTCGCTAAGGACTTAATTTTGCTCGACCAAAAAGTAAAGGTACTTATCTTTGAGGACCAAAAATTTACAGACGGATCTTCTTTTCTTCTTTTCTTTTTTTCTTTCTGGGTATTTTGTGAAGAGGATATTTTTTTATGTAAATGAGCTTTTAAGTCAACAAAGTTTTGGCTGAAAAATTACACGTATCATTATCTCAATCACGGCAAATAACTGGCATTTGTAAAGTTTGGAAATTTACCTGTCGAAGTAAAAAGTGGAATTACTACTACACCTGGCCGACCAAGAAAAAGAATTGGAATTATTCTTAAGAAAGTTCAAAGGAGGAGAAAAGACGAAGACGGCGGCGCGACGCCGGGGAAGAGCGGCGAAGCCTGTACTCTCTCTCCCTCTCTCGGCTACCTTGTCGACACTCGCCGTTCTGGAGCTCCGCTGGAACTGCAAGAAATGGAAGATTGCAAAGTGACCATCTATTTCTCTCAGTTTCTCTCCACTTATTTGCTTCTCAGTTTTTGTGCTCTCTCGTTGTGTACAATCTCAACCCAGCTTCTGGTCCCTACTGTGCTCTGTTTGGTCGCTTAGGATTCTGTGACTCGAGGAAACTGAAACGAGAACGTTTTTTCACGTGATGAATGGTCGAGAAAACCGGGTTGTCCTGCAAGGGATTCTGCAGGGTCCATCTTTTGGTTTATGGCCATTGCCAATCTGCAATGACTAAGTGTCATGGGATTTGAACCGTTTGTTTTTATTTTTTTGGGGTGTAATTTGTAGTGTGTGAAGTTGTGGTTCTTGTGGTGCCCGGGAAGTGTAGGTGCTTAGTTTGAGTTGATGTATTGTGTGATGATGCTGTACTTGTCTCTGATTTTGTGGTGATTCTGTTTTGCATTTATGGTTTTAGTATGAGTTCCTTGTTCATCTTATAAGATGCTTGGATTGAATACTCTCGTTCGCTCTTCATATTTTTCGTGGGCACTACTGGTTTTATTGGGATTTTACTGCGTATCTGAGTCGATCTTGCGTCACTAATCTTGTATTGAATTGCAAATTCTTTTCTACATTCTTGATGGTTGAGCCTCAGCATTCACGAAATGCTTATACTTCGATTGCAGAAAAGCCCCTCAGACAGTTCATCATGCACGGATGCAATAGTTCTTAGACTCTCTGAAAGCGACCCTTTATTTGACAAAAAGAAGGTCAGGGTTTGCACAGATTTATTTATTTATTTATTTAGTTTATGTGCCCCACTTCTTCCATGCTCTTTTTTAGCAATTAGATGAGTATCCATATGTGTTTCAGTAGTACATTTGTCCGTCAGAAGAGCACATGTTGGGAGAGTAATGAATTCATGCAAGAGAATGACAATGAAAGCACCAGAGAACCATGTGATTTGTATTGCTAACGAGTAGATGATGAGCTGGTGTTCTACACCTGTATCTCTGTCGCAATTGCTTTCGACGCAGGAAAATGGAAATGATATTACTACCTTTGGGTTTATATTCTAAATTGGAAATGTCGTAGAAAGTATTATCTTAGTTTTGCACCTCCTATTAAGTTTGCCATCTATGTGTACTAAGTATCTTCTATCCATTCCTTTTCTGATAGAAATTATTGCAAAGCAAGGGATATGATGTGGAAGTGCATATACAGCTCAAGAATGCTTCGCATCCCAATTGGGCACACACTACTGCTGAAGCAATGCTGCAAATATCAAGAATTATGCACTTGGATGAGGTATGCATGTCTCCGTCTGTGTAGCCCTTTGGCTAAATATTACCTTTACTATAGATAAGGGGTGGCAAAAAATGTCTGAGTAGGTTCTACTGTGAGTGATTGTTACTAATATGAGTTGATGGACTCTCTAACATGCAGGCTGAACTCTATTTTCGCGAGGATGATAGCTGTTCACCCATGGGATACTACACCCAGAAAAATGAACTGGAAGCTCTAAATTCGATGCTTTCTCTTGTCAATAGCTCGTTTCTGGATGATACTTGCTCTCACAAGGACGTCCTGCAAGATTTGCGGGAAGCAATTATGCAGCTGATCTGTGACTTTGGGGACAAGAACATTACAGAAGCCACAGTCATCAACTCCCAGAATTGTGACAAGGAAAACTATCTATTACGGTGGGGTGAAAAAAGTGGTGTAAAAAACAGGTTGCAGATAGCTCGTAAGTATTCAACTGAAATGATGGGTATAGGCTGACATATTTATGTTCTATAGCTGTAGCACATTCTTATTGTATCACAGTGCTTTATTTTAGCTTTGTCTAGATTTGGTCAATAGTGAGAGACATAAGGTTCTGTACTCATTCCTCTATGCTAATCCATTCAATAGATATCAAGGGGTTTGGAAGGGGGGCCATTGCTGTCACAGATCTCAAAGTTGGAGACGTCGCTTTAGAGATTCCTGTCTCTGCCATTATTAGTGAGGACGCTATGAAGAATACTGACATGGTATCTTTCTGCATCTCAAGACATTTCTTTACTTTTATAGCTTTATTAGGTTTCACTGGTGTTGGTTCAGATAAACTTTGCTTTGAGAAGAATCAGATGTCTGTTGGGAATCTTCCTTAACGGAAATTATAACCAGCGACGTGCATGTGTGAGATGTTATTAGTTTTCGTGTGATAATTGCTCTTACTTGTGCAAATAGTCTTTTCACCTGAGCCCAGTTGTAAAATCTTGGAGACTTTAGAAGTGTATGTACTTTTGGTGTTGAATGGTGGATTCCTGCGGCTTTTGCTAGTGTAAAGTACACTTTGCCTATCATGCTGTAGCATTTCACTTCTTCCTTAAAGAGTAATTTCGACATTAAAACACATTGTGTAAACCAGACCAAACAAAAGAGAGGGATCAATGATGTTTAGGCCATTAAACAAGTCCAATTAAGATACAGGCTAAACTCAAGACTTCCACCGAAACCATTCTTCTGCACATCACCTCAGGTGGTATTTACCTGAACTTGGGACTTAGAGCCTTTTATTTTATAGCTTTATCGGCATGTAGTTCTTTCTTTTGGATATCATATTTTCTTCAATTTTATATATTACTCCTCTTTCAATTCTTGTTTCCTTCTAATTTTTTTATTGGTTATATCTCCTGTGCTTGGGCTGGGCAAACCATGAATCCCTGCCAAAGAAGGAAAAGATTTTCTAATAATAGAGCTGTAAATTCTTACCAGGCTGCTAGGAAGCTGAACAATTATAACTGATGCATCACTGGCCTTGTCTATCTGAGTTTTAGGGCACTAGTTTGATTTTGAGTGCAAAGTTCTAGGTGTTGATGATCAATCAAGTTTTGAGTAATATAGATAATTATAACCGCAAAAATCAAGTCTGTTGATCTTTTCCCAGTTATATGTGGTTGGCTACACAGCAGACACTATCCAATTCTAGAAATGTAAATTGCAGAGTCCTAAGTTCTTATGCTTGCCTCTACGCTCATGCATCTTGACAGAGATCCAGAGGATGCCTCTTAGTTTTATCCTACCCTGTGAAATGATGGGTCTAATCTGTAGTATACCCCTTGATGCAGTTTCCCGCATTGGAAAAAGTTGATGGCATTTCAGCAGAGACAATGCTGTTACTCTGGAGTATGAAGGAGAGATACAACTCTTCTTCAACATTCAAGGATTACTTTGACACATTGCCAGAAGAATTTAACACAGGTATTTCTGGTTTCCTTTACTTTTTAAGAATGACTGATACATTATATTAAGGCTTCTTCAGAATTATAATGGTTTTCATAAATTTCCTTTATATGGAGTGGCTGTGGGTTAAATTATCTATATTGAGATCAATCACGGTAAGGACTTGAATTGTCGTTTATGTCCTAGGATATGAAGTATGGGGAGTACACTGAGGTATACACTGAGTTTCCAGTTGATTAGTCTATCCTTAATACCTGATCTAAATTCAAACTTCTGAATATTATAGGAGTGCAAAATTAGAAAGGCCCAAAACACTTACAAAGAAAAAAAGACCTGTCAACAACACTTAAAAACCTCAACGTACACAAAAAAAATCAAAAATTTAATATAATCTATTAAAGCTAGCTAAAGTGACTAGACTGATCTTAAATACCCGTGCTGCAACTGTTACCCAAGCTTGCCATTTAAAGAAGCTTAAGTAGGAGGGTTAGAGGCATGAGTCTCCAAGTCAAAGGAGATGCCATGGCTGGCGCCAAAGGTGGTGACGGCTGGCGTCATCGCCAGAGGAGGTGGTGGTGGGTGCTGGAGCTGGCGGTGGGTGCTGGAGCTGGCGACGGCTGTTCAAGATCTGGCAAGAAGCCATCTAGCAGCTTTTTGAGTGCCTGTGCATTTTCTGGTGTTGGTCTGAGAGAACCTTGGTCTGAGAGAACCAAGGTCTTCTGGTGTGCTTGTGCATTTTCTTTTTTCTTTTTTTCCTTCCGTTTGTTTGTTGCTTTTTCTTCTAGTTGCTTTCTTCTTTTTTTGGCCCTTTTTCCTCTTAGAAGCCAATACTTTTGAGCTCAACCTCTATTATAGAGACAACAGTGCAAATTGTGGTTTTCCTTCTGAACTGTAAAGAATAATAGAATTGTATGGTTCATACTGAAAAGTATGGTTCACCAACCATGCACGCACTCTTATGATTCATGATGCAAGACAAATTGTTCGAAAAGTGAATAAAACCGAATTGTGTGACTTGAATCGTTAATCACACACATTTTACAACACTGGCTACATGGATATTATTAGGGAAGTGGAATTCATGATGAACTACTAGCTATTCTCAAGGAATCTCATATGACTTGTAAAAGGAATATTCTGGAGGTGATGGTACTTTAATGCATCAAAGAAGAAGTTTTGAGGGAAAAAAAAACATGTTATAGTTCCTAGTCAAAGGCAGACCAGCCACTTGCGTAAGAATAGTTTGTTCAAATGCCTATGTGATCGATTTTCCCCAGAGAAACAATGCTTGACATAAAGGATGTAAAAGCAAGGATGGGGTCAATCTCTTCTTTTTGTAGCATAGTATGTAAATCCTCAATGCGAAGTAGGTCATCATGTAATTAAATATGTTGGACTCCTTTATAGCTGGATGCTATCTTCTAGTTTTCTTGAATGAGTGGGCTCCAAGAAGATTTGAGTGCTGCAGTTGCATAAAATTAGTTAATGGAATAGGCAAATTAGCATGTGTGACGATATGAGCATTAAACTAAGATTTCCTGCGCCCATGTATGTCATTTTCACTTAAAGTGGTCACATGTTATTTGAAAATATAGATTACATGTTCATGCACTCTTGCAGGCATAGGGCTGCACTTGGACTTTTTTTTTCATTTCTTTGTTTTCTTTTATTTTTGCCATGAACTTTAATTGGATGGATAAGTCCATTTGGCCAAAAGTTATTCTTTCCCAACTTTAAAGTCCAGAAGACTGGGGATTTATGTTGTGCAGGGGTTTTGTTGCTCTTGATTTGCTTCTGGCATTTTAAATTTTCTCCAGGAAATCAGTTTATGTTATAAATTTCTATCCTACGTTGCAACATTAACTCTGCAATCTGACAAGTGATTTTCACTACAGTCTGACAAATTCCTTTTGCTTGAAACGTGCTTGATATACCTTGAATTTCCTATGCCCTCCCCAAACAAATAAAAGAACTACCCAGGAAATAGTTCACTTTTACCAAGGCAAGTGTATATACAAACTTTCACATAATCACTGAAGAGATACTATAATTTACTTGCCCAAAGCTGTTCTTATGGTGCATTCACATGGCAGAGCTGTTACAGCAACATGTTCAAGAGGCATGATGATGCTGAAAGTATGGATTATGACATGTTTTTCCTTGAAAAGGAGAATCTGTCGGCTCCAATCACCATTATTTTGGTGGCAAAACTAACTTTACTTTGGAATTGTCGTAAAAATCTTAATTCATAGTAGGACTGTTACAATTTTCTTTAAGAAGTGAGAAAGGTAACTCTTATTGGGAATGAGGTATATGTCGTGAAATTGGAAGTCACTAGGAATGGGGTATAAGCAGTTTAATTTCGTTTATGAGCAAGAATGACCATTGACACCTCAAGAGATCATAGCTGCAAGCTGAGATATCGTTTTGGTGCGGAGCTCATGGTCAAGTATTTTAGCTTCTGACATTTAGCAGAATGGAAGAACAATTCCATTGCAGTAGGAACAATAGACTATTTCTTAAAGCGGTTCTCCTGGACACATGTTTCTTGAAATATGATTTAAACTGGTGTAGTTTTTGGTTAGGTACTGTCAAATTAGTGGAGGAGGTGAAGGCTTGGCAGGAATGCGATTGTGCAGAGACAAAGCAGGAGCTTTTATAAAAGATTTCTCCTAGAACATTAGGGTGGTATAGAGGGAGAGGAATGGAAGAATAGGTCAAGGTGCAGAGAGCGATTTTTTGGTAAGCTAAGAACTGAGACTGTGGTTGATATAGTAGACAATCTGGCATGCAATGAGTCTTGGATAAGGATAACATGCTCCATGATGCCACTTCAATGAATGGTGGTAGTTCATTTCCACCGACAGAGAGAAGATTCCCTTTTCTCCTTTCTGGGCCATGAGGGTTCCCTTTTCTTTACTGCTGCAATGTGTCTATTTAATTGTAATGTTTCTTTGTTTGATAAAAACAGATGATCTTTTGGGCCTGTCTGCTTATTGTTATATTGTCTAGTCTTCTCATGCTTTTCTGTGCTGCAGGATTGAGCTTCAGCATCGATGCAATTGTAGCTTTGGACGGGACACTGCTGTTAGAAGAACTAATCCAAGCAAAAGAGGTTATAAGTTTTCTGGATCATGTTTTCTGTATTGAAAGAAAATGGGAATCACATTCGCTGCTTTGACTTCCTTCCTTTTACCTTTTGATAGGGTTTGTGCTGATTCCTTGACAACTTTGCATTCTGCTTCTTTGAGCTGTTTATGGTTTGATGCTTGGCAATTTTTAGTTTCCTAAAGAGGAAAAAAAATTATTTCCATCAATTTGGTGGAGAAAGAACTCTAAAATGGAAGGAAAAAGAATATCCTTCTTGCGCTGGAAAAAGGTCTAGATAAAGCATCTATTGAGGAATCAACCTCTTCTTGCACAACATAGCCCAAGAAAGCAAACAGTCCCGAAATCGCTTATAGAAAATTTGCTTATATATGTCTCTTTCCTTCTACTTCAGATATTAAATTGAGTTTATAGAAGATAAATTTTAAGGCTTTCTATTTTAAATTTGCAGCATTTGAGGAATCAATATGACGAACTTTTTCCTGCATTGTGTGAAGATCACCCTGACACATTTCCTCCAGAGCTTTATACATGGGAACAATTTTTATGGGCTTGCGAACTTTGGTATTCTAACAGCATGAAAATTCAGTTTGCTGATGGAGCACTCAAGACTTGCCTAATCCCCATTGCTGGATTTCTTAACCATTCGGTATGTCGTTTGGGTATTCTCATTTTATTTTCACGATTTCTCAGGTCTCTTGAGCATTTCTCTGCATGTTTGTTTACCATTTTGATGTGGCTATCTTCCAATTGGCTTTGGTTTAGTCTGACTGAGACTCTTTTTTCTTGGATCTGACCTCATCGCAGTAGCAGAATTACCATTGAGTAAACAGAACTGCACAAAAAAGTTATCATTACGCCTAACTGCTCAAAGATTGCAAGAATACGAGTTCAACTGGATTTTCTTTTTGAAATGTGTTAAATCTCCTCCTTGTCTTTGATTTTGCATCTATCAATGATTTGCATTTCCATGTGCTTCCGTGTCTCTGGATGGGTTGCTCATGGGGGATCATGGATCTTTGGCACGTATTTTGTTCATATACCTCTCCCACTTTTCCACTTTGCTGAGAATAAGTTGGGGAACTAGTCATTTGTTGTTCATATTTGTGGATTCGGTTTAATGGCCTTCTGTGTCACTCTGTTTGGGTTCCTCCTCATCAATTATTTACTCTATTTTGACAGTTGTATCCACATATCACGCAGTATGGCAAAGTTGATTCTGCAACAAACACTTTGAAGTTTCGCATGTCTAGACCATGTCACGCAGGAGAACAGTGCTATCTTAGTTATGGGAACTTCTCCAGTTCGCATCTAATTACCTTTTATGGGTTCATGCCTCAAATGGATAACCCGTATGATGTCATTGAACTGGGTAATTCAAATTTCATCATTTTCATTTGGGATGAAATGTTGTATTTCTTGGACAATATGCAGAATAGGAGTTCTATTCCAAACGAAACAGGGTAGAGATGGAAGTGTTCACAATTGCTCCTATTTGTGGTTTATATGCATTGGTAGGATGTGATTTCAATCCTCTTTGCGCAGATATAGATGGTTCTCAGGATGTTTGTTCTGATGAATTTGACGCATCCAACGGCACAACTCATATGGTGAGGGGTACTTGGTTTTCAGATAACCATAGCATCTTCCATTATGGTCTGCCAGCTCCATTGCTGAACCATTTTAGAAGAGCTCGGGAAGATTTCCTGGATGCTAATTCTCCTGTATGATTGCTTCTCTTCTTCTTGTGAGTTTAATTTAATAAGATTTAGCACCTTAGCGCCTGGCCTTTTGTGATCCGTTGAACTTTTTACCTTAAATGTCCATAAGAATATGTGTCCAGTCCTCAAAAAGACGATCATACAAAACACAATGCTTAACCATTAACTAAATCCAAATGGAAAATACAGAGAATTCATGAGTATTGCTCATTGCACCTTATCCATGTAACCATAGGGTAAATGCATCTTATGATTGGTGGAATGTATTTTCTACATGTAGGCTTGAGTCTTAATATATCTCTCTAGTGAGTACCTTTTAGTTTCTGATTGCTTTTGTGCCAATATCCATTTTTTTAGCTTGTCTGAAAATCAATATCATTCGTAATATTGTATGTGGGTAAGACCACCAAGAACGAAGACAATTGGAAAAAGAAAATAAATAGTTTCTTGCCCATTTGAGTTGGATATTGATTTGGTGGTTAATTTTCTACTGTGACTTGGGTCTGTCATGTGATTGCAATGCTCATTTTTTTCTCTTTATATGAGCAGCTGCTGGAGAAGCTAAAGATAGAAATTGAGATTCTCGAGGACCTCTCCTCGACTTTCAGTGGGATGATGGAAAACCTTGGTGAGGTGGATAGTGAGTCCAGGTAAATAACCTTCTCTGGGAACTCTTCAGGAAACTATTTACCTACTTTTCCAGAAAACATGTGAAATTTCTAGCTTTTCTTAGCGTGTGGGTACTCACGCATGTACCTATATGCTAATAATGGCCCTTGTAAAATTTCGAAGAAATTCTTGACAAATTTACATTTTCTTGAAATCCTTTTCAGGTCGTCCTTGCTGATAAAAAAAAGTTAATTGGCATATGATAATCTACAATATAGAGTCTCTGAACTGATTGAGTAATCAGTTAGAATAATTTGACATCCAAGCATCTTTAATATGTGAGCGCAGTCTATACTTCATCAGGAATAGATTTCATTTGTGCTTAATTGATGATTTGACTTTGCAGGGATAACATGGATTGGGATGTGAAGCTTGCAGCAGAGTACAAAAATCTTCAGAGGAGGATAATTTCCTCAATTTTGAGCTCATGTTATGCGGGTCGCAAGTTGGTTGAGGATGAACTTTGTAAATCTTTGGCCAAGGACGACGGCAGCCCTTGTTAGTAGAAAGGAGTCAGCTTGAAAGTGTCACTCTCTACAGACAGAACGTTGTCTTCATACCAAAGAAGATTGGAGGTTGGAACCTAAGGCTGACCTCGGGAGGATCTGACAATGATTTCATGTCTCGTGCCTCATACGATCATTGTTCGGCACACCTTCAGAGCTGCCAGTCTCAAGTGTCTCGAGCACTAAAAATTTGGATGTGGAACTCATCATACTCAGCACGAAGCCTGAAGTTTTGGCGATCTTCTCCAGTTTCCGGCAAATGAAGGTGTGTTGCTCGTGAGGTTTCATTCTTAACATTCAGAGTTTTTGGTGACTGTTAAATAAGAAGAATATGAGATTGGTGAATCCGAAAGGAACGACCATTTGCCAGTTTTGTTCTCTCCATGTGGTCGAGTTTAAAGTTGTATCCAGACCCATGTAAAGATCTCCCACTCGAGCAAAAGGTCTCTCCATTATTTTCACCATGGATGTTCTCTTTGTTGACTGAAGAGTATCACCTCGAATTGTTTCTTGAATAGTCGATAATGGAAACTAAAGCAGTGCTCTCGAGATGGGGTTTCGGAAGATTATGCAGGTTAACAACAAGAAAGCCGGGAGACATTGCCGAAAAGATGGACCGGGAAGAGACTCTGGAAGATGGGAAGTAGTACAATAATAGACACGGTGTACAAAAATAATTAAGGAACTTGTTCTCAGGGATGGCAGCCATAACTTATTAAAGGAGACTGTAATGTTTCGACCGACTCTTCAGGGTCAGTTGTTACGTGATAGATAAAAAAAAAAACCCGATAATTCACGCGTTAAGAAAATAATTCTCTTCGAATCTTTCGATCCTGATCGAATAGAGTGGTATGTTTCATCTGGTGTAACAAAAATTGCCTCCAGATATCACCTAACCGCAATACCAAAGCCGAAACAGAAGTCTGTCCCTTTCTTGTGCAAAATATTTCCAGCACGTTCTGGAGCTTCTTTGCTCTAGCTTTCTCAGCATGGAAGAAGCCAAGCCAGGTTGTTCTCTCTCTCTCTATCTCTGTTCTATGGGAATTTGCAAAGACATCCTGCAGAAAGTGTTGCTGTTCCAGGAAGGAATATCTCATTCAAATGCTCTCATTCCCATATCCTTTGCTTGCATCAAGACGCACTATGGACCGCCACAATCCTAATTCAGCATCCCCACCTGGGAAAAGGTTGGCGTAACAGTGCAACCAACGCTGGGCAGACAAAGATGTGGCTTGGATTTTCAGTAAGTGGGGCATCTACTTTATCCCCGCAAACTCACGTCAATCTAAGAATAATGAATATCGTCAAAGGACATCATGCGACAGCCTTTGCATGTGTGGTTCATGGTTAGTGTTTTTCTTGTGTGTATACACGTGGATATTATATAATTTATTTTTTAGGTCTGGCACTTTCTGTGGTCTAGATAGGAGAGATGCACAATGTCAGTATTTAATTATTATTTTTTTTTTTTGCTTCCTTGGGAATTTTGAAATTATTTTATGATTGGAGGGGACCATTATTTGTGGGAAGACATGATTTTGGAAATATGATTATGTGACAAACTCCATTTTGTAGGTGCTGTGATTAATTGACCTACATGTACAAATCCATACCATATAACTTTTGGTGTAGCAGATTAGAACAAAGGATAATTCAGTGATCTAGCTTTTGATACGTTCGATACGTCGCTAAATTATATCGTATCCATTCATAGCATCCGTCGAACTTGGCATATCAATCATTTCGGTTTTATTTGTCTTTATTCCATTAGTAACGGGAGTGGAAACCTAATGCAGACACTATTTGTGTATTGGTCGGCACGAATTGATTGCTTACCAATTTTTTCATATTCTTTTATTTCGTGATATTGACTGACGAAAATGTAATGGTCCAAAGTTAGGGGTCAAATGTATTTATTTTTTTCCGCAGCTTATTGGATGCCGATTTGTGGATACATGTGATTTGGGTCACTTGATTTGACTACAATACTTTGTCATTTCTCCAAAGAATCTCTAGAAGTTGATGAGTTGGATGGCCATTCAGAGGAAACCACTAAAAATTCTTATCAGAACCACCCAACCGAGGAGTGATCATGCAGGAATGGACGTAACAATTTACAATATTAAATAAAAATACTAATTTATCGACGATGATTGACTAGACTAATAACTACCCAAAATTTCTCCCCTTTCCAATAATTCCATACACATAGTATTACAGACTATTAAATAATGAATCTTAAATCTATAGTACAGATTACTAATTTGGTTCTAAACTTTTCAATTTTATGAATTTAGTCCTAAATCTTTGTATGAAATTTAGATATAGTTCTCTTGATCAATTTTCACCGAAAATAGTTAGCATTGCGATGTGTCGTGTGGGACTTTCGATGACAATTAGACCTCACGTTAGCAATTTTCGATAAAAATTGACTAAAATATCTACATTGAAATTCAATTGGTAAAATTGAAATGTTTAAAATTTCATTAATGTCTATATAATAATTTAAAATTGATTGAATAATTTTTCCTTTAATCTCCTCCTAGTTAACAAAGGGAAAAAAGTCACAAAAACCCAAAACTTTGTTTATCATACTATATTTATCTTAAACTATTTTTTGTGATTTTAAAAATCCCAAATTTATACATTTATGATATATTTATCCCAAAAATTTTCTTACGATATAAAAAACCAAAAAATTTTGTCAATTTTTTATATATAAAATTTAAAAACCCCAAATTTATACAACATTTTATGATATATTTTTATCCCAAAAATTTTCGTTTCTAATTACCCAAGCCGCACGAAGGAATATAAAAAACCCAGGGGACTCTGCCCAAAACATTACACACCAAAAATTACGGATCCATGTGTGAACAAAGAAAAGTGAACAATGTTTTTATCTCAAAAAATCATCTGAGCTGTTTTATAGGAGATGTGCTTCATATTTCTGTTGGAGGGCTTCAAGGTCTTGAGGTGAGAGAATTTGGTTTAGCCTTCGAGATGAGGATGCCTCATGAGCCCAATGGGATGCTTCTTCTTCTGCCCAGTTTGTGTTTTCACTGGTAGTGTTGGCAGGGATGCTTGGCTGCGGCCAATTGGATGGCTGTGCATAAAAAGATGTGTCAATGTCTTGGAATGAGAACGAAGGTCCTTGTTCATAGGGATTTTGGGACAAATGACCTCCAAAACGTGCGTAGGGATCTTGAGTAGACTGGACAATGTCATAAATTTTGAATATTTTATGTTATAAGAAAAAATTTGGGATAAATGTGTCATATAATTATAAGTTTTTTTGGATTTTTGGTGTTATAAAAAAAATCGGATAAATATGTTATAATGTGTATAATAAAAGATTTTCGGTTGTTTTTATCTTTTTAATAATATAGAAAGTTTGGTGACTAGTAATCATTTTGTCCTGTCTATAGCCGTTGCGTAACATCGTCGACTACCTAGATTTCCGAAGGGCCATCCTGTCAACATGTTACAACAAGGTCAACTTTTGTTGGTGTGCGTAAATTTTGTCCCGTGTGAAGATGTCGGTCGATTTCCAGACGATGAGTCAGTGGGATAATTATTGAAATCTTCTCGAAACAGGACAAGATCCTGTTCAGTCACAGCTCAAACATTGGCACTTCCCAACATAGTAACTTTCTAAAACATGTCAAGCCTCTCATTACCGAAAAAAAAAAAAAAAAAACAGTGCAAATTATCTTTTGAGTGAACGGTTTACTTAGCAAGCGTGGCTTTAACACACGGCTCATATTTGATATCTCGCCCTGTACTATAGTATCATATTTTTGCTCTTTGCCTAAATTTATGGTAGTTGTCTTACATGCTCCCATAATTATAACAGAGCATTGTTTGAGGAATTCGAGGATTTTATTTTCACCTAAAATGAGTTTTCGTGTTAGGACTGACTCGTTAATAAGGCTGCTCTCATACTTTTGTTTTTGTTTCTTGCACCAAGGACTCGGATTTAAGTATGAACCATCATGGCAACGGGTTATTGTACTAATTCATCTTTAGTTAGTTGATTAATATGCCTCCTAATAACAACAAAAACATACATTTCATGATTTTTTACTTCCGTTTTTTGGTTTATTTGTTTAATAAGGGACAATTTTATTTCACCGAAAGCTTGGATTCTCATATTAATGATAAAAATTAGTAGAAGACTAATTGTTTTTTATTTTTTGTCCCGTTATAGGTTATTGCTCGATTGACTATCTTGGTGGTATCCTAGTGATAAAATGATGGTGTCTTTTAAGAAGACACAAATTTGAAAAATGTTGAGTAAATCTCAAACAACCCAATACATTAGGCATTGGCCCTCCTATGAGAACCTTCTATAGCATTGGGCATGGCTAGTTTGGGTGGATAACTCGGAAAGTTCTATAGCCTAATCATCCTCAAACCTTGAGTTACGATAGGACTTATAAGTTACTGCTCAAATTTGACATTTCTCAACACATGGGAAAACATTATAGAATTGCTTAGAGGGGATTGTTGTACCAATTAATTCTCCTCATTGTGTTCGCCTACATGAAGGGGAAAGAAACTTTGTATCATGCAAACCCTCTATCTTAAATAAAGAAAAAGAAAATGCCCTTTCTAGTCACAATTGAATTCTTTAAACGAAACGAGAAGCAAATCTAAGTACAACCATATATCAACATCAACATAGTTGGCAACAAATTTAGTGCCAAAATGACCCATTTTCTCCGCACAAGAACGAATCTGGCCCTTCGGTCCCATCTACATAAAGAAAACCGGCTAGGAAAGAAATAGATTAGGGCAAAAGGAAGGTTAGTCAGAGGTGGTTTGGTTACGTGTGGCTGTGACTTAAAGGGGTAGGAGGATGGCGATGTCCTGCGCAACTCTCCCACCGCACATCGAAAGAGCATGACTCATCTAATCTCTTCCTGTAATCTAATGATGCTAATTCAATTTGATATGTCATACCTAACAAAGTCTTCCCTTCCTCTATCCACCCTCCTTTGGGGGCGCCAAAAAGTGGGAAGGATTCTTGGGCTATGATGTAATCAGCCTCTTTCATTTCATGCTATTTAAATGAAGAGCATGTTTATATCTACACTCATCGGCCACTCTGGACTTCCACTTGTCGCTGTGACGGTTGTTCGACTAGTTCCAAGTCCTAGTCTGCAAACCGAGTGCCACAAGTTTGATTTCTCAATCTATCATCGATTTCAGGAAAATCTTAATTGGCCTACGAAGGAGAGAGCCTTTGATTAGGTGTATCGGTTGTCTTGAGTTCTCCACTTGCGTCGTGGTGGGACAAAGACAACGGCTTGCCTGATAAGTACTAGCGCGAGAACTAAAATCTACAATCTTCGACTCTTAGGGATGACCTATAGTTTTCCAATGCTGGACATCCTTATGGCTTGCCAAAAAGTTAAAGACTTCCACTTATATTTTCCCTAAAAAACCACGTGCTGGCATTACATGCTAACATTTAAACTATATTTCGAAAGATCTCGAGCAATTTGAAAGAAGTGAAAGCTAAACTGCGAGCTTTGCAAAAATTTCCATAAAAGAAGCCAAAAAAATTATAAGTAAAATAACTCAACAAAGACGAGTTAATCACTAGCGAAAAAATATAATAATTTGTACAACCCCTATTTCTTAATCAGCCTCAAAAGGAAGGGAATAATTAAAATTTTCCGGGCGAAATCCCACTCTTTTCTTAACCCACCCTCCTACTTTTCCGGCGACCATCGAGCGGCCGTCCAAAGCAGCGCGCGACACGTGGCGCATGGGGGGCCCCACCGATCCTCAATATTCAAAAGCAGATTTTCAACGAGAGGAAACACGAGACCGTGGGGCCCACCGTCCAGAGGGGAGGAGAGGTTGTTTGGTCGTTCGAGCTGGCCAATGACAAAACATGCACTGGCCCGGTGGTGGCTGGAAGAGGAGAGAAAACGACAGCCCCACCCCCACTCGACTCCTTGTCGTTTTCCGCCACCTCATCCCTCCGCCCTCTTCCTCCGCCGACGCCGCTCTCTCCACCGCCCTCCGCCGTGATTATCAAATCAATTCCATTCTCCAACCACTATTGGAATTTCTTATTTTATTTATGATTGAAAGAACAGGCCTACTAATATTCTCTCATCATCACCACCATGTTCGTTAATCAAGAAAACTCATTGCCGGTTTTTTTTAATACGTCATTATTTTTTCATTAACGAAATCCATTTTCCATTTTTTTAATTACTATGTTGAAGAGATTCCATAAATAAAAAATTAGAACTACGCCCACTGCAAGGCCAATATGCTGAACTCCTTTTCTTATTTTGCATCGCTAAAAGGCTTAAACTTTTGCACCAGTTTGACACACATACCTCGCCATCCAAATCCCTAAATTTTGCCACTCCATTGCACTATTACTCCAATTTTTTTTATACACTAATAATGCCTCAAGATTATGTATTCTAGTTTTTTTTTTTTTTTTTATGTCGAGAATCCGGCTTAGCTCACCTTATGGGAGCATAACACCGATTATATCTTGAGAGAGACTAGCCCGATAATCCATCGGCTGGGGCCCCCGCTTATGTTTTCGGGAGTTGTGGCGGTTAGGAGGCCAGGCCTCAACTAGCGCACCATACGTGAATGGATTTGGTTTATTAATATTGCAGTGAGTATAAATTATGCATGAAAAGTGTCTAGGGGCATGGTATCATGGTAATCATAATTTAGGATTTTTTTATGGCATTAATTATATATACCTCAAAAAGATCGCCTCTCCTAGGGCTATCTCCACAATTTCCTTATTGTGATGCTAATAATTTTCTTCAGATAGAATTTTCCCATTTTCGACAGAAACTGGGAAGGGGGGGAAAAAGGATAAATAAATAAAAAAAAAAGGCGGAACAACTTGAGAAAGAGAGAGAGGGAGAAGAATCGCTGCAACGTCTCCATCATTTGGCCCCCCTCTCTCTCTCTCTCTCTCTCTCTTCTGCGCTTGCTTTCTCTCTCTTCCTTCTTCGCTTCTGCTCAGCAAAGGAGGAAGAAGAAGCGGAAGGGCGAAGGGAAGGGGAAGGGGGGAAGAGGGGGAAAGCTTCCAGCTCGAGCTCGAAGCGATCTCCTTCGTCCCGGCAGCAGCAGCAGCAGCAGCGGAAGAGGATTTTGTCGGTGGGGGGAAAGTTCGGGAATCTCCTCGCGCTCGGACGGATTGAGGAGCTTTTGTCGCTGTTGCTGTCGTTTGTGCTGCGGTTCTCTTCTTTCTGAGGTTGCTCCGCGGTCGGCGAAGATGCTGGTCGCGAACAGCTTCGACATGTGGCGGAAGGACGCCTTCTTCTCCGCGGCCGAGGAGGTCCAGGAATCCGCCGACGTGTGCGTCCCCCCAATCCGCTTTTCTATTCGATTTTTTCGCGTGATTTATGGACACGTTGTCACGTTGTGGCGGTTCGATTGCATTTTCTTTTTTGTTGCTCGCAAAGCTTCGTTTTTTGGGTTTCCGGGGAAAAGTGGTTCCTTTCGTTTCGATTGTCAATTTTTTTTTTTTTGGGATGAAGTTAAGATTATGTGTTGTGATCATGGATGGCTGAATCTGCATACGTTTCTTTGTTCATTTGTGTGGGTTCTCGTTTGTTCCATTATTTTAGTCTAATTTTGTCGGGTTGTTAGGTGGAGCTTTTTGTGTGTTGAACATCTGGTGATTCAGGGTCCTCTAGGATTAGCTGGGGAATTTAACTTGGTGTTGAGATGCTTCTGGTGCCTAGCTTTGTGGAATTTGTGCTTGATTGATTGCTTTTGGGTTTCGACTGATTCTTGAATACTTGCATAAGTTCATTCTCGGGTTTGAATATGCCGTCGAAATTAGTGAGATGGCACTTTGATTTGCATTTCTTTTTAATTTCTTGTTGCGCTGAATGACGGATTCCTATATTGCCTCGGAGCTGAATCCGTTGGTTTTGGTCCTGCTAATAGTGGAGAATGAAGATTGAGTTGATGACATTGCAAAGCTTTTATGAGATATTTACAGTTTACATGGCAATTGCTGTCTTGCACTGCCGATTGTATATCCAAAAACAAATGCTTGGTGTGGGCATTTCAGTTAATTGAGTTATTTTACATGTATTTTAATGCATTTGCCATTTTCTATATGTAAGTAGAAGCTAGTCTGGGATTGCGGTTGCTTAAAGACCTAGCATGAGTAGCAGTGGAGTTGAATTTGAAAGCATTGAAGTGAACTAAAATTGTTTCAGTCCAGCTTCATGTATGAATGCTGTTCTTCACCATTTGTAGTAAAATCATCTAAAGGCCATCTTGATAGTTTCACCATTACTGTTTAGGCAATAGGCTATCTTAACAAGTGCACACTTGATGTTTAGCTTGTGGCTCCCCTGTTATTTTGTCATGTCCACTATTTGCTGGCAAATGCAGTTTGCATGTTCTCTTATTGTTTGTTTGGTTTACCAGGATGGAATCAACATACAGAGCATGGGCTAGGGAGATGAGAGAAGCATCATCACTTGAATATTTGAATGATCTCTCTAGGGACCTCCAAATTGCTTTAGGTACAGCAAAGTGGCAGGTATTTCCTTGTTTTGCCCATCTGAAAATGAGATTTCTCAATTTTATTTTTTATTTTTTCCCTCAGACTGCACTTTTGTTGGCTTTTAGCATCTTCTACTTCATAGATTGGCATATCGAGGCTTACACTTTCTTGGTTTGTGGCTTGAATTTGGACATCACATCACATCTTAAAAACTCTGATTACGGACCCATTGAACATACAGAAGAAACTTTTTTAATGAAGCTTTGTGCCGTTTTCTTTCCTTGGAACTGATATGTTTTCTTTCCTTGGAACTGATATATGTCTGCTCATTGGATCTTTTTAAGTTGGAAGAATTTGAGAGAGCAGTCAGGCTTAGCGATGGGCCTCATGGTGACAAAACTACAACAGCTCGACATGGACAGTTTATTGTGGCCATTAGAGATCAAATCACTCATGTTGAAGCGGCATTGCAAGAATTTCTTAGTGAGGGGGGAAAACAGCCCCTTCAGTGGGTAAATCTTGACAAAGAAGAGCGAGATGATTTAGCCTTGTTTCTCTCTGGGACTTCAGAACTATCACAAATTGTGAAGGATGAATTTACAGAGCATGGAACATCCTTGAAGGGCTTCATTTTGGAGAATTATGATAAGAAGGAAGATGTGGGGTCTAATACTAATGCTGCTTGCAGCAGTGGCTTAATAGATGAGGGCAAGAGCTTAAAGGATGGACAACCTAATGAGGATGTTCACTGTGTGATAGATCTACACGCAAAAGATCAAGCAGATAAAACAAGTGGTACCAGAAGGACATGGAGTTCACCCAGCGTGGGGGATTGGAGAATTGCTGTTGCGGATGATGAAGAGAGAAATAACCTAAATTCCACTGTTGTTGACACACCCAAAGAAAAGGTGCCCAGAACTCTTTTTGGGAAGAATAGGTGTGGTGAACGTACCCAGGCAAAGTCATTGACTAGAATGTTCAATCAGGTTAGTTTTTATCTAATTGCAGTGCGAACTACATTGAAAATCAGATTGAACGGGCCTGTGCGTGATTCTCACAAAAAGGTTGGACCAGTGCAATGCATTTCTTCTTTCAACGTGGCTGAGATGTAAAATTAATTGAATCTGATTATTTCAAGCATTGATGGTCTCCATGTTCTGCAGGCATTCGGACATTGTCATGTGCTTCAAAGACAACCTTATAGTCCACGAAGCTTGCGATTTAGTTGTTCACTTCAATTTATGCTTGCCCTACTGCTAACGATATTTCTGATTGGTAAGAGGTTTTCTTTTACTAAACATAAATTTATATAACATGTATGTCATGGTTATGGAACTTTGAAGGCTTTTGTTTCTTATTTTTTTTGTTTTGCTTCTGGTAATTATTATGTGCAAATTTCAATACAATGTTAACCTCATTGAGATGAATGTGGCATTTCATTATTTCCTCGGAAGTCATGGCGAGGTCCTCTTTTTCCATAGGACACTATACACAGTCCTCTTTTAATTGGATTTGATTTTACCATATACATAAAATCTGGATGTATAAAAAGTTATCTGGAAGCCTCTCCATTATTTGAATTGTTTGTGCAAATGTTAGGCTTCTGAAATCATCAATTTGTTGCCGCATAGGTGGAATTCAATTTTTTGTTGTTCAATGTTCTCGATTTGGTTTGTGACATAACCATGATCTGGAACACCTCTTGGTTAATGGATTTCGTTTACTCTACTTGGAGCTAGGTTTAGGCCTGTTTATTTTGTTCATCTAAGAAATTGTTCCATGTATGAATCATAGGATCTACTTTTGCTGCAAAATAATAAGTAGTTTTTAAGTCCAAATGAATCCAAAGGTTGTACTTCTACCTGAGATCAAGCTACTTTTTTATTCTTGTGACCATTGAATGATGCACATTTGTATAATCTTCTTAACTCGAAACAGTCAACGTTTGTAGAAGCATGAATAGTCTTGCCACATCCTATTACTGTATGATGATCAAAGTAAACTTAAACATTTCAATTTGTAAACATTAGCTGATGAAGGACGTGTTTTTATCTTGTGCAGTGCCATTTGTGTTCTATTCATCATAAAGCAAGTGCTTCACACCTTATGATCCACATTGAAGGTAAGTTATTGCTAAGTGAATGGCCTTCTTTTTTTTTTTTTTTTGGGTTCCCCTTTTCTCTGCCATTAGCACTATGACCATGGAAAATGAAGCTCCTAGTCCTAAACATCTTAGACATTTGAGAAAAAAGTTGTTCTATCTCTTCTTTTCTTATTAATGTGCTAACACATGGTACTGACCAGATCTTCGCCCTTTGAATTAGCTATATTGGTTTGTATCCATACATTTGGATATCAATGTTTCATTATTGCAAAGAAACGTTGATCAGTGTGCTTGACTCTAATTATTTATCAACATTCAAGGGACTAATAAATTCCATAGACATTCTAAATTATGTCTAATTTCTATTCCAGAGATGCTTATTTACATTACGTTCATGATTGCACTGTGCCATTTCATCACACTACAAAATGCAGAAGGCCTTAAGAGAAGGAGAGTTTACGTTATTTCTGTCATGTGCTAAATCTTCTGTCGTTAGTGGGTTACCCAAAATGGCTTTCCCAAATTATCCTGCAAGCTTATGAATGCCAGTTATTTGAATTAAATGAAGTAACAAGGTCAGATTGTTTATTTCATGCGAATGTAATCTGCAGGTGTTGGATCTGTTTATTCAAAGATATAAAGATGGATGATTGATTCTTTTTGTCTATCTGGTAATCTTATGAGGATCTCAGGTCGACCAAGAAAACTACCTAAAAGTCTCCAGAGGGCCAGTACTTCATATGGCAAGCCTGGCAATGCTTTGCTCATCGAAAAAGCCTTATGCTGCTTCACATATTAAGTGGCATGCAATACAGTTGTATCCTTGGTACTCAAACCATACAAGCTTCTAGAAGTAGTGGATACATGGAAGCAGAGTCCTGTTAGTATAAGAGGATTGAGTCTTGAATTCAAAATATGTAGATGAATAGAGGCATAGATTCATGGCTTGTTATGGTGGGACATTGGGAGCTTAATTGTACTATTCTCAATTGTAAAGAGTTTCAGAAAATCAGATTGCATCATAAAGCTAATTGTGTCGACTCTTTTCACTTCATTCCCAAGTTACTGGAGATGATGCCTTCCACCCTGCAAAAGTGGCACAAAAATGATTAGTGAATGCCAATCTGCCTAATGTCCGAGGTGTAGTTGATCTAAAATGTGAAGTTAGAAGGTATCTGGATTTTGCAATGCGCCTTTCTTTCGCTGCAGAATTGATTTTTCTATGCATACAAGGCTGGGTTTGAGTTTCAGGGTTAAGTGGGAATGTTCACTGAAGCAGAGCGAACATCTCACTTGTAATTGTCGAACCCTTCGGCATCTGCCTGTCGTCCTCTGTTCATCACAGGGATGTGCAACGATCAAAGAAGAGGTTTGCCATGAAGAACCGGTTCTGCATCCAGCCTTTTTACCTTTTAGCGATGTCGAGCCAGCCCTCGCAAATCTCTTCCCATGCTTTACTGCTTGATTTGTCCTCGGTTGCCTGGTTAAGTTCACCGTTCGATGGGCAATTCTTCCATTAGTATTTTAATATCTCGATGCCTTGTATATCTTGTGCTTCGCAATTTGCTTTTTATCTGGTGTTACATGCTAATCCTCAGGAAAGAATTTTGCCGGAAAGTAGCTACTTAAGTAGCGAATGCACACGAAAGATTCCTTCATATAGCTCGTCATCACGGGAAGTAGTCCTTTTGTTCTGGATTCTCTGGTCTTCCTTCCCAATTCCCTTTGCCGGGCCAGCTCAAATTGCTGAATATAACCATTAGAGAGTGGAGTTTCATTAGCCCGTTACCGCAATGCTTGCGTATTGCAGAGGGTACTTACTGCATTGCCATGGTTGGATATGGAAGAAGGCCAGACTTTCTGGAGAAATTAGTTAAATCTTTGGCTTGGGTAACTTCCACCGGGAGGCAGCTTTATAGTAGAGTTTTTGTTTTGTGAAATTCTCTTATTTAAAAGGGAAAAACAAAAGCTAAAATTTTCACGCAGATAAAAAGGGCGAAACATATTTTTGGAAAAGCAAATGCTGCAATTTTTCAATCTTTAGGCAAATCGCTGGCGATTGGCGAATAGACAGCACAGCACACGACAACCGGAAAATGGTTTTGTTGAATTATATCTGTGACACGCAAATTAAGCAAGTTGGAAACATTAACTAGAATGTCGACCAATTGTTTTGTATATTGTCTGAAATTAACTAATAATAATAGTGATATAAAAAAAAAAATCTGTGGAAGGAAGGAATCAAGGTCACATCGGCATGGTGAAGCTGACATTGGCAATTATAAATATGAGGGACGGATCAAGAAATATCTCTTGATGCGGCTAATTATTATCGATTAGTAGTCTGATTAATTAATATCTCCTACACTTAAAAATATTATTAAATATAACATTGTATAGATTATGTATGTCTTTTTAGGGCCTGCATGGAATTGTTCTTTATTTCTGTTCTTGAACACTTTTTTTTTTTTTGTTTTTAACAAAAAAAAACAAACGCGTTTGGTTGCGTTTTCTGTTTTTTTGTTTTTTTGTTTCCGAACAAAATAGGAACAAAAAAAAAAACAACAAATTTTTATTTATTGTTAAACAATTTTGGAGAAACGTTTTTCTCTCTCTCTCTTCTTCTTCTCTTCTTCTTTTCTTCTTTTTTCTTCTTTTTCTTTGGTGGTCGCCGGCCTCGGCCATGGCCGTGCGACCGACCATCGAGGGCCGGCGACGCCCTCGAGGGTCGACGACCTCGGCAGGGGGCCGGCGACGCTCGGCCTCGCCGGATCGGGCGAGGCCAAGCTTGCCCAAGGCGAGGCCGAGCCTCGCCGAGGGCCGGCGAGCCTCACCGTGGCCGGGCGAGCCCGCGCCCCGGCCGTCGGCCGCCAGAGGGTGGTGAGCGCCGAAAAAAGAAAAAATAAAAAAGAAAGGAAAAAATGAAAAATAAAATAAAAATGTTTAAAAAATTAAAAGAAACAAAAAAAAATAAAATTTAAAAACGTGTTTTTATTCATTTTTTATTTCCGGAACAAACGTTACCAAACGCGTTCTTTTGTTCAAAAATTGTTCCCCGGAACAGAAACACTTTTTTTTGTTTCTATTCCGTGGAACAAAAAAAGAATAGAAACGTTACCATTCGCACCCTTATTATCTTGTAGAGAGGGGGATTGAAGTGGGAAATATTTAATTTGGCATAGTGGTGTATTTTTAAGAAATTTTAATGGGGGTAGTAACGGTTTGAAAAACCCTACCATATTCTTAAGTTTCAACAAACTTTGAATCTTTGCCTACCCCTAATCAATGTTTTGAAATCGTAGTGTTTCGATATGTTTAGATGCTAATATACTTATTAACGGGACCTAAATGTCTATTACCATCCACTTAAAAATGCAATTTACTCTTTTTTAACACGTTTGAACCAACCCCGCAACAAGTAAATCTTATTGCATTAATATTGTCAGATCTATTAAGCCTATCATCATTAATCATATGAGAGATAGCAGCGTTTCATCAACTATAAAAAAAAAAAACACGAGTTTAGTTGATGGTTAACCGGTTACCGCTAAATAGCATATGGTTGTTGACTCCTAACCATAATAGCCAAAATTTGAAATTTGACGCCTAACCCTATATTTTATAAATATATATTTGATTTCTTATCTAGGATTATTTTATTGAAATCTATTATTTAATCAAATTTTTATCACCCATTAAAAAGATCGAAAAGGATGGAGAAATACATACCACTTAATCACTAATCCAAAATATGATAAGCACCCACAATTTTGGGAAAATTTCAAATAAGGATCCGAAATGAATTATTTTCTCAAATAAGTGACTCAAAGTGAACTTTGATCATATAAAACCCGAAATGGATCAATTGTTTCAAATAAGAAGCTAAATGCTATGTTTAGTCGTCCGGATTTCTAATTGGGATATGATTGAATATGATAGATATGAAATCCTGAGATTTTTTTATATCCTATCAATTATTTAGCGAATCACAATATTAAAGTTGGATATATTTTCATCAGATATATATATATTATATATTTATATATAAACGGCATATCATTATAAATGAACTTAAATATTCATAAATGGAGATGGTAAAAATCTCTCGTAACATTATTCCTTAATTTATTTTTATTTTATTTTTCCTCTTTTTTATATTATTTTCTTTATTATTTCTTTTTTCCCCTTTCATCATTCTTTAATAAATTTTTATCAAATACTAAATTGTATTAACATACCTAAAATACAAAAATACCTAAAATATATAATAAATATGAATATTTAATTTATAGATTGAATGTTTATTATAAGATAGAATTAAATTTGAATATATAAATTATAATTTAAGAAATTAAAAATTAAAAATATATTATTTATATTGAAATATAATTTTAATTTTATTAATTTAATAATTTTTTTATTGAGAGAAATAACTTTCCTAGTATGGAAATTAAAAATCATATCAACATTTATCTTATCTCCCTCATGGGATAATTTTATCCTATCTATATCCCTCTTATAACTAACTTTATCTTGTTATGAGTGAGCACTAACCATAAGATAAGATAAAATTTTATCCTATCCCGAATTTTATCATGACCGCCAAATGCAGCTAAAGTGATTTTTGTGTTAAATAAGGACCCGAAGTGATCAAGTTAATCTCTATTGAGGACCTTAGTTCACCGACAGATATTTTCCGGCAATTAAAATATGGGTAATTTTGTCAAAAATTTGTGATTGGAAAAAAAATGAAAAATTCTAAATTAATTAAGGTTAGGTTATTAATTTAGATGTTTACGTTTTCTTCTTTCTTCTCCTCAACTGCTCCTCAACCAAATCACTACCAATGATTGTCACGACTCGATTCTCATCACTCATCGCCTTGATTGGTAGAGAATTTGGGTCTCCTCAAACAAAGAAAGAAGCATATGGTTTTCTTTTTGTTTTTGAATTCGTGCCTCAACCGGCGGAGAATTTGGGTCTTTGACTTTGTGAATGATGAATTTCCTAAACTTCGGTTTTTGACTTTGCAGAGGATGGGTACAAGGAACCAAAGGGCCTGCATGGAATTGTTCTTTATTTCTATTCTTGAACACCTTTTATGTTCTAGGAACAAAAAAGAAGTAAACGCAATTGGTTGCGTTTGCGTTTTTTGTTTTTTTGTTTCCGGAACAAAATAGAAACAAAAAAAGAAACAACAAATTTTTACTTCTTATTCCGTAAAACAATTTTGAAGAAACGTTTCTCTTCTCTCTCTTCTTCTTCTCTTCTTTTTTTCTTCTTTTTTCTTTGGCCGGTCGCCGGCCCGCGAGGCTCCGGCGAGGTCGCCGGCCCTCGAGGGCGTCGCCGGCCCTCGAAGGCCGGTCGCCCGGCCATACCGAGGCCTGTGACCGGCCGAAAAAAAGAAAAAATAAAAAAGAAAGGAAAAAATGAAAAATAAAATAAAAATGCTTAAAAAATTAAAAGAAACAAAAAAAGAATAAAATTTACTAAACGTGTTTCTATTCATTTTTATTCCGGAACAAACGTTACCAAACGCGTTCTTTTGTTCAAAAATTGTTCCGAACATAAACACTTTTTTTTTTGTTTCGTTCTTAACAAAAAAAAACGTAAACGTTACCATTCGAACCAAGAGACTGTAGAAAACCTAAGATTCTTTTTGTTTCTATTTTAGGATTTGTTAATTTTCCCTATTTTTTTTTTGGACAAAATTGCCAAAACTCTGGTGGTCGGAAATCTCACATACTTGATAGTCGATAAACATTTGGCTGACTAGCAAGCTTAGGTTTCTTATTTTGAATTGATTTAATCACTTTGGTCCTTATTTGAGATAATAAGTCAATTTTAGGTCTTAATTTGATACAAAGTTCATTTCGAGTTCTTATTTGAGAAAATTGATCAACTTCGGTCATTGTTTGGAATTTTCCCGACAATTTTTAACTCAAACTATTCACTAAGATGATAGCTAGGCACAAATTCAGTCACTAACATGTTTCTACCAACCTCTAATTTCATGATGTCTTTATATTAAATTTTAAAATTCATAATTTTCGCATTGCTCAATTTGGTCATTTAGAATTAGGTTCTTTAATATTACGCAAACAAGAGAATGAAAGCAATTGCGGCCCATGCTCATGAGTCATGATGGAGAGATCTGATTTTGAGTTTTGACCGACAAGAAAGAGGAATGATTTTGGTTCATAATATTCAGAAATTATATTTATTTTGTTCCAAGAAAAATGAATTATTTCAAGAAAAACACTTTTCCACCTTTGGTCACTTACCTCTCTTACAAAAATGAATAAAAAAATATTTTCATTATCCATATAATTATTTCTTTTTAGGCTTTATTTATTATACGAAAAATAAATATTTTGATAACATTTTCTTGAAAAAATGATTGTTTATCTCATTTGTAAAAACAATCTATCCTCCACAAAAGTATTTAAACTCACGCCATGTGTTTGGTTCAAGGCGTTAAAGCGCTTTTACCATTAAAACTCATTGGAAAAAATTTTAGGTGTCTGGTAGGCTTTCAACATTTTCAGAATGTTAGTCTAAACTTTAATATTTTTTTCCTTTCAATATTACCCTTACTGATAATCATATTTTCCCCTTTTGCCCTCAAAAACATTGTTTGTCTTCTTCCTTGGACTGCTCGGCTGAGCTTCGTGATGGGCGGTGCTCAGCCATGAGCAGTCAGATCTGGCTGTTAGGAAGCCTCGCTTGAGGTCGGGTGACCTCAGGCGTCGCTTGGGTCATGCGACCCAAGCGGTGACACCTAGGTGCTGCGTGATTTCAAGCGACGCTTTAGGTTGTGCTTGAGGTCAGGCGAGCCGCCTCCAACCCCACCCCCCAACCACCGACGCTGCTATTGTCGCCGCCACCACTAGCCGCCTCCTCACCAGCGCCACCACTCACCCTTTTTTTTTTCCCTCTCCACGCGCAGCTGTATCTCCTCCTCCCTTTTCTTTCATTTTTCTTTTCATCTCAAAGTTATTTTACAAAATATATATAAAAAAATGAATTTGTCTTCACAAAATACTCATTCATTCAAATATATTTGGGAAAATAGTTTTGCATTTATTCAAAATTGAACCAAACGGGCCCTCAAATTATTACTCAATAATTAAAACATTTTCATTGATTTAAAGTAAGATCAAAGTTTAATCCCCCCCTCTCTTCCTCCCGCTTTCTCTCTCCTCCATTTCTTCGACTGATCTCCGCACCATGAGATAATAGACCGACCGATCGCGACTCGACGCCGATCCCCTCCGCCTCCCTCCTCCCCAATCCGTCGCCGGACCGTTCCGATTCCGACTGAATCTTCCCCCCAAAATCCCCAAATCCAGAACCGGGTCGGATCCCCCGCCGGAACCACCACCTTCCGCCGCCGGAACCGCCGCCGCAGATCCGAAGCAGCCATGTCGTGCCTCGCCCTCTCCCTCCAGCCCGTCAACGGATCCGACATCCTCCTCCAGACCCGCGAGTGGTTCCCCCCCGCCCGCGCCCTCGTCGCCCTCTCCGCCTTCCGCCTCACCCGCTTCTCCTACTCCAAGCCCTCCGCCGCCGCCTCCGCCGCCGCCGATCCCGACCCCTCGTCCTCCTCCGAATCCATCGGCGACGACCCCCTCGCCGCCTCCGGTGGCCAGGTCATCGTCGGCGTCGAGTCGCGGTACCGCGTCATCTACCGCCTCGTCAACAGCATCTACGTCCTCGGCATCACCACCGCCGACCATGACAACTCCGTCAACGTCTTCGAGTGCATCCACATCGTCAACCAGGCCGTCAGCGTCGTCGTCGCCGCCTGCCGCGGCGTCGACGTCACCCCGGAGAAGCTCGGCCGCAAGTACGCCGAGATCTACATGGCCCTCGACATCGTCCTCCGCGGGGCGAGCAGCATCCGCCTCGCCGCGATGCTGTCGTCGATGCACGGCGACGGGATCGCCAAGCTGGTGCACTCCGGGATCGACACCGAGAGCAAGATCCGCGGGGCGGACAGCTGGGCCGGCGTCGAGGTGCATTCCACCGAGCGCCTGGCGGGCATCGAGGTGTTCGCCAGCGCGCGGTTCGAGGTGCCGCCGGAGACGCTGGAGGCGGGGGATGAAGTGGTGGCGACCATTGCTCCCGTGACTCAAATTGAGCAGAGCGATAGCCAGGATACGAAAGATGAGGAAGAGAGTGAAGGGCCTAAGGACCCATTTGCAGCTAGCGATGCTTTGAGTAAGCCTGAGGCGTTAGTGAGTGGGTTTAAGAAGAACAGGGATCCGTCGGCCACGGATTTGACGCTGGCCTTGGTAGGGCTGGAGGTGACGACCCTGCCGCCTGCAGAGGCCACGCAATCCACGCATATTGGTGTGGAGGGTTTCGAAGGGGATTATGGTGGCATAGAGTTTGGAAATGAGCAGGCTTCTCTAGGGGAGACTTTCGAAGGGTTCGGTGAAGCTTGGGGCGGGGGTTTGGATCCGTCCGAGTTTGTCGGTCCCAAAAATGCTCCTAAACCTCAAGGTCTCGGTGGCCTTGAATTTCTGGGAACGGGAGATGGTGGTGCAGCCAAAGCGGCAGTGGATAAAGCTGCAGCGGGTAAAGCGGGAGAGGGTACTCCGCTTGAGAATCTTTTGGTGAAGAAAACTGAAATGAAGGGTCCTGAGATGTATATCTCGGAGGAGATTAGTGCAGAATTTAGGGAATCACTGGTTGCTAGGGTAGGACTGATGGGTGCTGTTTACTTGAGAACATTACCGCCTAAAACTGCTGGTGATAAAGAAACTGAGTTTTCCTTCCGGGTTGATGGTACGAGTGCTGTTAAACGGTTTGTAATGCAGAGTTCTCGTGTTAGCAGCCTCGGTAATGGTTTATTCCATGTGAGAACGGCTCCTTCAGATGAGCCTATACCTATTCTGAAGTATAGCTTGCTCCCAAGGTTAACACCGCTACCATTGAGGGTTCGCCTTACAAAACGACATAGTGGGACTTTACTTTCTGTGATGATACAGTATGCTTCCAATCCTGAATTGCCAGCACCATTGCACGATGTGACCTTTATCCTGAAACTTCCAGTTGACCCAAGTCTACTGAAGGTTTCACCAAAAGCCATGCTGAACAGATCAGAAAAAGAATTGAAGTGGTTTGTCCCAGAGATCCCTCTGAATGGTGCTCCAGGCAAATTAAGGGCTAGAATGCCTGTGGATACAAGTGCAGAAGAGGGTGATGAGGAGATTGAGGTTGTGGGTTATGTTAAATTTTCTTCACAACACACTAGCTCTTTATCTGGGGTTTGTTTACGGCCTGCTTCTGAAGGTAATACAGAATTTTACGAGGTTAACCACAAGTATGAGAGTGGGGTTTATACTTGTAATTGATTATGACAAAATTGATTTTCTGGTTAGACTGTATCTCATTGTGAGGTTTGTACTAGGTGTGTGAAGCTGTTATTAGTTTGTAGCATTCTTTGAATACGATCTTGTTGGCTCAAATTCCATTTTTCTGTGAGTATTGCACCTTCGGTTGTTTTATTTGTCATGTCTTTTCCAGTTTAAACAAGCGTATAATAGTTTGGGAACCTCTATGAAGTATTGCGCTTACCTATGTAACTTAGTAGAAGCTTTAAATGCCTTGGGCCTTTCATGGTATCGCTGCAGTTTGGTTTGTTGGTGCTCATGAATGAAATGCTATGCACAAGGCTGTACAAAAAGATTTCTTACAGTACACAGCTGCTACATACTTAGCCAAGAATTGACTTTTGCTTATTATTTAGTAACTAAAAGAGGAGCACCCCCAATTTAGTAGGTCCACTGAAATTGTCAAGATAATTAGCGACATTTATGTCTTTTCACTGAAGATATACATAGAGGGAAAATGGTGGTCTCAAGCCGATCCTCTTGTCTGCCCCCTTTGCCCCTTTCCCTCGCAATGGTGATGGTTCTGGAGAATTTATATAATCATATACAGATAAGCATGATGCTTAATTGTTTCTAAACAGAAGAAGAACTAGCACTTGCCAAAACATGGGAGTGATCTGCAACAACAAACAGTGAAATCACCTTCTTTCTTTTTGTGACTATCTTTATCTAAGCAGACATGCACTTTTGAAGTTCTTATATCCTCTTACTGTGTCCTATGCAGCTTGCGACTTGTATTACTACTATTTCTGCAACAGTTAACGGATTGTTCTCTGTTTCTATATACGCGGATACCACATTTTTTCATGTGTGTGTGTTGAATGTTTTCATAGGTTAGCTTCTTATGATTGTAATTTTCTGATCATAAGCGGATGATGAGGAGTAAGAGGTTACACTTTCTATCAGATCATATGACTTTCTTCTTACAGTGCTCAAGAAATAATTAATAAGAACTGGGTCTGTCTAGCAGAACAGTGGATAATGAAGTACAGACATATATTCCTCGACATGATTGTGATGATTATGATTGACCCTGCTTGTTTTGGTTTTCTCTAGGCAGAAAGTTACTTACTTTCCTGGCAAACCATAAAATTAAAACATGATTGTATATGTTAGTAATTGCACACTTTGAAAAGTGTCAGTTATTTCACAGTGAATAATAGTCAAATTATGAGATTTCTAAGATCTGGAAAAGGTAAAATATGGGAGAATAAAAAATTTATGCATTTTCGAAAGCATTTGGCCACTATGCAATCGAAGAGCAGGTTGGCATGGACTCTTGGTCACTAGCACAACTCGATCTAAGTGTGTGATGGAGTTGTTTACATTGGTGAAGTTTTATAGTGGCTGCTATGCATCAAGTTTTTATCCTTTTTTTTTTTTAAATCATGGATAAACATACACTACTTGTAACTTACCAAAAAAAAAAAAACATACACTACTTGTACTCAGTGGATGCCCTCATAAATTGCACATCTACTGGCCATTCCTATAGCCAGATCAAACCTTTTTCCATCTCACCATACTGTCACCATTGTCAGTGACCGGTCTACTCTCTCTCTCACACCCACCCCCACCCCCACCCCTACCCCCGGTCTCTTTTTCTTCCTTCCCCTCCCCCTTATTAGAGACCAAAATCCACACCTGATGCCTTCTGTAATTTCCAAACTACTGCCTCAATTTTTACAGATTTCCATTTTCTTCAGTTCTCCAAAGTTCCAATGTAGTTGTTTATATCGCATATGTGGTTTCTGCTAGTGTCTTGTTACCTTGAGTTGGCTTGCATTTAGCTTTGTGGTACTTCTGTAATGGCTGAAAATTTGGATTTGTGGAGAATGGTTTAGGCATCTCAACTAATCATTGGGCTAGGTTGGTAGTTTTTTGTCATTTGAGCAGAGGAAGTTGGTGATGTTTTAGTTGGGTTTTTGATGGCTGTGATGGCTATGCATTGAATATTCTGGTGCTGTTAAAAGTGCTAGGTGCTCCTATTGCGCTAGGACTCCTGTAATGTATGGGCCCTAGGTGCCTACCAAGGTGCTGGCCCAAGCAAAGGGAGACAGAGCTGAATTTTTAGGATAAAATCCTTCACTGGCAAATTATGGAAAGTCTAAATAACTCAAAATAAACAGATTGAATATCCTGGCACCATATACCATGCAAGAAGTTCACAAAACACTAGAAATGCTTTTGAAATTCATAATAAAGCTAAAATCCAATGTATATAAGTCTAAAACTTATACTCAGCATGCAAAATCTCTATATAAAAATTCTTAAATAACTTAGTATTCATCAATATAACCCCATAATCTTCATCATCATCACCACCATCCAAGCTTTCATCCCTTCCATCTCTATATCTAACTGTTCAGTGTCCTATGTTTCATCTAAATCAGCTTCATCATCTCCAATGCTTACTGCTCTAGAACTCAAAGCTCTGTCACTTGTTTTCTTGTTCCCTCGTGTATGTCCTTACTTGTAATAACGAGATATTCTCTCCACATCACCCAAATGTGGATTTTCACCATAAAAACCTCGTCATCCTCAGCATTGTAGTGACCCTCTATCTCCCCACTCAATCATTAATTACTCAATAAAGTCATTTAGCGGGATGAGATCAGTCACATCTTGCAAATCATAGCTTGTACTTGACATACATGAGATTATGGCTTTTGATGCTCAAATCTGCTTCACTTCTCTTCTTTGTGTTTAATATGTTGCATAAGTTGAATGCTTAGAATATAAGTTATATACGGAGGATAGATGAGAAAGATTGATGCATCGTAAACATAAATCTTACTTACTCAAATGCACTCCAGTTATGCTCACAACCCGGTGCACTACAAGTTATAGTCAAGAATTTATTGGCCAACTTCTGTAGGTTTGGTGTTGAATTTCCAAATAGGCTGTACATTCCGCTGCAAGATAATGAAAACTTAATATTTAGCTAGCAATATTTTTTGTCAACATAAACATTTTGAGAAAAATTAAAAAAGCATTCTAATTACCTGGAAATTTTCTGGTCCTTGATCTAATAAACATTGCATTGCCAAAAGTGACTGCATTTTTATATGTCGATAGCTAAACAGCGTTTTTGTCCGGGGCTTTGATGCTTGGAATTAGCATTTATAATTTAGCACCTTGTATATCAGCACTTCCAGCTATAGCATCAATTGGAAACTTCAATATACATTGGCCACTGATGCATGTACTAAGCCTTTTAGTACAGAAGATTAAATGGTTTTGGGGATGTGATAAGGTTGATCTGTAAAGATCTTTCTTGACATAAGAATAATGAAACTCCCTCGGTGAGCAAGAGAAATGAAACATGGGATGTAGTGGACTGTCCCAAGGCAACGGTGAGATTCATGAGGTGCTGGTTCTCAGATTTGGGATGTTGATTGAGCTCAAGAAGTGCGACGTTTGCAAGATGTAGTCTGAAGAATGAGAATAACTTGTGTGGTGACAGTTGCCCTTTGAGCGATGATAGTGGTGTAGCTGGTGCTAGTGAGTACAAATGTAAGTTGATTAGTTGACCATGTTATTTGGGGAATTTGTGATTTTTCCTTTTTCTTTTTCCTGGTCCACATATGTGCTAAATGTCACTGTATATCATTTTGAAGGTTATGCTAGTATTTTGTTTTGCATAGGTGATGTGTCAACTTGCTATAGTTGATAGCAATGTGAGGGCCAAATTAGCACTTGTTCATCAACACTTCCAGCTTTAACATCAATTGAATGTCACTATGGGATAGAATTATTCAAGATCAAGTGCTGCATTTTATAGTTCATTTTTTTTTTCTTTTTTTGGGTAATCCGGCCAAAGGAAATGAGAAAAATGAGTTTGGTTTTGGTTCTGGGAGAAGTCAAATTCAACATAATAGATATCATTTTTTCATTGTTCAGTATTCTTCAAAGATGATGCGCAAATTTGCAGATGCTTTTATGCTGATCAAGTACTTCATTTTCTGTTCTTCTATTATTTATGGGCTTATTCCAAATAATATGGGGATCTTTTCCCTATTCTAGCAGTTATGGTTCTGGGAGAAGTCAAATTCGATATAATAATTCTCATTTTTAAATTGTTTGGTATTCTTCAAAGATGATGTGCAAATTTGCTGATGTTTTTTGCTGATTAAGTACTTCATTTTCTGTTCTTCTCTTATTTATGGGTGTATTACAAATAGTATAGGGATCTTCATCCCGGTTATCATTGCAAGGAAAAATGAGGATGGTCTTATCCTTGTGTTTGGGTAGCTGCAACTGCAGCATCTGGTGATTTAATCCTAGAGGTATAGAAGAGACTGTTTGAAAGGGTTTTTCGTTGAAGTTTCTGTCAAGTTGGTTGTCTAGTGTTTAGAGATTGTTTAAGATTGGGATACAGAGATGAGTTTGGACCTTTTTTATTTGAAAAAATCACTCTTCATGTCCCCTGTTTTTACCGTTCGTTTGAAGTTCTTTTAGTGTTTTTAGATTTGTTAGCATTTTCTTCGATGTTTCTCATCCTAGCATCTAATACAAGCTAATGTAAGAATGGAGTTGTTTGGGAGTATTACAGATGGCAATTCATACATCATTTTTCTGTCAAGATGCTAAAACCATTCAGGAATGTTTTCTCATCTGAACGGATTAGTGATCCTGGGTGCATTGCTTGCACCTTTCTCTTGCTTGATCTTTCTGATGTGGTATTACGATCAGTTCTGGTGACTGGTGAAACAGCTTCTTTATTAGAATTTTCTCATTGTAGGGGGAGGTGGGATGGGGTGTTCGTTGATTTAGTTATTTGCTTGTTTAGGTGATGATGATGCCTCACTCGTGATTCAGTTCCATGCGATCCTTCGTCTATTTTTGTCATGTTGGAACCATATGTCCAACAGTTCAGTTGTTGGTAAGAGAGAGCATAAGTATCGCATGCCGCTGATGGTTTTCAGAAGAAACTATTGCATTTCATGAAATGGGATGGTACCCTGTTTGTGGGGCAGTAATGGGTTTCGGTTGACAGACTCTTAAGTGCGTGATTTTCGTGATTGCTTGGGAATTGGTGTCTATGGTCACTGAATGTATCGAGTATCGTTTTCCCTGTCTACTCCAGGTTGTCCAAGTTTTGAGCAAGCATATGTAACAGGCATTTTGACGAAAGAAAACTGTCTTCTTAAGGTTCTCGTTATATCGTCCTTGTCCGTTCTTGCTTGTTGCTTTTGCGATCCAATCGTCACATACTCCTAGCTTGACTCCAATCGCGGGGGTGTCGAACAAGGGTAATTGTGCGTGCTGAGATTACCACAGTTGATGGATGCGCAATCGCAAATAACAAAGATGTAAGCTATAGCTAGGACTTGCCCTCTTTGATGGCTTCCTATACACAGATTCCATTCTTATGAGAAGGTTCTGGCGTGTCTTCTCCGGCACTCAGGGTTGATAAGTGCTCTTAACACCTCTGACTGTTTGTTTGCTTTCTTCTGTTTAGGCCAATCATAAATAAACCTGCATGCTGCTCTGCATGATACTCCTGGGGTTTTACAACTCTCATCCTTCGACTTCTCCCAGGGCATTGTGTGAATACTTAACATGCGGTCTTTTACCCAAGGGAGACGTTCCAGAGAAACACTGCTATTTTTTGGTACCGTTACGGTTCTGAAGAGCGTCTTAATCGATCGCCGAGGCTCTGGATGGCCATCGCTGGGAGCCGAGGCGGTGAGCCTCCTCCTCTGCGCCGTGGCGGTTGCTCTAGCCCTCACGACGGTAACGGTCGTGCGACCCTTGCTGTTGCTGTGGTGATTGGTCGGACTTGATGTCGCCAACTGGACATGCCCACGTCTCTCTCCCTCTCTCTCTCCGCATGCACGTGTGAATAGATATAGTTCATTACTTAAGGCTGGCGTGTGGGGAGCGTTGTGCCAAATGGAAAAGTTGCCAAATTGGACTAGCTCGTGTAGGGAAAATTTGATCTGAAAATATATAAAATTAATCAATTGCGAGTAATGTCAAAGTTTATAGCACTCGAGGACACAGCAACTGAAGTTCACAATCGAAATGCAAGTGATCTCAAAGTTCCTAACGCAACGATTATTAGTGAAGTATGACCCATATTTACTAGTTTTGGTACTTTGCGCACGTAAGACTAACCAAGAAAATTGTATAAAATATCTTAAATCTATTCTACGAAGGTCAATCTAGTTTAAATCTTTTAGTTGTGCCAATTTAGTTTTAAACATTTTGAAAATTTGTCAATTTAGTCCTAAACCTTTTAGTGAATTATCAATGTAGTCCTTCCAACTAATTTTAACTAATAATTGCTAACATTTATGTGGTGTAGTTGACCCTAACATAGATATTTTTTCAAGTTTTTAAAATAATTTCCTCATTTTTATTGATTTTTTTATATTAATTTAGTCCAAACCTTTTTAATGAATTACCAATGTAGCAACTATATTATTAATGTTTGCGCTTATCATGCCACATAGGATTGCTAGCAGTTAATTGGATTGTTATCTCAGTGATTTTCAATTAAAATTAGTTGGAAAGATTACATGGATAATTTGTTAAAATGTTTAAGGCTAAATTGATAAATCCTCAAAAGGTTTAGAATTGAATTAACCCAATTAAAAAATTTATAACTTAATTAACTAACATACAATTAGTTTAGGACTCAATACTTCATATTTTAAATGATAGCTATAAATGTGAGTGCGTAGGTATTGAGGTTGAATGGTTCTTAGACAAGTAGATTCCAAACAAAGAGACCAAAGTAGAACTGGAATTAGAGGTGAACAGATTAAAGAATTCACATGTTTCAAATCAAGAACCCAAAATCTATCTTATTAGAGTCAATTCCCTTCCAAAACTGACCTCAAACCAAAATCAACCAGTCTAATGCCGATTCCTGGGTTGACTTGCAAATAGTATAACTATGATTTTAAGAAAGCATACCATGTGAACAATATGGGACATATTGATTGCCGATTCCTGGGTTGACTTGCAAATAGTATAACTATGATTTTAAGAAAGCATACTATGCGAACAATATGGGACATATTGATTAAGACATCGACGGCTTTAATAGGTTTGCCAAGTTCAAAATCCATTTCCAACATATATATCTTTTATTTAAAGCTACCTAAGAAACTGCATTTTAAAAAGGGTTAATATCCTGAAAAACCCAAAACTGGTACACTTGTGACAAATTTACCTCAAACTATTTTTTTGACCATGAAAAACCCTAAGCTGGTACACCTATGACAAATTTACCCTGACTAACCATAAAAAACCCTAAATTAGTACATTTATGACAAATTTACCCAAAACTAATTTATTCGATCGTAAAAAATCTCAAACTAATAAATTTGTGACAAATATACCCTTTGCTAAATTGGATTAATATCACAAAAAAATCATAAAAATTGTAAACTCTGATAAACGAATCGTAAAATCCCAAATTGGTATATTAGTCAATTGTCACATGTCATTTAACTTAATAATTTGATAATAAAATTTAGCGAAAATTAACATAGGGTAAATTTGTCACAAGTGTATCAGTTTGGGGTTTTTCAGGGTATTAATCCATTTTAAAAAAGATAATCGAATCAGTCAAGGACATAAAATATACATATACTGCTCTCCAATTTTTTTGTTGAGGAACCTATTTGGTCATGCGTGAATCGAAGTGAAATCGATTGGGTGGTTTGATTCCTGAATGGAACAGTCCTGATTGGGAACTTCTAGCTAAAATATAAGACGATTTTCAATTATTATATTTCTCGAGAAATCTCATGAACTTTTTTTTTTCGAAAATCGGTCCCACGAGTGCATGCGAACAGTGGTTTCGATCGAAAGTCCCTTGTCTTTTTAATATGGGGTCTTACGTGAAATCATCCGAAGCTTGTAGAGCAGCACCAAGTGCAAAATCATTCCGGCAACATCATGCGGTCTCGATATGGGAGGCAGAAAAGTCAAAAAAGAGACTCCAAATTTGGCAAGATTCAAATTGGTTGTCCCCATGAAAACCATCTCGGTATGGGATGACGACACGATGGGTAAGTCGTACGAACAAAGAATAATGCAAGGCATCCTTATTTTTTTTACAAAGATTACATAATTAGAGATAATAATATAAAAAAAATGATGTCAAGCACATGATTTCCCACCTCCTTTGACTTCAATAACATAATTATTTCGCCCTCTTTTAAATTGTGTTGAAATTTTTTAAAATGATGTGAAGCTTCAATGAGAATCGGCTGTAATCCTTGTAATTGCTTCAGAAGCAAGTGACTTGTAATTATATTGTAGACAGGGGCACGTTGACTGAATAATTCGAAGAATTAATGGAGCTTCGAGCATAAGCATCTGCAACATGATTTCGCGACGTAATCGATCGAAAGCTACAGTTTGTTCAGTGAATTAGACCTGTCCGTGTTGATGAATAAGTAAAGCTTTTGGCTTCGCTAGCATGGACAGGGCAATAAGTACAATGTTGCAAAGCAGGCATGATTGCCATGATTTGGCGCACCTTGGTACGTTTCCAAACTCCAAAAGAAGCCTTCTCCATTTAGATTTTCCTAGAAACGGTGACTTCTCTTATCAAATAGGGGTTGTCCCGCGAAAAGCTATTTGGTTCTCCGAAATATTCATCTAACAATACGTAATAGGTATAGCCATGCGGAGGAAAAATTATCCAAAAAGCCCTAAATCTATTGTATAATGACCAATTCAGTTCTACATTTTTTAATTATGTTAATTCGTCATAAGACTATTGTACAACAGCCAATTCAATCATAAATATTTTAGTTATGTCAATTTAATCTCAACCTTTTGATGATTCGACAATTTGGTCCTAAACCTTTTAATGATTTGTTAATATAATTCTTCTGGGCAATTTTAGGTGGAAATGGCCTAATGACCATATTGACGAATCAATAAAAAAGTTTGTAATTAAATTAGTGAATTGTCAAAAGGTTCAAGACTAAATTAGCAAACTATCATAATGTTTAGAACTAAAATTGACACGGTCGAAAGATTTAGAATTGGATTGGCTGCCATGCAATACGTTTAGAACTAAATTGGTATAATCGAAATATTTAAGATTAAATTGATCTCTGTACAATACGTTTATGATTTTTTTAAATAATTATATAGTTATTTAGAAATGACCCGAAAGGGTGCACGAAACATTCGGAGTCGTCTTGGTCATCATCAAAGTAATGCAATTGAGTTATTCTGACTTTGCTTGTACAAATGGCAAGTGTAATGCACGTACCCCAAGGCATCTCATTTGCCTTACCCTTAAAGATATCTTAACCTCACTAAACATGCATCTTTCCTTAAAACCTAGTCTTCCCTTATTTAAATGCGGGCGGTTTTTCTTGAACCACGTTCAACATTTTCCAATGTATCTTTTTTTTTTTTTTTTTTTTGGTTAGCTCTACTTTATTCCTACTCTACACTCACTCTTAAACTTTTGCCCTGCTTCTTAGAGAGCGTGGGAGTCGAAATTCACTCCTGAAACTTGCGCGTCCCCACCTCATCCCCCTGAAAAGGTGGGGATTTGAACTCCTCACCTCCCCTTTCCAAGTTGGAAGGTGGCTACTGGGGCGAATTCCAGTGGTTGTTTTCCAATGTATCTCGACAAGTGTCCTTGCTTCTTCATTCGTATGACACTGTAATCAACTCTTGAAATTCATACATTGGGGTCACGAAATCATTACGTACACAAGGTGCACAAGGCTTGCGAGTTGGGCAATTGCAACTCCAGAAGTGTCATCTTATGCAACTTTCTTTTCTGAAATCTTGTTAATTAGCTGTTATTTTCTTTATTAGATAAAATATTAGGGTTCTGATCTCTTTACTCACTTCTTAACTCATTCATGGCCAGGCAAATAGAAAAAGGAGTCCTTTTCTTTTTGCTAGTAAAAAAAAAAGACCCTTGACTTGTTTTCAGCCTTTGGAATATTAAGATGTATGACCGGAATATAGTACAATAAAAAGTATAATATCACTTTACAAGATTGAATTTAAATCTCCCTCATTTCACAATCCTTTGAATTTCTTTCCTAAAACGATTAGCCATTTTAAATGGCTATCTCCCTCCAAACACATTTATTCTTTTCTTTTCTCTCTCTTCAATAAGCGTACGTGTGTCCTTTATAAGTCATAAAAAAAAAACAACAACATAGTCTTAAGTTAAGAAGTGAGTTAAACCGTTAAAGCATTCTAATTGACATAGAAAATGCATGTTTAAATTACTCATTTCTCATTCCGAATGACCGTATAATGCACAGGATAGTTTGCTCACCGTTCATTACCCAAAAAAGGTTTTTGAATTTTCACATAAAGAAAAATGGGTCTCCCATCCTAATTTGCAGTACTTACAACGGAGATGTTTTGAATAGTTTTAAGAATATGACATATCTTAAGATTTTAAGATTTAAAATTGTAAAGAGAATGTTATTTTTGATGAGACATAAATATTGAAAAGAAGATCATTCGATACCATATACATGAAATAATATAACACTGTAAATTTCGGATTAAATATGTCAAAATTTTACAAACCAATTCATTACTATGCCAAACATTAAAATAGCAAAAAGAAAAAAACAACAATACCCGAGAAAGTACTGAACAACAAAAATTCAAAAAACTCGTGAAATTCCTATTTAGTACATTATCGGAACCCATTAAATTACCGTCACGATTCTCGTGGTACTCATTAATTACACGTGGCATGTAACCAGCCAATGGCACTGTGGCAGTGACGTCATCATTCTTCATCATACACCCAGCGGAAAATCCCAGCCTCGTCCCTTCTTCGACGCAATGTCAAATTACTATAAATTCCACACGTGCGAGCCATCCAAATTTCCCCGTTTGGACATATATGCCCTCCGACCAACTCGCCCAAAATCTACAAGCCATACATGGGTAATACGGTCTATTCACATAAGAGGCTAGCGTCATCACGTGCCCCGCACGCGCGAGGGGAGGGCCTCACACGTGCGGCAGGCAGGCGAGCGACGTCGCGACGGCGACGCTCGTCGGGTCCTTGCAGCTCAGCGCCCTGATCAGCTTCCACGAGCCCTTCCAACCGCCCCCGTCGGCCGGCGACGGCGCCGGCGCCGGCGCGGCGAACAGCGTCGACGGGTTCCTGCGCAGCTGCCGGCTCCGCATGTCCCGCAGCTCCATCTCCGCCGGCAGCCTCAGGGCCCCGAACGGCAGCACGCGCCACCGGGGCCGCGACGGCTTCCTCGCCAACGAGTCCGACCTCGCGACGCCCCTGCCCGACGACGACGACGACCTCGTCCGCTCCGCCTCCCGCGCTACTAGAGAGCTCGACGGCCGGCGGGGCTTCCGGTAGTTGAGCGAGCGGCTGCTCCTCGCGAGCTGCGCCTTCGGGCTGCTCGACCGAGAGACCGACGACCGCTCGAGCTCGGAGAGAGAGTCGCAGCGGCGGCACGTCGGGGCGCCGCCGCGGCGGAAGAGCGGCGGAGGAGACTGGTCGTGGAGGGGGACGAGCTTCCCGGAGACGATGAGGTCGTCGGCGGAGCGCATGTGGGCGCCCAGGTCGATGAGGAACTCGAAGAACTCCGGAGGCTCGGAGGAGGAGCGGCGAGGGCGGTCGGAGAAGTGGTTGGGACCGGAGTCATTGCGGGGCTGAGCCGTCGTGGCGACCGGGAAGTCGGAGAGCGAGAGGGCCTCGCCGTCTTCCTCTGGATCTTCCGGCCGCTCCTGAAGTTCGAATGGTTCGCCGGCCATCGGGAGAGAGAGAGAGAGAGAGAGAGAGAGAGAGAGGAAGCGAGCTTATACCGTTCGATCATTCTCAAAGAAGAGCATATTATATAAGAGACAGAGAGATTAAGGAACCACTTCGAATTAACAAATGTATTTAACTAAGTAATCAGGGTAAGATCGTCAGTAAACAGATGTGCGATATGCAATCTAGGAGTGAGAATAGGTCAATGGGTGGTTCTCACACTTGAACTACAAGCCACCCACTAAGAATCGATTTCAAAAAATTGAAATTGGGAATCGTCCATTGATGGATCAATTGAGAATTGGACGTCAGTCTTGAAAATTGGACTGTCGGTTTGGTCCGATTCCCAATTGAATCAATGGAATTGGTTTTATCAAGCTTCATGCACTCAATATAATATTTTATGACAAGCCAAAGTAAAGCCAAAAAATAAAAAAACTTCCCTTTTTTAATTGCAAGATTAATAAAAAGATTGAGTTCATATTAAAAGTCGATATGCGTTGAGCTTGGAAAAGTGAGAGATAGAGAGACGATTTATACGAGATGTAAGTAAGGCAAGATGAGTACTCAGTTAATGGGTGTTGAGTTTAGATTAGAAATTTTAGGGTTTTTCATTTTTCTTAAAATTTTTGGGTCAAAATTTTTTCTTAAAAATTAGGTATATATTTATATATTACTAATTTAGTCTGGATTGGTAGACGAACAGTTTCACATCACTAAGAACTAGACCGATACCCACTAGTTTCAATAAATAAGAACCAAGAATCGGACTATTTCTCTTGGGAGTCATTGGTTCCGGGTGGTTCGGGTGGTTCTTAATTCTTTTGCATACCCTTAATGTAATCCGATACCTTAATTTTTGATTTTGTTGAAATTGATGTGCTCGGAACATTTTCTACTAATCCTTGAAGTATGGAAATCGGACATGGTGTCTCGTTGGAAACGACATGGCAACGATATGATGCTAGCTAGGCTCAATGTCAGTCCTTAACAAAACAATGAGAAGAGAAAATCGACAAAATAAAAAAGAAAAATTGTAAAGATAATGGAGAGAGGGTCGCGATCCCCGTCCCTATTTGTGCCGGGGTGCGACGGAGAAAGGTAAAGAAAATTCGATGGATTCATAATAAAAACAGAAGAAGGCTCGACAGCAAATGGAGAATTTTGTCATCCGTGGTTAATCGAGATTATCAAAAAGCATCCATATCCCTTTGGAGTTGCTCCTGTTGTAGTACTATTTCCTAGGATGTTAATGTTTCATGGTCGACATTGTCGGCAGAAAAAGACATTCTAGTAGTGGAGGAAAGACATCTATCTAGGACCGGCGGAGAGACAATGGGTCTGCTTCATAAGAGAGAAATGACAAAAGCCAAGTTTATTATTCAATTTTTTTCCTTTAGCAAAGAGGACTCTATTATAGGCAAACGGCTAATGCACATTACAAATTTGCTTGGAGTTGCCCATCCAAACTCTGTTACAAAATGGTTATAAATTTTATTGCATAAATGTCAGTTTAATCCTAAATTTTCAATCATCGGAAATTGCCTCTCTTTCCACTTGAAGAATGGGGATGCGTAAATGACGGAATAAGGTTTTGTAACATTTATACAACACATAGCATACACAGTGACTTGTAAAATAGATATAATATAAGATAAGATTGAATAAAAAAAAAGTCTTAAATTTTTTAATTTTTATCAAAGCTCAAAACAAATCCCAATGGAGTCATTTGGACTTATTATTGTTGGAAATTGTTGAAGTGGCGTATTATTAACAAAAAAAAAATAATTTTCAAATTATTCATAAAAAAAAAAAAGAAAAAAAATGAGAGAGAACGTCTATTCAATCTTTTGTTCACTAGCTTGGCCTACTTTGCCATTGGCCCACGTGAAGGCAAATGCTTTGCTCTTTGAACCGATAAGACCGGGAGCATACGTAAAAGTATGTAAAGCTGCCATGCTTGCCTTGCCATTCTTGTGCGGGCCATCATCTCACATGACAAAAGAATTTCATTAAAATCTCCCATACAGATTCACGGCAAGGCGTTCGAGATTGCCAATAAAATGAAATTCCATCCCGGACAGGGAGTCTTTCTTAGCAATCAGCTGGTATGAGAACACAAGTAAAAAGCACATCAATCTCCCATTCTCACCGCATTCATGGACGATTTCGAAAAAGTGATCGGTAGCCCGCGTCGATGAGACCAATTAATAATGGCAACCCAATTTTTGGTTTTCATTGGCAATGGTGGTCTGGGCCTTTTTCTCGAGCTATAGAGGAACGCGGTATCTGGATTGTCTAAGGATTGGCTCGATCCCCAACAATTGCAGCATAAAAGAGGCTCGATCGATTGGTAAATTATCAGAGCTAGCCACCCGAGTCCGCAACTGCAACTCGATGAATTGTTTTTCAAAAAGACATTGGAGCGTGATTATGCTAAGAAGAAAGATATAAGGGAAAAGAAAGAAAGAAAGGGAGAAGGATCATCTCACAAAAAAAAAAAAAAAAAAAAACCCGAACTTTATCTCGTAGATATTAAGATGTCTAATATTTTTCCGTTTCATCAATATCCCAAATTTCTATAAATATTTATCAAATTGATTACGTGTCATTTATAATTAAATTTATAATATGACTTGACAATTTTTTATAAAAAATTTAGTCCCGTGACATTTCCATGTGGCATGCTTGACATCGAAGAAATAGCTTTTTCACAAAAATGCACTCAAATAATCACTTTAACAAAAATTTGGCACTTAAATAATCACTATTTATAGCTTTTTGGTAATTTAAGAGTTATATCCTGACTAAGCATGTCAGCAAGCTATATATGATTGAAAAATTGATAAAATATAACCACATTAGATTTTTGATGACACAAATCAAAACTGGTATTTAAATAATCTTTAAATTTTGGTACTAAAATAAGGCCGTACATAATTTTTGGCATTTCTGATGTACCTATCGTCAATGAAAGGACTTTCATGATTAAAATAAGAAGCGAAAGTAATTGGAAATTGGAATATATTCCGGACGAGAAGCTTTGCTCGTACGACATGACCGCCGGCCTGAGGAATTGAATTTTCCAAGTCGGAAGGAATATCTCTTCGGCGTCTCCCTCCATTCCCGGCTCCCTTCCCGGTCTCTCTCTCTCTCTCTCTCCTCGAACTCCGGCACCGAGCGCCGGCCGCGCGCGCAATGGCGAGGCGAGGGACCATCACCCACGTCATCTTCGACATGGACGGCCTCCTCCTCGGTACTTCCGATCGAACCCTTTTGCGGGACTTCGTTTTTTCTCCTCCAGTGGGAGAGATCTGGATCCCCTCTCCAGTTACAACGGGGCGGAAGTTTTCGATGTGTTTCGATTGGGAAATGGGGTGCATATGTTTGTGTCGCATGGTGCTGTCTCTGGGTTGTTAGTAGAAAGTGGTAGTTCTGTTTGCGTAATTTATGCTCATTTGGCCTCCTAAAGTATGGGAGTTTTGCCGGGTCGACCTTGAACTCACGAATTTTCGGGATCTGTATCTGAAAGTTTTCGAATTGTGCTGGAGTGGCGCTTGGTTGTGTGTAATTAAGGGCATGATTTGTTTGGTGAAGTGGGAATCGGCCTTGGAATGATTGTGGGATATAGTGCATTGTTTTAAGATGTAGGAATTTGGTGAAGGACTTTATCAGAATGCTGAGGATGGAAAACATTTTAGAACCATTGTTATGGTGAGTAATTATATGCTTATTGTGAAGGTTTTGGCTAATAAGTGTAGTTGGCGATTGCAAAGACTATTTCCACTTACCAGAATGCTTTTACTCATGAAGAAAAATTATGGATGCTATTTTAATGGCTAATGGGTGATCACTCAGCCGGATTGACGCTAGTAGTTTAGGAATGATTTGCTAATCAGATGTTACCAAAAAAAAAAAAAAACTTTTGACCATGTTAATTGGATTGTTTTACTATATAAGTGGGACAAAATGGCATTTAGGCTAAGTGGAAGAAGTTGATTGAAGTTTGCATTTCTACTGTGAAATCCTCTGTCTCAGTGAATAAGCTTTTCTTTGAGAGTTATTCTTAGAGCAGCGGAGGGATGATATACGTGTTTTAATGCTGCAAAGAGTGAAGTAGATTAGGTTCCACTCACATCTCTTATAAGCTAATGATGCACTAGATTTTGTCATGTCATCAACATCAACCAGATGTTTGATGGAGATATAGTGAGATTTGACATGCTTGCTCCTCTGTTCTGTAGCTAAGTCTGCTTGAAAATCGATGTAAACATATAAGACAGTCTTGCCAACACTTTGGGTTGTAAAGTTGGTTTGTGCCAATGAATAGTCTTCCTATTGGTGTTTGTCCCCACCAATCTATTTGGAGAGGCAATTTAGAGAGCATGGAAAGGAAGCTAGCAATTAGAAGAAACATCTATTCCTCAATGGATAGAAGGTTATTCGATTGAGAGTAGATCATCAAGCTTCCTTCATGTTTCCTTGTGCCATGTTCCTTCTTAATGGCATACAATCCGGATGTCATGGAAAGAAGTTTTTGTTGGGAGATGAAATTGAAGGCCATAAGTTTCATTTGATTAGTCAAAATGCTACTTGCAGTCCTCTGAAGAGAGGTGGACTGGGTATAAGAAGTCTTGGGACTGCTAACAAGGGACTTTCGGGAAAACTCCAATAGAGATTTGCAGCAAATGGTGACAGCTTGTGGAAAATCAATTGTAGTCTCAAAATGTGGACTGGATGTTGGTGGCTGGTGAATCCGAATAGGTCATGATCAGAGTCTTTGAAAACTCATCTCGAAGGGGTGGGAAGCTATTTTTCCTTAAGAATTGAACCAGGGAAGGAAGTTCCCTTTTTCATAATATTGGGTGGGTAAGGAACCTCTGAAGGTCTCTTTCCCAGAATTCCATTTGCTTCTGGTAAAGTTGCTCTTGTAAAATCCGTGGTGTGACAGGTGGATAATAACTTTCTGTTCTCAATTTGTACTAGGGAAGTTAAGAGGCTGAGAGTTGGGGTGGATCTCACTTTTTTGATCTGATAAAATTCCATGGGAATAGAAAGAGGTTAACTCTTCAGAATGGAACCTCAACAAGAACTTCAACCTCTACTGCAAATGCATATTACAATGCTTTAGGAGAGGATTATCGCTGTTAATTTTGACGAAATAATCTGAAAGCTGCATGGAGTGACTAAAGTTGCTTTGTTTATGTGGACAATGATCTCGGAAAGGATACTTGTAATGGAGAATTTGATGAAAAGATGATTTTTTTTATAGCAAATTGCTGTTATATGTTTCTTAAGTCAGGGTAACTGGTCGACCATCTTTTAGTAAATTATGAACTGCACAAGCTAGTTGAAATTCAGAGATATCTTTGCTGGGCCATGGTCAGTAATCCCACATATCATAAAAAGGATCTTTTGCATTGTTGACCCTCCAGTTTGAATGCAATATTCTGTAGGCTGTCCCTCACAGCATTATGTTGAAAATTTTGTGTGACAGTAATTGGAGAACATTTCGGGTTGAGGTGCAGCCAATTCATTGACCATCTTTGAATCATTTCACATGTAATAATTTTTTTCCGTTTTTAATCTGTGTCATTGTTATCTCAATCCCATCCTTGCACATACTTCCTATAAACTGTTGTTGAGTAAACTATCTTATTTGTCAAAAACAAGAAAAAAGGATAGAAGATTAGAGTGGGAAAATTTGAGCTGAGTCTAGAGAGTGTTTTTATGTTGGATATATTCTCAAGTTTTGAAGATAAACAGTTAAAAGTTTCAAAATCACATATATTATGATTGTCATTGATTGTTAACTATAAGTGAAGCATCCATTCGACACAAAATCATGAAGCCAGAACTCTCTACTAAAAAAGTCTTACTAATATTGGAAGTAGTGGTTGGCACGTGTGAGAACTGTTTGTCTTCAATATGTACTGAAATTTTTTGTGAACTTCATATCGAAATATGCAAGCATTATCTATCTTATGAGCACGCTGTTCTCTTTCCATTCTAGTCTCTCCTGGTGTGGTTGAACTGAAAAAGGATGTTGAACTTCACATTTGTCAAAAACTGAGAGCCCTTTTGCATTGCTTGATGAATGAATTGCCATTTATGCTCCAAACGTTGTATCTGCTTGGATGATTGTCCTGCCCCTCTTTCTTTTTTTTTTGAACTAACTATGCACAAGGGCCATTAGTTTCCAGTTTCTTGGAAAAAGAGCAATAATCGAGGGGCATTCTGATGCTGTATGCTGCAGATACGGAGAAATTTTATACGGAAGTCCAGGAAATTATACTTGCAAGATATAATAAAACATTTGATTGGTCTCTCAAGGCAAAAATGATGGGCAAGAAAGCAATTGAAGCTGCTCGAGTCTTTGTTGAAGAAACTGGAATCAGTGATGTTCTCACTGCTGAGGACTTTCTTGTGGAAAGGGAAGAGATGTTAAAAACAATGTTTCCGACAAGTGAGCTAATGCCAGGTGGATCTCATTGACCATCATACTTTGAAACTTTTTATGTTTCTTCTTATAAGTTCTAATCTCACCCATGTAATACAGTTTCGTATAATTATTCTTGTACTCATTTTAGGGGCTAGCCGCTTGATCAGACATCTTCATGCAAAAGGGATACCAATCTGCTTGGCTACAGGGTAAGAATTTGATCAAACAAGCTTCTTTCCTTTTTATGTGGGGATGGTGTCTGGTGAGAGAATAACAAAAAAAAAAAGCATAAACAACAAACAGCTATACATATTTCTGGTATTTGTTGAGATTTGAGAGAACAAAGAAAAGCACAAGTATTGTCTGAACATTCGACTTCTGGGCATACACTCCTTTTACATTTCTTGGATGGCGTTATGTCAATCTGACATGTACTCTACAGCTCCCATAGGCGCCATTTTGAACTGAAGACTCAAAGACATGGTGAACTTTTTTCCTTGATGCATCATGTGGTGCTTGGTGATGACCCAGAAGTCAAACAAGGGAAGCCGTCACCAGATATATTTCTGGCAGCAGCCAGGAGATTTGAGGTAATGGCTCTCTGATGGGTGCTATTTCGGTCAATCTTTTTCTGTTCACAGTTTGTCCAAATGATGCAACCATTCTGAAGACTTAAATTGGTATGACATATTGTTCAATTTTGTGGATTAACAGGGTGGACCGGTTGACCCACTCAATGTTATTGTGTTTGAAGATGCCCCTGCTGGAGTTAACGCGGCAAAAAATGCTGGGATGTAAGTGAATTTGTTGATAGTGTATATGCTTCTTCATAATTGTGGAAATTGTCGAACTGCATTGCATCTCATGCTTTAATTTTGAAAAGGTCAAGTTTTAGATTACCATGAGGGCTTGGGCATGTTTGTTATTTTTTAGGTTTGCTTTATCATTTTTCGTTAGAGTATTGTACAGTCACAGATGTTAGATGTTCCGGCATAGTTTAATACCTGGAACTATGTAATTTGAAAAAAGTAAGCAAAGCAGGCAGGCATGGCCCTGAATTACGATTTTTAAGAAAAAGTTACAGGTTTACTGTAAAACGGGAGCATGCTGGCTATTACGGAGTTTCGTGGTAATCACTCAATAAAAAAGGAGGATTAGTTGAGTTAGGCCTAGATCTATGTATCCCATTCTAACTATGAGATTGTACATGGGGTTAGTGAGTTGGAAATCTGAAGAAAGATATAGAAAAAGCAAGAGGAGGAAAAACTGTGCAATTTAGAAAGCTGTGAATGAAAATCCTTACGGCACTTACGTTTGCCAACAAAGTCATCAAGAAAGAAACTCTGGGAATTGTTTCTAAGTGGTACTATATATGAAAACTTTGTAGCAAAATTCAGATCTGTTATCCACCCAAAGTGCTTTACTCGGATTTGTTGGTGATGTTGTGCAATCATTGTTAGTCTTTCTCAATCATGAAAGCAGAAAAACAGTTTCAACTGATAGCAAAGCACCATCATGAAAGTTCCCATAGTGTTTGAGTTCATAGGGGCATGACTGAAATGATATTCAGTCCATTCTTCCACACTACAGTTCGTAAAATGGATTCCGTAGCTGGCTGATACACCTGAAGGCAGATTAGTGGATATGCTTGATTCAAAAATAAGGTTGTCGTCAAGTTTGAATAGTCAGATCATGTTCAGACTGGCTTCTTCTGTAGATTCTTCTTGCAGGGTAATGCTTGAAGTATGACAATTATAGATTCAAAATTTGGTTGAATTGTTGCATATTGTAGGAATTCCAATCTCCTTTCAAATTCAATGCGGTTAAATAGTTGAGGACATTGTATGCATTTGTACTCTTGAATGTGCATTTGCAACAACCATAACAACTAAAGGATCATCCTTATAAAATTTTAATTTGGAACATCACATGTACTGATGGTAGAAGTTCCATGAAGTGGTTATTTCTATGCAATTGGATTGCTGAATGATCATCTTTTTTTTTTTCCTTATGAATTTCATCATTGTTAGCCCTGGTCTAGAATAATTAGCAGAGTGGTGATTTTAACTGCACTCAGGGATGTGAACAGTGGCATGCAGTAATATAGGGCTTAATCACATGAGTTAGGCTGTACGAGACATGATGGGGGCCTAAATTTGGGATTGCTGTCTGGGACTTTCGAAGTAGGAGGTAGAATTAGCAAAATGTTCTGGTGCTGAAATTTAGTGCTAATGTGGCTTAGATGATCCATCCTCTATGGTTTTCCTTTTCTCCTGCAATTACATTTTCCCTCCTGCTCAACTTTTTTCTTCCAAATGAGGTAAGTTCTTTTACTTGCTGCCCTCATTTTGTTCTTTGTTACTTAAATGATTTATTGTGCATTTGGTTGTTCTATTTTGTAGATCTCTTCTTCTTTTTTATCCCTTGACCATTTTGATTTCTAACAAGGGATTTTCTTTTACCTAACTACTGTTCCTGCTGTTAATATCAAACATTGCAGCATTGCATGGATTTATCTCTTGCTCCCTCTGCTAAAACTTTCCTACACATTTGGCAGGTTTGCGGTTATGGTGCCAGATCCCAGGCTTGATAGCTCTTTTCATGATGTAGCGGACCAAGTACTGAAATCTCTGTTGGATTTTGATCCATCAGAATGGGGTTTGCCCCCCTTTGACGAACAGAAAAGCTGAGAATTTGTTGGAGAATCAGATTATGTGCAATGGCATCTCATGTCAAATTCATTTATGAAAGATGGAGGGTGATTGGGGTATACTTTATTTGGATTACAGAAATGTCATTTTTCGCATTGCTAGCATCTGTAGTTCAAAGCAATATTGAGCTTACATTTCAGAATCATGTTCTGGATGTGGGACGCGTCACGCTGAATGCTATTTGACAAAATGAATTGTCTCCATTAGTTTGACATGAATTAGCCTTTACCATTTGCACATATGCTTGTTCGGTGTTTTGGTCATGCAGAAAGAGGTCACTGAGCAAGAAATTAACCCGGCATATTGAGATCATTTCTCTCTCTGCCCTTCCATTCTGCAGGCTCAATCTGAGGTTGTTGAGGTGTAGATGTGTTGGCGACACTCTGAAGGAAAACCCTTCTTCCATCCTATGTTTTCTGCATCTCATAGTGTGGAGGAAGAAGCCGCAAGAGTTTCTGAGTTCATCTGGGATAATTACACTTCCCAGTGTGGATTTTTTGGTTGGTGTCACTTTTGACTGAGAGAAAGCCTGTGTCAATTTAATTTCTGTAAGTTGTGTTACATGATCGGATCACTTTGTTTAGGAGAATAATTATGTCGGAGGAGTCCGGACGGTAGAAAGTGCATCTGTCCTTGCGAGGATGAAAATGGGCAACGAGTGCGGGCATGACTCGCATTGCTTCCATTAAGATTTCTTTGAACATGGTTGATGGTTGTTTTCTTGTGCTACGGTCTTGGGGTTGTTTTGGAGTTTCACAGGCTGGTTCGGGCTTCTCCCCTGACCGATTATTAAATTCCAATCCACCATTAATTGTCCTAAAAAGTGAACATTACAAAATGAAAAAGAAATCTCAATTTCATAAAGTATTATAATATTTAATTTTAATCCCAGGGAAAAAATTTAAATAAAATACAATCAAAACTAAAAAAACAATAGTAAGCTCCGATTACTGCGTTCTATCAAGGGCTAAAATGATTTGCCATAGAAATCAAAGTTCTATAGACATAAATGATATATTCATACAAAATATAAAAAAAACTGAAAATATAATTAAATCAAACCTTGATGGAAGATTAAGACCTTGATAGAAGGTTAAGATCAACACTTGATTATAGTCGCCACAGAGTAAAAATATAGACCTAACTTCAAAGCAAACTTCACTTTCTTGAACTTTGATTTTCAAAAGTGGCCAACCATTCAATGTGGCTAGTAGAGTGTAAATAGCACTAACTAGTATAAAATCTTAAGATATGTAACTATAATGACATCACATAATGATAAAATTGTCATAACTAGTCAATAGCACGATCACAATTCGATTAATTTTAGAGTACATTTCTCTTAGTGGAAAAGATAGCTTAATTTCAATTTTGTTTGTGTAAAAGTGGTAAAAGTACTTTGTAAATTTAGAGTACATTTCTCTAATTGAACTTTAATTTTTTAAAAAATTCTTATCCATGCAATGTGCACGAGCATGTGGCGAGTATATTTGTAAGGGAAAAAGCCATTAAAAATGCCAAATTACACTCATTATAACACTTTACCTTAAAATTATACTTATATGATCTACCCCACTTATACCAATGTGAATGTGTCACACATATAATTAGTAGCTTGGCTCGTTTTGCTTCTTTTTTTTTTTTTATTTTATATCAAGATATTTTGCCTTTCCTTCCCTTTTGACGGCCCAAAAAATGTTACTTTTTTGGCTTGGCTTAAATGTGTATGAAATTAGCTTGGTCGAATGCGGTCTCACCATGCTAAAAGACGGACTAGCCGTCTTTTCGCATCCGGCTCCTCAAATCCCCCCTCAAGTATCGATCCCCCTCACTTCCTTTTTTGCTAGTATCGTTGTCCTCTCTCGATCTCTTCTGGAAATTCTACGTACTCAGTTTCTTTCTCGGGATTGAATGTTCTTTTGCACTTTCTATTAGGCTTTGCTTTCTGAATGGAAACAGTATCCCCCCGTCACATCGTTCCCCCCTCCATCCTAAGCATCATTAATTCTCGCATCGGGCTCCTGAAATCGTAGGAGACCCCCTCACATCCTAAGTAATTAGCTTTGGTTGAATGCGGTCCCACCATGCTAAAAGAAGGCCCCAGGGCTAGTCCCGTCTTTTTGCATCGGGCTCCTGAAATCGTAGGAGACCCCTCACATCTCAAGGATACACTATAAGGGCCTGTTTGTTTATGTTTCTTTTTTCTGTTTTTAAATATTTTTTCTGTTTTTTTGTTTTGGGAACAAAAAGGAACATAAACGCTTTTTTGGGTGCGTTTCCGTTCCTTTTTTGTTCTTTTGTTCCTAGGAACAAAAAAGAAACATTGTGTTTCTTGTTTCGAAACACTTTTGAGAAACACTTTTTTTTTTTCTCTTTTTCTTGTTCTTTTTTCTTTTGGCCGGTCGCCGGCCTCGGCCATGGTCGGCGACCGGCCGACGAGGGCCGGTGGCCTCGCCTAGCCACGCGCCGGATTTGGGCGAGTCGGCGTCGCCTGGCGGTGGCCCGGCGAGGCCGCGCCTCGCTCGCCGCTGGGCAAGCTCGGCCTCGCCGGATCAAGGCGAGGCCGACCCTCGCCGGCCGGTCGCCGGCCAAAAGAAGAAAAATGAAAAATGAAAAAGAAAAAAAGAAAAAAAGGAAAAAAAGGAAAAAAATAAAAAAATAAAAAAATTATCCAAATTTACCAAACATGTTTCTATTTATTTTTTTATTTCCGGAACAAGTTTACCAAACGCGTTTTTTTTTTGTTCAAAAATTGTTCCTCGAAAACAGAAACACTTTTTTTATTTACATTCCAGGAATAATTTTTAAACAGAAACGCAAACAAACACACCCTAAATAACCCATGCCCCCACCCCCACCCCCCCCCATCCCCCACGCTCACATCCTAAGCATCATTAACTCTCCAACACACGCGGCCCTACTGAGTACTCTCTCTCTCTCTCTCTCTCTCTCTCTCTCTCTCTCCATGGAGCGATTCGAAGCCAGAGCATCAATTTGACTCTCTCACAAAGGTCGAAATGGAGAAGTCTCTAGGCCTTGCAGAATTGGCTTCCGTACATGCGATCGTGGCGGCCCTCCTCGGCATCATTAATTCCATCCTCGGTATCCTGCAGGCGGTAGCCCGCCAGAGCTCCGACGAATAGGGCGGATCTGTCTCCCGATCACTGCCCTCGAGCTCCTGAGCCATGCAAAATAAGAATTTGTGATTCGCTATGTTTAGTTTTTCGTGCATTCAATAAAGTTCTTTTTCTATATCCATCGGTTATTTTTCGATTATTCGTATCTTGCCGTTTAGTAATAATTTTGAAAATCTTATATAGATTATGATTTGAATCAGATCGATTTTGTGCGTGCGATTTCCTCCACCATGAACTATGTTCAACCAAAAAAGAAAAATGGCTTGAATGAGTTTTTTTTTTCTTTATAGGTAAAAGGCTTGAATGAGTTTTAATGCTCGTTGACACCTTAAATCTTCCTTAAGATTTCAAAAGACTAAACAATTGACTTAGGGTCAACTGAAAGTTAACTAATGTTTGATCATCCTTTACCAGCCTCAAAACAACTTTTCAACTTAGAAAATGGATTATGCTTGTTAAAACGAGTTTTTTGACACTCTAAATTGTCACCCAACTCCTATAATCAAATTTTGACCCTCTGAGATTGTTTGCTCGCTTTTCACGGTATCGGGAATTTTGCAACTTTTGAATACTAAACTCGAGTTACGAAACTAGAAATTGCAAGCGCACCAACGTAACCAAAATTGGATCAATTAGACATCGGATGAGGAAGTTATCACCAATCAAGCATCCCTCAAACTTTCACGAAACTTGAAAAAGGTCCCCGAGTCCTAAACCAAGCTTGAGGTTTCGATGAGATAGAATGTTCAAGATCTCTAAGCTGTTCAAATGGCATTCGATTCATAGACCAAAGCCTTAAGCTCTTATGGGTCAAAATCTCGGATCCATAATGTTGCGATTTTACCTACAAATATCGACCTCGATGGAAAGCATTCGTCACACAATTTCCCAACACCGCAACAGTCACACGAATTAAGATGTTGCATGAGTAAGTTGCAAGACCAGAAAACACGAAAAGACTACAAAATCACGGGCCCCATTTGTGCTTTTTGGGAAACACAAGCATAATGGTGCATTTTAGTAAGGCTTTTGAGGAAAGTCTCTTGAAAAATGCAAATCAACTTAGGTGATTTTTTTTTTTTAAATACAAATAATGTTTAGGGAAGACATTTTTGGAATTTCGAAATTGTAGTGAGAGTAAAGTTGGAAGAAAAAGATGTATCAGCATTTTGGAAATACTCATAGCACCTATGGATCTACCTTGGGCTAAAGACTTTGGAAATGCAATTAAATCTCTCCAAAAAAAAAAAAAAAATAAAAAAGGGTCAAACGGTATTACATTTGTCCAATGACCTTTAGAGCACTGAAAGGATGCAACCCTTTCTTCCGCCGCCATTCGCGACCACAACTGCTCCAAGCTCGAGCTAAAGAAGCTTCCCTCTTCCCTTTTCTCCTTCTTCTTTGCTCAGAAGAAGCAAATGCAGAGAGAGAGAGAGAGAGAGAGAGAGAGAGAGCATGAAGACTTCTCCCTTGCTTTCTCTCTCTAAGTTGTTCCGTTTTTTATGTTTTCTTTCTCTTTTTATTTTTCCTTCTCTGTTTCTTTTTTTTCTTTTAAAAAGAAAATTGCTACGATTCTATATAACAAAAATTATTATCACAATGAAAATTGCGAATATAGCCCTCGGCAATTTCCCAATTTCGGATAAGAACCAAATATCCAGTGTGTGAAATTCCATATAGATGATGTATGAAACTCCGAATGTCGTAACGTGAAATATATACATAAACCTTATGGTAAATTTTTACCTCTCCAAAATAGTGGAAATGATCAGAAAAGCAATAAGTTGGATCTCAAGAAAGAAAAAATTGATTCTCTTTATAAAAAAAAAAAAAAAGAAGGTGTTTTGAATCATTTATCTGAGTCGAAAGTTTTTTTTCCTTTTTTTTTTTCAAAATAATCATGCCTTTAACTTTCATTAGAATGAAATTAATTTGTTGAGAAAAAAAAGAAGAAGGAAATTATTTTTTACTTCTAATAAATAGTGTCTTTATGAGATCTTTGCGCTTATGACGAGATGGCAAACATCATTTTGGGGTGTCCCAAAAGTAGCAAAGTGTAGTCGAGTAGATGTTTTCGAATTTCGGATCATACATTGATCCACCAATTTTTGTCATTTTGCTAATGCTATTACCTATACTAGCTTTGAAGAGTAAAATTGGAAATCAAATTAAATCAAACCTTGATAGAAGATGAAGATGAACACTTAATTATACATGCCAAATAGTAAAATGTAGACTGAACCTTAAAGTAAATTTCGCTTATTGAACTTTGAACTTCAAAATTCACCAACTGTGCAGTGTGGTTAGTATAGTGTAAATCACTAACGAGTATAAACTCGTAAGATATGCAACCATGACAACATCTCATAATGATAAAATCATTATATCTAGCCAATGGCACCATCACAATTCAGTTAATTTAAGAGCACATTTGCTTAGTGTAAAAGACAACCTAATTTCATTTTTATTAGTGTAAAAGTGGTAAAATATATAGTAATTTTTAAAGTACATTTCGGTTGTAGAATTTTTTTAATAAACAAAATTATCTGTGCAAAGTGCACTAGCATGTGGCGAGTATATTTGTAAATAATCACTAAGTATAATACATACAATCTTTTTTCTTAAATAAAATGATATTATGCAAAATTTGATTACTAAGATCTGTAGTTCATTAAAGTTTAAAAAAAGAAAAAGAGGATGATGATTTACCTCCCATTATCTTGTGGACATTGACTTCTACATGATATTATGAGGTGCAAGGAATTTTGTTATCAAATTTGATGTATGAAAAAATCACTAATTAGTTTTCTCGATTAATTAATTATAGGGATGATTGGAGAATATTAACGGGGTATTTTTTTCCCTTTCCAGTGTTGATTAAAAAATAAAATTGCTTGATAATTATTTTTGTGGTCAAGTCTTGATAATTTTAATGGGTAGTGAAGAAATTAACAATATATTTTGAATTAATTTTGTTAAACAAATTTTATATTTGCGTCACACAAACACTGCCGCCAAGAGCTCCTTTTATTCAAAATATAACAACATCCCAGCTTTCATCTAAGCTGCGTCGTCTCCCTTAGTCTCAACCAAGCCTTGATATCGAAGAGATCTTCTTTTGAAGAGAAAATGAATGTTGTGATACATATGTGAGTTGTGTTAAAGAAATCACACATTGAAAAATTAGTGTAATGTTGAATAGTTAATATATCCTACTTAGCCCATTACTTTGACTTAAGGTATCGGACTTTCATCACATGCCTTCCAATTTTGCTCTCTTTTCTTTTCTTAGAAAAAGAACAGATTTGGGTTCTTAAAGAGGACAAGTTGGTAATGCAAAGTTTTGGCGCAAATAAAGAACTTTTGAAAGCGAATGTAGGCAAAAAGCAATTATTTCGGTTGACGTCTGAATGCAGTTATAATAATTGATTAGGTAAAAAACATGTCCTCACTTTTTACGTCGATATAATTTCTCACCCTCTATATATAAAATGACCAGTTTGCGCCATGAGATATGCCTACTAATTTGCATTACACCAGGCATTAGTTATCATCATGGTCTTATATAGACATTGACGTTTACCTCCCCAAAATGACCCCATTCCTCACCATGGAAAATCCCAAAATCAACCCTAATTTTAACTAAGCCGCCGGTATTCCTCGTCATGGGATTGTGGAGGCTGCAGAATGATCAGAGTTTGTGGTGGTGGGATTTTGAGCAACCATATTAGGGAATATGGGGCAAAAAATTTGATTGGAAGGCAATTGAGTCCTTTTAATTGTAAGGCTTTCTCCTGCTATGTAAAATGGTAGTTTCAGACATGGTAACTCTCTCGGGCACAGATCAAGTTTCTTAGGGATACTGTTGTGATTATCAATTGTTGTGAGTCCTCGCTTAACTTGTCAAATGGATAGATAGAGTTGGATTTGGGTCCAATTGAAAATGTTATGAACAAAATTGACCAATTTTACTCGTTTTGACCTATTTTGACCCATTTCGATGTAACATACCTAACCCATATCATTAAAACACTTATATATTTAACCCAATTTAAGAAAACTCATCCTCCAACTAAGGTAAGAGAATAGAGTGAGCAAGTTCGAGATTGAGTAAGTGCGAGAGAGTGTGAAAGAGAGTGAATAGAGAAATAGATGTGGGTTGAATTTAAATAACATGCGAACCCATTTAATATTCATATTATTTTGAGCTTTACTATACTAAATCCATTTATAATCCATTTATAGAAGATAACTAACCTGTATAGTAATTCAGCCCATCAAATATGGGTCAAGTAATGGATTTATAAACGATTTGACAAGTCCACTACTTATCAGTCTTATAATTCTCTAGTTGGCCCATTGCTTAAAAGACCAAAATAATATCGGAATTGGATTTCTAAAGCCCTAATCCGAAAAGCCCCCCCTTGTTGGATATCAAGCACCCCCGCCCATAGAAGCCCCCTTGATGTACTCAATTGGTTTGTCTTTATGAAATGAAAAATATTTTAGCGACCGAAAACAGAGTGGTATCATGTGAACAATAAGAATGGTTACTGTTATATTTCCTTTTCTTATGGGAGACATAATCTCATGTGAAAGAGTTAAGTGTACATTTTCAAATCAAATTCAAAGTAAAAGGGTAATTGTAAAAGAAAACTACCAACTGATGAAGGCTGCATATTGTTCTATCGAGCATTCAATTTCACCCGAAAATTGACTGCATTTTGCCCTTCTTCGCTCCTCAAGAGTTCTTTCTTCGGAGCATAAAGGGCAGCGTTGAGCCGGGATACGATTAGATAAATGATAGATTAATGAGGCCGACTCACGAAATCATCACTTGACTCACCTTGATAGATACATCTCATAGAGGAAAGACGCTGAGCATGGCACCGTCAACCAAAGTTGAGGAAGCCAAAGAGGGAGGTTAGCTGATTACCGCAATGAAGGTGTGACAAGAGAGAAGCGTCAATTGCGACAGGATCAGCTTGACTAAGAGAACTAGCCAAGTCAACATAAAAGCCAACATCCTCAGAACTTTGGTGCAGACCAAGTATTTAAAGATCAATATCAGCAGAAAAGATGTGTTCTTGCGTCACTCACAGGGGTCAAGAGACTTAAGTTATATTGATCTACTTGATATTTTTGGACTTGGTTAATGTTTGCTCATTTAGTTTAGTTATGATATTCATGGTAAATGGACTTGAAGAATGGCATGTTGCGCACCTTGTTATTTTGAGCTATTGTGATCTCAACTTAAATTGAAAAATTTGGCAGATACCTAGATTGCATTCGAATAATTATCAAAAGGCTTGTTGGATCTTAGATGGGAAAGAAGTGAAAATGGTAAAATTAGACCTAAAAGTGGCTTTTAAGTAATTTTTAACGTGTTCTAGGAGCAGTTTTGTAAAATTTGCAGAAAAGAAATTGCTCTTTTAGTAGTATTAGTTTTTGCTTTAAAATGTTTGTTGATTATTAAGTTAGATCACTTAAAGGAAATCAAACCGATTGATCTCATATATGTCAAGTACAATAAAAAAACACTGGAGGCATGCTGGGATTTGCCACTGATCTCGTCTTGCTAAACATTGAGGAGAGTAACAAATAGGAGAGATAAAGAGTCATAACAACAACGCTGAGAATAACTTGGTCTTTCAGGGTGACAATCAAACTCGGGTGATGTGGAGAAAGTATCTAGGATAGGAGAAGTAAGACCACACTGGATACAACAAGCAAGATAAAAAACAAGTGATAGAGCCTCAAGTTCTAGATCAGTAAGCATTGAGGATGATGAAGCGGATTCAGAAGAAATCTGAAGGCTCAGGGTCTAGTGATGGAAGGGATGAGAGAATGGATGGTGATGATGATGAAGATGATGTGGTTGATAATGATGAAGATTGGGTTATTTTAGAATTTAGATTGGGATTTTGCATGCTGAGTTTTAACTTTTAGACTGATACACATTGGATTCCACTGGAAATGGCAATTCAGGATTGGAAGCATACTGTGTCATCGTAGAAAGTGAAGTCCCCCAACGTCCTTTTGTAGGGCGAACCCTCAATGGTAGCTGCGTTAACCTTGGGAGCAAGCTATACTTCAGAATGGGCATAGAGGCTCATCTGAACGAGTCGTTCTCAAATCGAATAAAACACTCCCGATGCTGCTAACACGGGAAATCTGCATAACAAACCGCTTAAAAGCACCCAAACCATCAACCCAGAAGGAAAACTCAGTTTCTCTATCGCCAGCAGTTTCAAGTGGCAAGTGGCGATGTACCCTTTGCTGCTTTGGCTGCATCACCGTCTCCTGTCTACCGCAGCTCAAGGTCACCAAGCCCTTGAGGCATAGGTGCTTTTGTGGGATCGACAAGTCAGCCGCCTTAAGCCAAGATAGCAGATTACTAAAATTGCTTTGTGACCATCATATGAACTGAGGATAGAATCATGCTTCACAATTCCATCTCCAATTTTCTATATCTCAATCACTGTTATTTGACCGTATTGATAACTTGACCTTCTATTGTCATTGATGCTAAACACGAACTGAAAACTGAACCAAATTATCTGAAGTGAGCCAAAATGTGTATAACAGGAGAGAGAGTTAAGAAAATAAGCATTTCTTTGCAGATTTGTGCATGACATTGAGGGGGCCGAGCGATCTCCAATGATCCAATTCATGAATAGTGAAATCTATCTGTTTACATACTTTTATTTACAATCCAATCCACTATCCATATTTACCCAAATTGGTGTAATCTCCCATCGAAATTATCAAATTGCAGCTCAAAAAGAACAGATCTCCCATGTTAATTAGGCAAATAGCCATGGAAAAAATTATGGGGAGAAGCGACAAAATTATGAGCACCAGACGATCTGTTAGTGTTCAACGAATGCAGCGCCAGTGGGCGAATGGCTCAGAAGAGGTCTCAGGTGCAGGCTTGGCCACTTTTGGTGTCCCGAATACTTGCCAGTACATTAATCTTTCATCTCCTGCTGCAAATGCCACCGTGCATCTGTCCGGAATCTGCAAAACAAGCATGTGACAACAAGAATCGGCAAAACAATCATCTCAACGAGCACACTTCAAAAACTATATGCACCGAATTGCAAATGACTATGATAGCATACAAGTAGTACCTATGCCAGGTTAAAACTCTAGATGTGTGACTGGTGAGCTCTGCCATCTTTCTCATAGATGGATATTTCCAAAGAATGAGCTGGTTCTTAGTAAACCCGTGAGATTTTTAGCAATTCCCTCTCGCTCTTGCTCCATGGCAGCATGCACACCTGAGAACCGGTTTCCACTGAATTCAGACAAACGTCTTTGCGCGTGCTCCAAAATTTGATGCATCGCTCATGTCCTCCCAAAGCCAGTAAGTTGCCCTGAAACAGTCACCAAGCGAGGGCTTTTACGGCAGCTGTGTGGGCTTCGATCCTATGAAGCCACTGAGTGCCTAAATTCGAAGAGGCTCTGGACCTATCCCACAAGTTGAGGAGATTATCCTGTCATCCGCGAGCCAGCTGTTTGCCTGAGGGCGACCATTTCAGCCCACAGACTTCTTGGTGATGGTTCCAACAATGTGGGATCTAATTCTCACATCATTGTTGGTGATCTTACAATCCATGCCTCCATTCATGAGTATGTGACTGTTCCAGGTCAAGGAACCAACTCGGAATCTGTGGCCTCCTCTTAAAATTCTCAGCTGCATGAGAGGAAACAAAAATAAAAAGATAAAAACGCAGCCTGAATAAGATCCCATCAACCACAGACGCACAACGAATTCTATAAAAAAAACAAGCAACCAGCTTACCTGTCTTTGAGCAGAGAAATACCATACCCAGACATGAGAATTTTGTAAGCCAATGGCAATATGCTGACCATCAGGAGCCCAGCTCACGCTTGTGACAAGGCCATCCTCGTTATTGAAGGTGACCACTCTTGAAGTAGAGCCCATTGGAGGCATCACACGATTACTGACTCCGAGAGAGCAATTGCTACCACATTCTTGGCACCCCAGTCCAGCAAGTTCAAGTAATAATCATCCAATATGTCAGCAGCATCAAGCGCCCTCTAGCATGACTATCAATTGAAAAATGAAAGAAAAAGCAGCATGTTCGTAGCTGTGAGTGAGGTTAGCTACGCGGGATTAACTCTACCAGGATCGGCAGCTTGTTCTTCAAGGCCAAGATTCGGGATTGGCTCATGTTACTGCCCCTGTGAGAAGCTTCTGGAACGCCTCATTCAATGGTGAATCAGACTTCTCCTGTCCCTCCACTAAACACGGAATGAGCGTAGTCGATGTGTGCAGCTTGAGCAGCTCGGGATGACTCTATCCAACTGTGATCAACAACATATCGCAGAATTTTAAGGGAACAATTCTATTGGGACCTTCGTTATAAAAAAAAATCCCTTCCAAATCTTCTAAAAGAGGAATTAATCTTAACTTTTCTTTTTTACTTTAAAAAACGTAATTGTATAGTTCTCTGCGATTATTGTTATCGGAGAAAAGTGACGAAAGTAAAAAGGCCTGCCAGTAGACACATTTCATGAGTGTCACTCAATACGCATGGAATAAAGGCCTAATTGAGAATTGACATTGAAACTCAGTTCTCAAAACCCATTGCCAGCAGAATATTACTACCAAAAAAACACAATTCTGAAAAATCTCTGCAAAAATGATACAAAAGAAAGGACACAGGCTATTCTTGAGATTTCTTCCTCTAGAGGTACTCTTGGAGAGGACCCCGAGACCGATGCAGAACAATTACTTCATGGTGAATTCTTCTTCGATCGTTGCATTTCTATGTGATGAACACATAACAACAGGCAGTTGCTGAGGTGTTTGACAATTACAGATGAGATGTGTTTCAAAAAACTTTCCTCCATTACCTTCAAACCCAGCCTTGTGCAGATACAACAATCAGTTCCGCAGTGCAAAAAAGGCACATTGCAAAATCCAGTAGCTTGGATTGAAGTAAAAAGAGTTAACACAATTAGCTTTATGCTGCAATCCGATTTTCCGAAACTCTTTACAAGTGGGAATAGTACAATGAAGCTCCCAATTTCTCCCTTAACAAGCCATGAACCTCTCCTATCCCTCTGCTCGTCTACACAGTTTGAGTTCCAGAGTCAATCCACTTATTCAGACGGGACTAGGCTACCATTGACAGGCCACTACTTCTACAAGTATCCACTACTTCTAGAAGCTTGTATAAAATGATTACAAGGATACAACAGTGTTGCATGCCACTTAATAAGTGAAACAAGCATGAGGCTTTTTCGAAGACAAAACCATCGACAGGCTTGCCATACGAACCACTGACACTCTGGACACTTTTAGGTAGTTTTCTCTGTCTACTTTTTTTTTTTTGGTTGGATTCTCAGTCTACTTCAAATCCTCATAAGATTAGCAGATAGACAAAAAAAAAAAAAAATCAATCATCCATCTTTAAATCTTCATAAGAACATATCCAGCACCTGCAGATTAACAGATGAACATACGCATGAAATGTGAAATCTGACCTTACTTCATTTAATTTGAATAACTGGCAATTGGCATGTATGCATCATCCATCCTTAAATCTTTGTATGAACAGATCCAACACCTGCAGAATAACAGATGAACATACGCATGAAATGGATAATCTGACCATGTTACTTCATTTAATTCAATAACTGGCATTGGGATGTATGCAAGACTGTTTTGGAAAGCCATAACCCGCTCACGACTGTAGGCACATGATAGAAACGCACATGATAGAAACTCTCTCAACGGTCTAAGATGTCTAGGACACATAGTGCTAAGGGTAAAAAGAGGGTAAGGAGAAAACAAAGGCCATTCGCATTGCAGCAACATACCTTTAACGCAGATCTTAAGATTTAAAGCAGTTGTTTTGTGACGTACAGAACACAAATGTTACTGCCCAAGATAAAAAGACATCCTTCATCAGCTAATGTTTACAAAAGTAAAATGTTTACTTTGGTTATCATATAGTACGAACACTATTCATGCTTGTAAAACATTGACCATTTCGAGTTTAAAAAAATACCTCGATCTCAGGTAGAAGTAGAGCCTTTGGATTCATTTGGACTTATTACATTGCAGCAAAAGTAGAACTTCTGTTTCATCCATGAAACTATATCCTAAGATGAACAAAGTAAACAGACTAAAAACCTAGCTCCAAGTAGAGTACATGATATCCAATAGCCAAGAGGTGTCCCAGATAAAAGTCACAACCTAAAGCAAATCGAGAACATTGGATTACAAAAAAAAAAAATTCCGCCTCCAGACAACTAGCACATGAGGCAATGAATTGATGAGTACAGAAGCCAAAAATTTTGACAAACCATTCCAATAATAGAAAGGCTTCCAGATTAACTTTTATATGTCCAGATAATATATATAGAAAAATCAAATCCAACTAAAACTAGATGAGGAGTTTTAGGAGAAAAAGTCTAAATCAATTGTCTTATGGAAAAAGAGGACTTCAAATGACGTCCAAGGAAGCAATGAAACGCCACATTCATCTTATTGAGGTTAACATTGTCTTGAGCTTTGCATAATAATTACCAAAAGAAGAAGGAAAAAAAATCATAAGAAACAAAAGCCTTCCATGTTCCAACCATGACATACATGTTATTCTAGATTTATGTTCAGTAAAAGGAAACCTCTTACCAATCAGAAATATCGTTAGTGTAGGGGCAAAGCATAAATAGAACTGAACAACTACATTGCAAGCTTTGTGGATTATCAGGTTCTCTTTGATGCACATGACAATGTCCAAATACCTACAGAAAATGGAGGCCATCAATGCTCGAAATAAACAAATACACATCAAAGTCAATTAGTTTTACCATGCCAAAAGAAGAAATGCATTGCACTGGCCCAACCATTTTCTCTTTATTTTAAATTTTTAAGAAAATCATGCACAGGCCCGTGCATTCTGATTTTCAACATAGTTTGCACTGTCAATTAGATAAAAACTAACCTGATTGAACATTCCAATCAATGACTTTGCCTGAGTAAGTTCACCACACCGATTCTTCCAAAAAAAAGTTTTGGGCCCTTCTCTTTAGGTGTGTCAACAACAGTGAAAATTAGGGTCTCTCTTTATCATCTGTGTTAAAAGGTGATCCATTTTTAGAAAGCTCTAGATTATTCATGCTTAATAGAGAAAGAAAAAAGTTGGCTGCAACAACTTGCTCTAAGTACATGCATGCAAGAAAATGCAAGAAGACTCAAATGTTGAAGAACTTTATGTACGTGGCAAGACCACGTAGGCAGCAGTTGTACGAGTGAAGGAAAAAAAGCCAGCTGGAAGTAATAGTCAACAAAAGCTGCAGAGTGTAGAAAAATGCAGAATATTGGAGAAGCAACCAGAAACGCTCAAGGTCGGTTGTGTAAGGCGGTGAACTCACGCCTATAAATAGGAGTTGAGCTGGCTGTTTTATGTAGCATAAAAACCAGAAAATACTCCTTCTTTTGTACTCCCTTGGCATTGTAGTCCACTTTTATTCACACATATACACTTGCGCACACATGCTTCTGCAAAATCATCCAATAGTGATATCAGAGTCACGTCTTTGGTTGGTATTGGACGTTTATCCTACCTACCCATTCATAAAACTACCCTTCCCAAATATCTACTAACTAAACCATGGCCAACTCTACCTCAACCTTACTGTCCGAGATTTTTAATACTGGGAGAGCTAATAGTACAAAAAGGGGGAACGAAAAAACAAAGCCATTCACATAGCAAAACATACCTTTAACACGGATCTTAAGGTTTAAAGCATTTGCTTTATGACGAATAGAACACAAATGGCACTGCACAAGATAAAAAGGCATCCTCCATCAGCTGATGTTTACAAAATTGAATTATTGGAATTTACTGTGGTTCATATAATACTAGCAAGTAGGAAGACTGCTCATGCTTCTAAAAAATTTAACCATCTCGAGTTTAAAAAAGTAGCTCGATCTCTAGAAGTAGAACCTTTGGATTCATTTGGACTTCAAAACCATTTTCTCACATAGCAGCAAAAGTAAACCAATGTTTCATATAAGAAACTATTTCTTAAAATGAATAAAATAAGCAGACTCAAAACTAGATCCAAGTAGAGTACATGAAACCCATTAAAGAAGAGGTATTCCATACCAAAGTTACAGCCTTACCTCAATAAAATCAAAATACAAAAAATAGAAGTCCACATCGAGACAATTAGCACATGAGGCAATGAATTGATGAGAGCAGAAGCTTAAAATTTACACAAACCATTCCAATAATAGAAAGGCCTCCAGATCACTTATTATAAATCCAGATTACACACACACATATATATGGTGAAATCAAATCCCACTAATACTGGATGAGGAGTTTTAGGAGAAAAAGACTACATCAATTGTCTGATGGAAAAACAGGACTTCACAATGAAGTCCAAGGAAGCAATGAAACGCCACATTCATCTTATCAAGTTTAATATTGTTTTGAACTTTGCACATAATAATTACCAGAAGAGGAAGGAAAAAAACCATAAGAAACAAAAGCCTTCCAAGTTCCAACTATGAATACACAAGCACAAATCGAACTGAACAACTAAATAGCAAGCTTTGTGGACTATGAGGTTGTCTTCGAAGCACATGACGATGTCCATAAACTGCAGACATGAAGGCCATCAGTGCTCTGAATAAACAATGCACATCAAATTCAATTAGTTTTACCTCTAGCCCACGTCAAAACAAAAAAACGCATTACACTGGCCCAACCATGTTTTCTTTATCATAAATTTTTGAGAAAATCATACATAGGCCCCGTTTATTCTGATTTTCAACGTCGTTCGCACTACCGATTAGATAAAAATTAACCCGATTGAACATTCTAGTCAATGTCTCTGTCTGAGTACGTTCAGCACACCAATTGTTCCAAAAAGAGTTCTGGGCCCATTTTTTTAGGATTGTCAACAAAAGGGGAAATTAGGTTATCACTCTCTTCATTATCTGCAATAGCAATTCTCTAATCCCCCCATGCTGAGTGAACTCCATGTCCTTCTGGTGCCACCTGTTTTATCTGCTTGATCTTTTGCGATCTAGCTCTATCATGGAGTGAACATTCTCTCATTAGGTTTTCCATCCTTTAAGCTCTTGCTCTCATCCATTAAGCCACTGCTGCAAGCAGCACTAGTATTAGACCCCACATTTTCCTTCTCATCATAATTTTCCAAAATGAAATCCTTCAAAAATGTTCAATGCAGGCTGTTCCACACCCCTCCCCCCTCACTAAGAAATTCTGGCAATGCTGCTTCAACATGGGAGATTTGATCTCCGATAGCCGCAATAAACTGTCCATCTCGAGCTGTAGTACTTTCGCCACCACAAGGCCTGTAGCTAAGCCTGACCGCTCTCTCAAATCCTCCCAACTTAAAAAAGATCCAATGAGCACACACATATCAGTTCCAAGGAAAAATATAGCGCGTGGCTTAAAAAAAAAATATTCTGTATGTTCAAGGGGTCCGTAAGCAGAGTTTGAAAGCTGTCTGATACGATGTGATTTCCAACTTCAAGCCAAGTAAGTGTAAGCCTCGACATGAGAATCTGTGAAGTAGGAGATGCTAAAAGGCAACGGGGCAGTGGCGACCTACTCTACATCTCTAAGAAGACCAATGACGAGAATGTTAAGGACCCAGTGCTATTGGAAACTTTTGACAGAGGAATACCAGGTAAACAAATCGAGTAACCTTAGGTTCAGGAGGGCAAAACAAGGAAATGCCTGCCACTTTGCAGTTTCTAAAAGCAGTAAGGAGGTCCCCAGAGAGATCATTCAAATCATCAGGTAATAATGCTTCTCTCATCTCCCTACCCCATGCTCCGCACGTTGATTCCATCCTGGTAAAAACACCAAATAAACAATAAGAGAACACGCCAAACTGCAATTGCCAGAAAAATAGCAGGCGTGTCCAAAACAGCAAGTGTGTGCTCGTTAAGATAGCCTACAAATTGCCCTAGGCAGCGATGGGTGACATTATTGAAGATAGACTTTGAATGTTTCTACATAGCCGACATTACGGTTAGTGAAGAAAAGTATCTGCACCCGAAGCTGGACTAAACAATTTCAGTTTAATTCCTGGTTTCGAGTGAGAATCGGACCATACCAACCTTTTTTTTTAAGATTATATTTTTTAATTTCTTAAAAATAGCAATAAATTCTAAAAATAGACTATTTATTTCTTACACACACATATATATACTAAATTTAAATCATGGAATAAAAATGTGGCTAGTTTTGTTAGACTGAACCGAAAACTGACAGTTTGAATCTCGATTATAGGACTAAACGGTCCAATCCCCAATTACCAATTTTGGGAACTGGTCCTCCAAGTTCAGTTCTTTAGATGGGATCGGAAACCGATCACCCTAGTTTGAATGATCTTTGTGCTTAACTGCTTAAGACAATATAGTAAAAAAAATTTATCGCGATTGTAATTGTCTTGTAATTATCATCCGAGCCCCTAATTCTCTTTTGGATTGGTTGAGGCCATCACTTGTTTGACAAAGCTTCTTTTAGCATCCGAGATTTAAGTAAAATTGATTTCATTAAATATATCATTTAAAAAATTGAATTAATGAAAATAATTATTTTTCATGAAAATATTGAGACATAAATTATTATCAATTATGAAAATATTTTTCAATGGATCATTATTTCAAGTGATTATCTTAGGTAAATATTTTCTATATCATTCATTTATGCCAAATAAATAAAGGGTTAGGCGCATGGCAAAGTCTTCAAGGAACATGTTTGCACATATGGCCAATCAACAATCGAATAATACAAAAAAAAAAAAAAAAAACCAAAACAAAACAAAACAAAGAGCATCACAAAATGAAAAAAAGTTAAATTCTCAATCTCATAAAGTACTAAAATATTTTAAATTTTAATCCCAAGAAAAAAATTTAACTCGAATAAAGTGGCTTGATAATTTTTTTTTGGTCGAGTCTTGACAAGCGAAGAAATTAAGAATTTTATATAATAAGCTAATAATTATATTGGCATTTGAGGAATGCTGCCGCTAACTTGCTCCTTGTATTCCCTTGCATGAAAAATGAGAATGATAATTCACCTCCTGTCATCTCACAAAAATTGATTTTCACATGACACTTTTCGTTATCTAATTTGACTTATGAAAAGTCATCAATTAATTTTCTTGATAAATTGATTATAGTGAGGATTAGGGAATATCAGCGGTTTTTTTTTATTTTTTGGGCTTGTGCTGATTGAAAAATAAAATTGTTTCGTAATTTCATGGGTAGTGAAGAGTCAATAATTGGTCGGCGTCAGAGCTCCGGCGAGGGGACCGGCGGAGGTGTGGTGTCCGGTGCGGGCTGAGGGACGTGCGTTGACCGGCACGGCGAACTGCCACAGCTGGTTCGCGACTCGCGGGTCGTCAGGTGGAGAGGTCTCCGGCGCGGTGGCGAGCAGATTACTGCCGTCGAGCGGCTACGGCTTCGGATTCTAGCTCGCGGGCGGAGGTGCGGCCGTGGAGCTGCAGCGGGTTGCGTCGCGGACGGGCGGAGACGCGGCAGGCGAAACGTCAGCGGAGGATGCGCGGCAGCAGTTGGGGCGTCGGGGCGTTGCGGAAGGCAGGCGACGGCAGGGGCGCGGAGGTCGCTGTCACAGGTTGCAGAGGCGCGGCGGCGTCGGGCTCCGAGCGGAAGGGACAGGCGGAGGCGAGCAGGCCGCGGGCTTCGGGGGTGCGGCGTCGGGGCGGACGGCGTCGCGGACAGGCGAACTCGCAGGCCGCTACGGCGTCGGGGCAGCCGAGCGGTGAGATCGGGACAGCAGCAGTGGGAGCGGCGTCGCGAGGGCTGGGGCACGGAGGGGCGGCGACCAGCGGAGGTGGTCTAGGCTGCTGGGTCGACGGCAGAGGCGGCGCGGCGACGGCGTCGGACTGGCGAAGAAGGTGCCGGTGCCTCTGACCGGCACGAAGCTCGGACGGAAGGGAGTCCGTGAAGAAGACAAACAGTCCCTCTATTTTTTTTTTCTTATTTTCTTTTATCTCTCTCTCTTGTCCATTCACACGTTCTCTCTCGACCTTTTCTTGACTTTTCCCTTTTCTTGTCTGAGAAAGAAAAGAGAAATGCTTTCTCTTTGACCAAGACGGACGAAGGCTTTTTTTTCCTTGCACAAATTTTCCACTCAAATTTTTCTTCCCGAATTTTTTTCGTTCCCCCTTTTAGTCACGAAAAATGCAGCTCTCTTTTATAGTGATTCTAAACGACCGCTTTGTATGATATTTTCCAAGTTTCCATCTTTTATCACATTAAATCAAAGCTGTAAATCGGAGTGCAATTTCTCAATCAACTCGATTTTGTTCAAATTTTTTCTATTTTGTAAAAATTCTTGCTTTTTATTCATTTTATTTTTAAATTGCTTATGCATTTAACAAAATTTGAATATTCATTAGAATTTCAAATTTCCATGTATGATAAATCAAATCGATTTCCCTCATTTTTTTTTTTTTTTTTCATTTTATTTGTTTTAATGCAATTTTTATTTTCTTTATTTTCCTAGATTTGCAAAAATTATGTGTCAACAATGACATTACAAACAAATAAACAAGATCATTCTCGACTTGATAATTGTTGATATGAGGAATAGATAAATAATATGTTTCTCAAATATATAGGATTTTCAGCATGTGAGCTAGAGCTTTGATTGAATTTCCTTCCTTATTGAGTTTAGTCGACGTTGGTTTTGGACAATTGAGCCCAATTGAACTAAAAAATTAAGAGGAATGACAATCATGAATCCAATGGTAATGGGCCTTTCTGCTATAAATAAAGTCCTCAAATCTAAGTGCCACCGCTTCCTATTTTCTTTTTGGCTGACAAGTGCTTGACTTACTCCTTTTGTTAGGCATCGCAACAACATATCACCACTGGGAAATTGAGTACATTTAAAAGAGGGAAAAGTGTCAAAGAAGTCCTAAATCATTTGCATTTGTGCCAATTTAGTTATAAACTTTTTATTGATGCCAATTTAGTCCTAAACATTTTCACTTTGTGCAAATTTAGTCATTTTTGACTAATTTTGACCGAATTTTGCTAACTAGGCACCGGTCGGTTGATGTGGCACGATTGGCGCCGACGTGGACAACTTTTATGATTATTTTTTTATTATTTTAATATTATTATTTATTATTATTATTTTTTATTTCTCCCCCTCCTTCCTCTAGCCGGTTGCTAAGCCTTGACGACCGGCCTTTGGTGAGGCCGCCTAGGCCACGAGGGTGGCTTTGCGCTGGGCTGGCGAAGGTCAAGTCTTGCCAGCCATGGCAAGCCTCGCCGGTCATCACCTGTGACAGCCTGAATTTTCAAAATTTGTTTTTGATTAAATAAATTGGGCCTTTCATCGACACGCTGATAGTGTTATTCTCTGAGTTGATCACTCATGAGATAACTAGACTATCTGAGGAAACAATTAAGGAATCTAAATGCAATGAACTTGAGAATTCGACCATGAATTGACTGTTCATCTGCAAGGGTCATTACGACACTGTGAGAATCGATTGGAGATTAGAGATAGGTCGATTCGACTGAGATATGCGATCAAAGTGTGGGTAATTCCACCAGATTGCAAAATTCTCATCGATCGGCACTAACTTGATTTTCTAACGTTTTGGGTATCCTATGTCTATAATTGAAACCTTGAGATTTTCATAACAGCCGAGAGTTGCCAATGTGTCGAGATGTACATTGTGACTCGAGATAAATCGATCACGGGTCAATTGCACCAAAAATTCCTAAAAGTTACTCGGTAGACTAGGTTACGCTAAAAGCGCGTCGGATTGAAACTAATCGCGAATTTGAACACGATTTCAGAAATTGAAAGTTCTACAGTGTCACGAGCTATTTTAGAAACGTAAACTAATCCTTCGAAGATTTTTCAAAGATTCCGGGATTTTTGCGGAAAATCGATACAAACGTTACGGAAAATTAGCAGAAATTTGGATATGCCAAATTAAAGGAAATTTGGACTTCCAAGCTGAGCCTTTGAGTGTCAGGGATTTACAGAAAATTGTTCGGACTTTTCTTTGGCAAAATCGGACCTCGATTTGGAGAATCGGCGAAGAAATTTAAGAGAATTTAAGTGAAATTCGGAATTAAGGAGGAGGGCTGCATTTTGGCATTATTTGGGTTAGTTCTTGGACTATATTTGTTAGAAAGTATTAGAAAGGGGGGACAAGAAGTAAATGCAATTAATTGGAGGGATAAAGATGGTGGACTTTTAGCCCTTCTTCCTTATCTTTTCTTGCAATCCACCATGAACGACTTCCCCTTGCAACTTCGGTTTTCATTTATCTTCTTCCACTTTGCTTTTCATTTTCTTTCTCTATTCCTTGGAAGTTCACCCCAATTCCTCGCACCCCTCTCTCCGTCTGCCCATACTCCCCATCAAATCCATCTCTCTCCCCTTCGAGTCTTCAATTTGGCCACACAAAAAGGATCGAGCAAGCCCACTCACGAGCACCCTCCAGCAAACTTTGTCTCCCTTCGGTCATCAGCATCATCCACCGAAAAGACTCTCCCTCCTCTCACCAATCAACCCCATCTCCCCACTCACGCACACCCACGGCACCACCCACACGATCAACACCTCTTCCTCCGCGAAGTTTTGTTGACCGAAGCCCTCACGCCTCTGCCATCCACGCGGCCAACATTCAGCCGTTCCTCGAGTCTTCCGTGTGTGTAGTCAACCGAAGCAGCTCACACGTAGCAGCTTCATTGGTTCCTTTGCTGTTGGTGTCTTCATCTTGCTGCGTGAGATGGACCGAATCAGCACACGCTAGCGCAGCAACTCCACCGAACCACCTCTACCCGCACGTTTGTGTTTCCTCGGTCAGCCCATATCTCCAGCGAAACCGTCTCCTTCAGCAGCGTGTCTTCGGCCCAACTTTCAGCAGCAGTCCACGCAAGTTTTCATGGCCCAACAGTTGGGCCCGTGTCTTCAGCGTCCATCAAGCCCAGTTGAAGTCTTCAAGTCCAGCAAGTGTCTTCAGCCCATTGGATTTCGGCACAGTCCAGCAAAGCCCAACAAGATCATAAGCCCGCAATTTTGAGAACCAAGCCTTGTGAAGTTAGCCCGCTTCAGGCCTAGTCCAATTCAAAAGTAAATCTCATATTGGAATGAGATTTGTTGGGCCTATTTTAGGCCCGGCCGAGAGTTTGCCGATGCCGCCGAAAATTAGGATTTTGGCCACCGTCGCGCCATCGTTGTAGTGAACCGGTTTCCGCAATTAACATGTGAGTTTATACTCTAAACTTTGCTTAGTAGGCTAATGACGTTGAAGGGGTGTTTAGATTTATTTTATTAGGAATTAGGTGGTTAGTTAGATTAAATTAGAAATGTAATTATTTAATTGAGCATGTTAGGTGGTTAGCATGGTTTAGATAATGCCTAAATAAATTTTACTGTTTATCTAGAAGGGTTCGGGAATTTTCTGAGTCCGTATTGATATTTAATTTAATAAGTTTGGCCTAGGTTAGTATTTTTAGAAATTAAATTGAATTAATTAATTAATTTTCGAAATTAGTTAATTATTAATTATTTTTCCAGAAATTGGGCCGAGATAGCCGGTGACTGGAATTTCGTACTGATTGCAATGGTATGGTTAATTTCTGCAATTGAATTTTAATTTATGCAAATTGAGTGCTAATTGGATTTTGGTATTTAATTCCAAAAATGGTGAATTTCCAATATTTATGCAAAAAATTCCGGGTGTCAGATTTTAACACTGAGAATGGTTTTATATATTATATAAAAGAGTGGAATTTTAAAAGTGAAAGACATCACCTTTTTCGGGTCGAGTTGACCGTGTACCCACATACGACTAATTTACAATGTATTTTTAATACGAAGAAAATATGTCAGGATTGCTATTTAATCGAGGCATTTGTATGCAATGCACAATGTCCTGGGTCGAGATTGAGTGGTTGTGTGCTGGTTAAAGTCAACCCATCCTAGCGTTTACGTCGAACGTTACTAAATCCCACTTTTGGGTTACCCATGCATTAGGGTAGCTGGTCGCAGTAAATTATGGACCTAAACTCCTTTGGGATAGCCGTCAATGTGACGTAGCCGTGCTTTATGGGGAAGAGACGATGCCTGACTATGCCAGTAGACTGCCGAACATGGATGTCAACAATGCCTCGAGTGGCTTAATTAACAATTGGAATGCATGATTAATTGAGTGTGGCGTTTCAGTTATTGGAGCTTATTTGTTGCTCATGCTCTCATGTTGTCTGTGATATAAATTGTACTGACCTATAGGGTGGATCTAAGACGAAGTAAGTCTTATTGATTGTGTGGTTGTGTGATTAGGACACTTATGGGCATAATTCCCTCCTAATTGGGGTTTAGAGCTTAAACTCGCTGAGATTATATCTCACTCCATTGTGGGACAACATTTTCAGGGTTGTCGAGTGGAGGACCTGGAGCTGAGAGGAGGTGATTGGAAGCGTAGGTCAGTTAGAACCACTTCTTTTTCGAAGGCTAGTCTTTTGTAGTCTTTTGGTCATAGACTTTTGTACATGACTCAGTGTGAATATAAAAGCATGTTTGTTTGAGAATTTGTATCCTACTTTTCTATCCCGAGATGATTACTGCCAGGTGATTTCTTTTCGCTTCCACATGTACAATAAAATGGAAAGGGTTGGTGACTTGTCCTGAGAAGTCGCAAATTATTATTGACCAGATAGGGATGAGCACGCGCTCGGGGTTCGAGGTGTGACATCACCTCTGGTTGGTCACCTCTGGTTGACCATTGGGCAGACTATTATGGACTCAAGAGTTCCACATCAATGCATTATATTAGAAATGTTAAACATCACGTATCCATTTGAAGATAACATGTTCAGACACAAAATATGCCATACCTTTTTTTGGGGTTGATTACATTAAAATTTTGTGGATGTCCAAGTATGCTTAAGATTGTCAAGTGTTCATGAAATGGAAAAAAAAAATCAACTTGTAGTTGGCAGTACTTTGGTCATGGTAAGGTGTAGTAAGATCAATTGTCTATCTTTTCTCCAATAAAACATATCAATGGTCCGAAGAGGTGGTAAAAATGATAACTTCTGCCCAAGGTCGAAACTTGGCTAAAAAGGAAAAGGGCACATGGACAAAACAAGAGTGCTTGTGCAGTGTATAGGCACTCAGATAGTATCCACCCAAAACGGCTGTTTTGGTTTTGCGGGTGGTCAAATTCCCTTATATGCTCGCTGCCGAAGCCTTTGGAAGTTGTGTATTTCCATATGACATTGGGAAGAAGACGAAAACTTGATAAAATGTATCAAACTTTGCAATGAAACCTTATGGAAAAATGTCAAGTTCTCGTCTGGACTAATCTTGTTTTGCCTCAACTCTTTTATGTAATGTTGTGTCAGTAGTCAATTTGCTTATAGTGCTTCTAGTTTTATTTATTTATTTCCATCATGCATGTTGCCTCCTCAATGACATGATTTCATCAACTGATGGGAAATAGCTGAAGGTTGTACACGTCGATGATGTTGCTAAAAAATTGTCTTTCAATGGATAAGATCATCTCTCTCACCAACACAAACCCACGGCCTCACCTCTAATCTGTCTTTAGCTTTGAGTCTCTTGTTTGGGCTATGATAGGGGAGTCATTTGTTATTTGGAAGCGGAAAGTTTGGTTTATTCAATGATTAACGACTTCCACCACAAATCAACTGCCAGTGCTTGACGTCCACGTTTTCCTCTAAACAGCTTTTAGGAGTGACATTCTAAAATAGGTGTTATTGGTTTATTTCTTTTTGTTGATTGATTAATGTGGAGGCTAACCTTTTTCTTTTGCATGTTTTCTCTTTTGTACTCTACTATTAAAGGAGAATGAAAGTTGGAGATGTTTTTTTTTTAGTGTTAAATAGAAATATAACATGTCATTTTCTCTTTGAGTAAATAAAGTTCGCATGTGCTACTTTGTGCTTTATCTTATTGACTAGAGTTCAAGGTATCTTTAGATCTAGACCTTTCCCTTTCTGAAGTCTGGGATGTGACTTTGTGGCAAAAACAGCTCAAAACAACCCAGAAACTCTCATTTTTAGGGTGATTCTTCTTGTATACTAGTCAGTTACTTGGAGTAGGAGTTGTATACATTGCATGTCATTATAGTTTCCCGTTCTTTATAAGGAAATTCAATGAGGATCGTGTGATTTCCAGTAATTAAGACACTTCAAAATGTGGTTGTTGCCTCTTTCATGTTTACGTTGTCATATGAGGATTGTTGTTTTCTTTCAATTTCAAGTATACCCCTTCTAGCTTTGCCCACATAGGTTCTATAAGCTCCCCATGAAGATCGAGCTGATTGAAAAGAAGTTTTGGAGGATGTTCGATGCTGTCCTCTACGAGCACTGTAGGATGAAGTACACAGCTGTGGGAACCTTCATGAGTGTGTACTACAAGTCCAAGAAGGGAAGGAAGACTGAGAAGGAGGTGCAAGAAGAGGAGCAAGCACACTTTGAAAAAGCTTATGCCGAGGTCAATCGGCCTGCAGATTAATGAGGATAGAGTGTTTTTAGATTTGCAGGGATTTCTTACTTCTATGTCGATCATCTTTCGATTTCCTTCCACCCTTGTTCATGAGATTGGTTGGCATTTTCTTCTTTTGTAACTTTATTTGCTGAGGATTGTTTAGTTTGAATTATATTTTGGATGATCTAATGAGTTGACCTTTGCTAGATGGCTATTTATAACATTCTGATTGCTCTTTTTCAATTTATAATTTGACCTCAATAGTATGCTCACTTTAAATAAGAGAAGCATGTGCATTTCTAATTCTTCATAAATATTTCAATTTATAGGTTTTTTTTTTAACAATTTTTATTTTATTTACTATTTTTTAGTTTAATTTGAGGTTTTTATCCAATTAGCATGTAGCTTAAAGTGAGCATGGTTTTTTTTTTTTAGAATATTAGTAGGTTTTGGCAATATGGGTTGGGTTGGGTATGGGTCAGGTATGGGTTGGGTTGGGTATGAGTCACTATATTTACATTATAAGAATATGGGTCAAAACGGGTTAAATGGGTTGAATATGGGTCAACCCATTTTCGACCCAACCCACTCATTTGCCATCTTTAGTCGAAGGTGAAGGTCGAAGACAAAGAGTCGACATTTTTTGGGTTTTAAAAATGGGTTGAAAATGGGTTAAAACGTGTGACCCATTTTCGACCCATATAAAACTAAACTTAAAATGGGTAGAATGTAGGTTATGACCCATTACAACTTCATAACCCACATTCGACCCATTTGTGAAAAATATGGGTGCAAAATGGGTCCATGACCCATTTTGCCACCTCTAATCAGCATACTGCACAGTGGTCTAAGAGGGGGCATGAAACCACTCCGGAAATGTTAATATAAGTAGAAGTAATGACCTGTACCTAGATGGCCATGGCACTGCAAGAATAGAACAAAAGAACTATGCAGGTGAAGAGCATATTCTCTGAATTTGGGATCCCGAAGCTTGAGTATCAATTTGGGTTCCTAATCTGCAGATCTAATGATTCTTTCTTCCCCAAGGTGATTTCTTATGAATGTAAGGATGATTTTCTTCTTGGACCGCCATGGCCAGAGAAGTTCCACGTGGAAGGAACAAGAAAGGAAGGGTCTCCACCTTCTTCTTTACTCCAACATCGATTAAGGCTCATACATATCCAATATTTTGCTTTTGCCACCTTGCTTTTCGTATTCCAGAGTCGAGATGGGAAATTGCCGTGGGGAAGAAACAAGCACCGGCTTCGTTGGTTTGGGTCTGAAGCTTGAGAATCAATTGGGAATCACTCCGGCTTCCCAAACTAGTGATTTCCCATCCCCGACTCTGAAAAATGGAAAGCAAGGTCGCACGGTTAGTATGAAAGATTGGATTTTTACGAGTCTTAATCGATGTTGGAGTAAAGAAGAAGGTGGAGAGATATTTCCCTTCTTTCCTCGTGGAACTTCTTCGGCCATGGCATGGCAGTCCAAGAAGAAGATCATCCTTACATTCATAATTTGCTCAGGTCACTCTTTTCTTGCTCTTCGTGTTTCAAACCGGGCAACGGGAAATCGCCTTGGGAAGAAAGAAAGAAGCACCGGATCCGCAGGTTGGGACCCAAATTGATTCTTAAGTTGGGACCCAAATTGATTCTTAAGTTTCAGGACCCAAATTCAGAGAACCTGCTTGTTTTGGTTCTTTCCTCTCTCCTCCTGTTCGATTCAAAGCTTTGTCATTTGACAATAGAAGAGGGAAGAGGACCCGAAAAATCATTGCAGAGAGAGATTTCTTTTATAGGGTTTAGGGTCAATAGGGACAGACCTTTGACCGAGCATAGACGGGCCCAACTCAATTAGTACTTATTCGATGCCAAGAGTCCTTGGTCGGTCCTATCTAGAATGTACGTACTTATCCGGTGCCAAGAGTCCTTGGTCGGTCCTATCTAGAATGTATGTACTTATCCGGTCCTATCTAGAATGTACCGGATCAATCATATACATAATATATATTTAATATATTATACAATATTTGATTTTATCTACTTCAAATTTTAGCGTTTCATCCTCTATTCTCTTTGCACTTCCACTTGCCGTGTAAATTAGAAAGTAGAAAGAAACCTAACTCTAATTCAGAAAAAAAGTAAAAATAAGCAAAAAAAAATAAAAAAAAACCTTCTTTACTCACCTCAACCTCACTTGCTTGCCTTGGCCTCGCTTGCCTCTATTTACTCACCTTGCCACTGGTCTCTGTTGGCTTGCCTCACATGTTCATTTTTATAGTTGCTTTTATCAAATATAAATTCCGGTTGTCATCTCATCTTATATTAATGTTTGATATGAATCGGGTGTCCATAATTTGTTTGTTCAATATCACATTGTTTAGGGATATATAATTTAAAATAGTATGTTTGGTCCCGAGTTTTGGAATCGGACTGGACCATAAGATTGATCCAATCCTCGGTCTTAGGCTAGCAGCGTCGGTTCTTGATCCCACAATTGGGAACCAATACCGGGTGAGTTGGTCCCTAGGTTAGATACCGGACCGGTCCAACCTTTACCTATTTACATGGACATTTGCATGTGTAATGTCGTGGAAGTTTCAAGCAGTAGGCGCCTTCCGAACATGGCCATCTTCCTTGTTTTCTTTTTTTCATTTCACAGAAAATCACTACTTAAAACAAGAAATAGAATTTGATAGCTATTGATTTAATTTCATTTATTACGGCACTTGCATAGCGCATGCACCGCCAATCCACAAAACTGGAAACTTCATTTCACTTCCAATAAGACAACAAACCTAGGCTATGTAGGATGGAGAGAATTTCCAATTCTGCAGAAACACTAGATTTTGATTTTGAAATTGATTAGATTTTGATTTTGAAACATATTACTTTGTTCGCCGGAGGGAATAGTTCTAATTGATCAGTGCGTCGAATTCTTAGATCCTTTGTTTTGGAGCTTCTTTTCCATCATTTTCCAGAAACATTTTGAAAATATCTCACAAAAAAATTCCTTAGCTTTCCCACGATTGCACTTCAACATTACCTGTGAGATCCTCTTCAATCCACTCCTAATAGCAACCGCATGAAAAAGACACTCTACTATGTATATGGTTTGAGGTTGAAGACAAGAAATTTTGATTTTTGTAGCCTGTCAACTGTTGTCATCAATCCATCTGCTAGTCTTCGTTGATCAACGGGGAGTGCTAATAAATTTTTAAGACGCTAGGTTGTTGAAGTTGAGTTAGTTGCCCGAGATGCTAGTTTGCATCCTTCCATGGCAACCTCCTGTGAAAAGCATATTAAGAGAGTTATCGATATATTAGGCATTCATCATTGCTTTTGGAAGTCGAAATGGAAGACACTGAGGAAGCCTCTATTGGAGGATATGAGTCAAATCCCAATCAAGTCATGAGGTGTGTCTCTAGAAGCACCATTGAAAAGCTCAAGTGGAAGAGCTGCTCAGTCCGGGACGGTGACGAATGTTGTTTTATTTATTTAGAGGAATTGAACAAGGATGATAAAATGATGGAGATACCATGTTCACATTTCTTTCACATCATATGCATCCTCAAGTGGATTGAGAGCAATGATTCATGTCTGCTATGTCATAGTAACGTAGAAGTAGAAGATCTAGAATAGTTAGTTTTAATTTGTAATATTTTCTCATGAGAAATGAATTCTCTTTTTTTCCAAAGGATCAAGTAATTTGTTGCGATTACTTTTGGAACAACTAGGTGCATTAATAACAAAAAGATGCCCTTTCGTAGTTTATTGAAATGCTCGATCTCCATGTCTAAAAAACATTTGCTTTTACATTCATGAAAGAAATACCCTAGTTTCTGATGTTGTTCCTCATTCAATTAGAAAATTTGGCTCACTCCATTGTTTCGAGAAGAACAAGAGGAAAATTCGAAGAATATATTGCTTGCAATGAACTTCTAGCCAAATCATAAGACAAATCAAAGATAAAGCGTTTCCCATTACCTATAAAGAGAAAAGGATGCAAAAACAATCAAAATCTATCCTTGCAAGTGGCAAGTGAAAAAGATAGGGAGTAGGCCAAGAAGAGAAAGGCATATAACAAGGCAGATGAAACCATTCTCTTAGAGCTCTCCCAACACAAGTTGCATCACTTTCATTCGACAAATATCTGCAACAAAGCTAACTCCATGACTCAACGCACAAGCATACGACATTATAATGACATCCCACGGAAATCTTCCCCATGCCCATAGATTTCAGAGTTTTCTACAAATGATCATATGTAGCGAGACAAAACTTGTGCTTCGTGTGGTAAGAGACAGAACCACCTCGGTAGGATTCCCGCCCATATGTATTATATAAATATCATAAATTAAGTAAGGTCTAAGCAATAGAATCCTGTAATATATTATCAGGTAACTACACCAGTCTCATAATTGATTAAAAGTCCTTGGCAAAGGTATTTTGAATGGACATCACGGATTTGTGGATGGATTCTATATTGAATAGATAACACCATTGTTGCATAGCTAGCACTTTGAAATCTCACAAAAGACCTCATATAGCAAAGTCCCAGTTGCTTTGCCAATAACAATGGTAGGAAGCTACTGTGGATCCCCAACTAGAAACATAGAGCAACACTAGCAGAAAAGGAAGGAAGAACTGTCACCTCATTGGCCTGGATTGCCTCATCAATGATTATCAAGTTGAAGTTATGAGAAACGTGATAGAATGACTTTCTATCACTGCTTGAAAGGATGGTGAAGACAATCTGAGCTCCATTGGCAGAACCTGATTTTAGTATTGGAATTTGCGACCTGTAAGGATTCTATAAGTTGTTACTAACCTTTCGGGTTTGATTTTAAAAATGGGTTCTTCATGAAAGTTGTTCATTATGTTTTCTAGTTTAACATACTCGAATTTCAGACCAAACGGATTTGTTTCGCACCTTGAACTAAGTTAGTTTTGGAAAACAGATCATCTAGAAACAGACCCGATTTTAGTACTAGATTAAGTGAATTATTGGGCCAAATCCAGAAAGATCTGGGTCTCGGTATTTTCATGAAAAATGTTTGTTTACGTTTTCTTTAGCACGTGTTCAAGTTTAAGAATTTTTTGAACTCATATGAATTGATTTCTGGTCTTGAACTAGAAAGTACGCAACTAGGCAGTTTCTGCTAATTCTGGTCAATAGAAGTTTATAACTATTTTGAGGTGTTTCTTGTTGTAAATTTGTTTAATTCATATTGTGAATAAAATATGCAATTAGGTATTGAATCATAGTATTGAGTGAATGCATATATGATATGACATGCCATCACAAACCTTTGGGGTCAAACGATGCTCCTTTGGGAATGCCCAAAGTTTACGGATGCCGATCGCAATAGATGCTGGACTGATGCTCCTAATCGGAATGCCGTCTAGAAATAGACGTTGCAGCGCTCGACAGTGCGTGGCGAAACCCGGTTATGCCGGAAGACTGTTATCTATGGGGTTGGCCATAACCAGCAAATGGAAATTGTGAAACGCATGAATGATCGAAGATTAAGGGACCTAATTAAGAAATGGAACTGTATGGTGCGGTTTGGGACATACCATCAAAGTTTAGTCTATTAATTGGGGGCCCGTATGATTGTATTAATGTGTACATTCTTGAGCATTCATTTGTGAGAATATTATTATGCTACTTAATCTTGATACCATTATGTATGACTCAATTTGATTGAGACTACTATGTAGGGGAATGTTATTGAAAAATGGGTTGTGAGAAACGTGATTAGGTTGCATGTAGAGTGTATCATTTTCCTAATCGAGATTTAGGGATTGAACTTGCTGAGATGTGATCTCACCCCGTAGTGGGCTAAAATTTTTCAAGTTCTTAGGTAAAGGGTGGACATGCAAGAAGTAGAGGACTGTAGGTAATGGAGTATGGGTGTCTTAGTAGCCTCTGTTAGATGTTGACGGGTTTGCCGTTTGATCTGGATAGTGAGTGACCATTCACCCTAATCTATCGAAGAGTCTGGCAAGGTCGTAGGTAGAGACTTGGCCCATGGACGAAGAGCTCGGAGCATAGCTAGCCTAGAAGCTCTTCACTCTGAAAAACATCATGTTGTGTTAGACTCTTCTGTATATAATGCTACAGTAGAAATATATGTGGTTTGTAAAACATATGCAGTTTGTAAAAATATATAACCCGATGTTTGCTATCCCATTTGTGAGTTGTTTGGAATTATGATTATGCTTCCGCATGCTTGATAAAATGAACAGGTCGGCAACAGTTCTTGGAATGTTGCAAAATTGTATCGACTACGGAGGGATGTGCATGTACTCGAAGTTCGGGCGTGATATGAAGAAGAAGAACAATAGGAGAAAAAAGAAAAAAAGAAAAGAAAAAAAGGAAAAAATTATAAAATTTATTTAAAAATTAAAAGAAATTGATTTGGAATAGAATCAATGAGCACAAGTATCAAATGCAATTCTATTCCAGAATCAGAAATTTTGTATAGTTATCAAACGTGTTCTTTTACTCAGAATCAGTTCTTGGAAACATAATTAAAAAAAAAAATTATTTCTGATTAGAATTTGTTCCTGAGAATAGAATCGTTACCAAACACGCCCTTATTTTCTTCTTCAGCGAATGATGTGTCACAATCAGTATCATCCCTTCAGCGTCCAAAACACGTTCGTGTTGTCGGCCACTTCGGGATAGGTCAAGTCTTATCTTGTAAATAAGATAAGGAGATGGAGAACATGAGCACACAAAAATCAAAGAAGCAAAGCCTTTTTCTTTCTTTGTTCTTTTGCTTTTGTCACCATCCTTGATAATCGGCGCCATCCGAGATAAAACATCTGTGCTAGGTTTTAATACCGATTTATCAAATGAATTACGATCTGTGAATATTCCTGCCATATTCAAAGGAAAATTCCTCTTTACTTGCTATGGTTAAACTCCACCTTAGGTCTATGAATTTGCTTATATTTTTCAACTAGATCCTTAAACCTTCAATTTGTTTGATCAATTTGTTGCACTTGCATATATGGCTTATTTAAAAATTCATCCATAAGGCTAGGGAACTTCGGATGAACTAATGCAAATGGGTGTAGGCCTCGCTTAATCAAGTTCCTCACACTTAATCGGGTTAATTTGAGCTAATGCAAGTAATGAGATAAATTTTTCTAATGAAGTCTCTTCTCAAATCGAGCGCATGCAACTCTTTTCCTTGTTTTTGTTTTCCATGCTTTCTTCCTTCCCATGTGATTGTCCCCGGTGGGTTGTTCATCTTATAGCGATACTATTTCCATGTCACATTCTTGACGGCAGTAATGGAGATATCCAATTTACTTGATTTGGACTACAAAGGGACTTGCTTGAAGAAGTGATTAGGCATAGCAAATGTCATGCCCCGATCCTCGAGCACGCGCCAATCCCTCTCCTTGGTCGATTAAAAAATTAGCGATATCCCATGACGTATCGCCGACCCATTTCTTTTAGTATGCACATGCGGAAGCAATTAAAAATCCCCAGAAAATAAAACATTGGGATAGAACAGTAGGACTAAATTTCAAACTCTTAAAAACCTTCACTCTTATATACAAGGTGAACTGATAAGTTCAATTCACTATAAGCCAGTTTAAAAACAAGGTCTACAAGTAGAAGTGGGGTTCTACAAGCTACGAGTCCCTATCCTCATCTTCATCATCCTCCACACTCCAACTGGAGCCTTTAGCAGACTGCATTGGACTTTCGAGATCTTCAAAATCCAAGTCTACTGCATCTAGGGACCTTAAATGGTTATTCAATAACCAATGAGATAATGTCTCAGCAAATTCTACCTCCTAAGACCCGATTAGTAAATCACTACACCTTAGGGCTGCATATGCACAACATGAGTCAGATGACTTACCTTGGCATCAGATTCTACCTACATATTAGCACAGTTCAATAGGCACCCTAGCAATCACATCAAAGATCGACATCTCGATTAATCGACTGAATCAATTACAAGTAAACAAGACCAATCACTGGTCATTCCCATTCAATCGATCAATTCACAAAATCAAATCAAAGCAATGATCAATCGACCTAATCGATTACATATCAAACAAACCATTTTCGGTTAGTTCAACTATTCCAACTCAATTCCCAATTATGAATCACGGTCCTTAGGACACAACTTATCTATAGGTAGTAATCACGGCCCCACCAAGCAACTGTCTTAGATTTAGTGACTTTACGGTCCCACCCGACTCTTCCAAGATTCAATAGCTTTATGGTCCCACTCGATCATTTCAAGATTTAATGGCTTTATGGTCTCACCCGACCCATTCAAGATTCAATGGCTTTATGGTCTCACTCGACCCTTTCAACTGCGGCCAACGATATTGCACCTCGCAATTAAATTCCTCAATTTCATAATATCTTGGCATAATTTGTTGGTATCAAAGATACTCAATAAAATATCATGTGTGGGTACACGATCTACTTTAATCAAAATAAAATAGTTTCCTTTCTATAAATCCCATTATTTTATGTAGTCTACCAAAACATTTTTGGCATTGTAACTGATGCCCAATTATTTTTCAATTAATAACAAAAAATTATCAATTTAGGAATAAATTCTAAAATCACTCATAAATCGATTTAGTACAAAATAAAGCTCAATTAAATAAACGGACTGCACCACGACAATCAGCACGAAATTCCGGTCACTGGCCATCCCGGTTGAATTTCCAGAAAAATAAATAATAAATAATTAATTTCGAAAATTGAAAATACTAACCTAGGCCAAAATCATTAAATTAAATATCAATATGGACCCAAAAAATTTCCAGACCCTTCTAGATAAATAGAATAATTTTTCTAGACCTCTTTTAATTTAATTCAACCACCTAACATGCGTAATTGAATAATTGAGTTTCTAATTTAATCTAACTAAACACCTAATTCCTAATTAAATAAATCTAAACAACCCTTAAGCATAATTAGCAAACTAAGAAAGCATTAGTGAGTAAAACTCACTTGAATAAAAGCGAGGACTGAAATACCGCAACGACAACACGACAACGGCCAAATTCCAAAATTTCTAAGAAGATCGATGCACCTCGGGCCGAGCCAAGAGACTTTGCAAGCCCGTGGAAATTTCTGGACTTAAACTTGGACTTGGGTCTGCTGAATTGGGCTTGGCCTCACGGGCTTGGGCCTCAAAATCGCGGGCTTGGACTGCTGACTTCTTGGGTCAACGTTGGGCTGAACTTCAAGACTGAAAGTGGGCTGTAACTTAAATGGACCAAGCTGAATATGGGCTGGAAATGGCTGCTGGAAACACTGAATTGGGCTGGGCTTCAAATGGTCGCTGGACTTGAAGATGATAATCATGCGGGCTGCACTTTAGAAGCTGGGCCGAAACTCTGCCAAATCGTGGCCGAATAGATTGACTCGCTGGGCTGCTCACTGCAAAGAAGGTGGGTCGGACGAACGGCAGCAGCTTGGGCTTCGATCGACGCTGGCGCAGCAAGACCGAAGCAGAAACGGAGCTGCAGGTCTTTGAGATTTGCTGGCAGCTGAAGATGGAGCGGGTTGAAGTTGCTGCAGACTTTGCTGGAAATGTGGACTAAACACAAGACCAAGAGAAGATGCTGGCTTGGACGCGTGGATGAGGGGGTCAACAAAGAGGAGAGCTCTACCGTTTGTTGACCGAACAAGCAGCAAAGTCTGTCGCTGCTGGGTCATCTTGGCCGAGTAAAAGAGAAAGATAGTGGAGAGAAGGTTCGGTGGCAGCTGCAAGAGGCTTCGGTGGAGTCTTCGGTGGTGGGTGGCTCTCGTGGCAAAAGAAGAAGGCTTGGCAGGAGGCTTCATTCGGTGCTTGACGAGGCAACACGAGACAGAAGGAAAATAGACGCTGGCTGTGTGGGTTGAGTCAACACTTGGAGAGACTTTGGCCGGTTTGTTGACTCCCGCATGGCAGAGGAGACACACGTCGGTGGAACAGAAAGAAAAACGAAGAGCTTCGGTGGACGGTGATGCCGCTTCACTCGGGCCTTCGATCGTCGCTGGACGTGGCCGCGTGGAGGAAGAAATTTGGTGGGGAAGTTGGCGTGGCTGCAGGTCTTCGTGGGTTGCGCGGCTGGGCTTCGGTCACCGATGGAAGAATTTTTTGCTGCATGTTGACTAGTGAAGTGGCGTGACAAGCCACCTGAAGATGTTGAGGAATGGTTGGTGATGTATCAGTAAGTGTTTACTGCAATTTCGTCATTTGTGTGACGTTTCTTTCCTTGGCGGCTTTACTTTAAAAACGGGGATGGAATGTATCAGTTAGTGTTTAACGCGAAGGTTGCATGTCGTGCATTTCATCTATAACTTGAATAAGCTCAATATCATTTGTAGCAGAACCATGCCAGGACCATTCCTCAACATCTTAAAGTTCAGCGTCATGCACTTTTTGAAAAAAAAAATTTGCAGCAGAACCATGCCAGGACCTTTTCTACAGGAATCAATCGTGCATGCTAAATGAAATTGGCTTCCAAATAGAAAGCAATGAAATAAAGTAAGCACCCTTTCTGATAGACTCTTGCTCTGTACAAATGTCCAGTATCACTCCAACTGAGAGTCATCCAATCAAATTCAAGATACAAGTAGGGAAGACGATACTTCCTGGGTACAAGTTGAAAGGAAGCCTCATCCTGAGTAAAGATATGTAGTAGTGGCATACTCATACTTCGCACGCACTAATATTCTATTATTCATGTTAAGAAACACAGAGGAATTATATATTTGTTAGAATATTCATAAGATTAAAGAACTCAGAATAGCAACAAAAAAAAAAAATCTGTCAACGTATGATTTTGGAAAGATTAATTCATGATGTATTTTCTGTTTTATGCTAACACTTTAGATGGCCAATCATAATGGATATGCCAGGCTCATTTATGTATGTATATGCAGGACAACCCCAGATGGATTTCATCTTCGGCCATGTTGGCCCTTCACCTCCGACCACCATCCACGGCCAACGACGTTAACCCTTACCTCCCCTGCCATTAGCCATCAAAGGTTCAACAAACACAAGCCAGGCATTACTAAAATACGCACAGGATGTGAACGCAAGAGCTGGGATGCAGCTAACATGGAATTTACCAGAAAGCTGTCGTGCGTATGTGATTTGAAGATCATATTTCTCGTCCGGAACCACCGTCCATCGCCATTGAGCCACTTAGAATGCATGCGATAGCAGAAACAGATGTTTAGTAAAGTGCTCAAATATGGTAAAATCAAATCGAAGACAAGTGAAGGAGATTCTCGGTTTACAAGGAACAAAACCGACAAATACATCAAGCGATCAGTATTTTGAACCAAAAAAAAAAAAAAAAAATCTAAAATATGACAGGTTTGCTTCTCAAACGATCAATAACGCTAGCTAACGATCGTGGATCTGACTTATGCATTTCGACGAACCCACACTGGGCATCTTGGGAAAGCGATTCTATATGAGATACTAATGCAACATTTCTGTCCAGAGACATCCAGAGAGGGTTTAATTCGTGCAAATATCAGTATCAATTTCAAACCCAAGTCTTATTTGCGGGATAATATAGTGCTTCGAGCTTTACCTTGACAACAAAGAGTTCCAGGCGAGATCGCTCCCTTGGCTATCACGTGAAAATTCCAGAAACATTTACACCTAAATATGGTTGGGTCATCGATAAGCACTTGTTTTGTCCATGTGCCCTTTTCCTTTTTAGCCAAGTTTCGACCTCGGGCAGAAGTTATCATTTTTACCACCTCTTCAGACCATTGATCTGTTTTATCAGAGAAAAGATAGACAATTGATCTTACTACAGCTTACCATGACCAAAGTGCTGCCAACTACAAGTTGATTTTGTTTCCATTTCATGAACACTTGACAATCTTAAGCACACTTGGACCCCCACAAAATTTTAAAGTAATCAACTCCAAAAAAGGTATTGCATATTTTGTGGCTGAACATGTTATCTTCAAAATGGAGACGGGATGTTTAACATTTCTGGATATAATGCATTGACGTGGAACTCTTGAGTCCAAAATAGTCTGCCCTCCGAGGATTGAGATTCCAAAAGGACTTGCAGCAAATCACATGTCAAGAAGGATACATTCCTCGAAGCATCACACCTCCCTAAGCATCAAGATGAAGAGAAGAATTGCATCACACAATTCAAAAGACAGGCTTGCAAAATTCAAAACAAATTCATTCACCTGGCGTTCATTACATTCTTCATAAGAAATAATCTTATTCAGGTACTCTACTAAGACCTTCACTAGGTTGAGATAGGAAAATGAATCCCACTTAAAAATAGGAAAGGCCTTGTAAAATTGGAAGCTCGGCAAATCTAATAGTACTGAAATCTTAGTAGATAGAAGAATCCTAATCCTTTTAGCATTCTTATTTATGTTGTAGATTCATGCGACGGTCCATCTTCACCAAGACTAGGTAATAGCATTAGTTTGTGGCCACAATCATATATTCAATTTTGTGGGAAGTCTCCAAACGTGTTATGCCCAATAACTTTTAAAATCTCACAGAAGAAACTGAAGATCCTTACCCTTTTTAAGCTTGTGCTTGGAAATCTATAAGAAAGAGGTGAAGCGCCGTTAAATTCAAAATTGGAAGACGGAAGAAGAGTTTCTTTTTGGCATGACATGTGGTGTACATGTAGTGAAGCGCCTGTTAAATTCTTTTCCCTACTTCATTCTATTTAGCAGCCAACTACTATGCCATGGTTGCTGACTTTGTGTTTTGAGGGTGGTACCATTCATTGGAACCCAGTTTGCATTAGAAATTCTCATTATCGGGAGCTTTCCCCAATTAGCTCCCTGTTGGCCCTTTATTCATTCAAAATTCATGGTTTTGAGAATGACAAGATGGTGGTACCCAGCAAAGAACAAGACATTTAGTGCTAAATCATTTTATTCTATCTTGGGGAATTTCTACCATCGTTGATTCCTCTCTGAAGCAATCTGGCCGCCACATATCCCTTATAGGATTTCTGTTCTTTTGTTGGAGGGTAGCTTGGAACAAGATTCTTACAATTGAAAATCTCAGGAATGGAATTTTATTCTCATGAATCGGTGTTCAATGTGTAAGCACTCGGCTGAATCTGTGGATCATCTCTTGCTTCAGTGTTGTCCTCTTTTATTCAACTTTAAACATCTGATTCTAACTCTTTTTAGTATTGTGATGTTTTGCTTTTTTTCCTTCTTTTTTGTTTTCATTCTATGCTTCTACATTTCCAATGTTCTAGGATTTCTGCTTTTACAAAATCCTTTTTAATCTATAAAAGAAGGAAACCAACATCAGAAAAGAAGGAATTTTAAGGACTTATATGTTGGCTGAGCTTCGAATGTTACATGTGTTTTTCCAACCAGTGACTTATATGTTGGCTGAGCAATTTAGTAATTTATGCCATGAGACTAATACACTGAATTGCATAATTAGCTAAATATCATCTGCCAAAGTGATCAGTGAGTAACTTTTGAGCTTGAAATCCAACTCTGCTTCCGTGATGTTTTCAAACATTCTTTCGAGTTAGAAACGCATATACGGTAAACAAGATCCGACCCTTTTTCTTGCCATGAGTCCTTCCCTCCACAATCGACTTTTGGCACTAGTCCCACACTATTGTCATCCTGTTCTCATTCACCGTAGATTTGCCTATTCAAAAGTTGGGATAGATTTGACCGTTTTGAAGCACCGGGATCACATTTTGTGATGCACCGTATCTCCCAAGCCAGCAATCTAGCTTAAAGGGTAGGTTTTGGAGGGGAAGCTCAAAACAACAGCAATGTCCACAGCAGATGCAACTTCAACAAAGATCAGACAGTATCATAAGTTCTCCTCATTCCTAAAGACCCCACTGTGGAATGTGCGATTTCACTAACCAAATCAAAACCCCATTTTTTTATTGTTTTTTTTTTTTTTGTCGCAGAGGAAAAATCATCACGAAAGACGAAATATATAGAAATCAAAGTAGCAAGGAAAATAAAAGAAAAGCAGTCAGTTCTCCCAAATGCCTAATCCTGCCACGATCTCCCCCAAATCAGAACATGCCACTCCAGCCAAAAGAGAAAAGAGCATGCGGTGCTACTGGCGGGAGAGACGAAAGAAGGATCAGCATACTGGTCTGAGAGGGGGCATGAAACCACCCCAGAGATGTCAATATAAATACAAGTAATGACCTGTACCTGGATGGCCATGGTCCCGCAAGAATGGAACAAAAGAAGTATGCAGGTGAAGAGCATAATATTCTCTGAATTTGGGATCCTGAAGCCTGAGAATCAATTTTGGGTTCCCAACCTGCGGATGTGGATTTCCCATTGCCCGGTTTGAAACACGAAAAGCAAGAAAAGAGCGACCTAGGGCAAATTATGAATGTAGTAGGGATGATCTTCTTCTTGGACCGCCATGGCCAGAGAAGTTCCACGAGGAAGGAACGAGGAAGGAAAGGAAACATCTCTCCACCTTCTTCTCTGCTCCCAACATCAATTAAGGCTCGTAAAAATCCAATCTTTTGCTTTCCGTATTTTAGAGAAAGAAGCACCGGCTCCGCTGGTTGGGGAAGCCGGGGTGATTCCCAATTGATTCTCAAACTGCAGGACCCAAATTCAGAGAACCTGCTTGTTTAGTTCTTTCCTCTCTCCTCCTGTTCGATTCAAAGCTTTGTCATTTGTCAAAAGAAGAGGGAAGAGGAGCTGGAGAATAATCGCAGAGCGGGATTTCTTTTATCATGGGTTTAGGGTCAACAGGGACGGACCTTGGTCGGTCGGTCCGTCCTATAATGTACATAATACATATTTAATATATTATACAATATATGATTTTATCTACTTCAAATTTTAGCGCTTGATCCTCTATTTTCTTTGCACTTCAGTTTGCCGTCTAAATTAGAAAGTAGAAAAAAACCTAACTCTAACTCTAATTTAGAAAAAAAAACGAAAAAAAAAAACCTTCTTTACTCACCTCAACCTCACTTGCCTGCCTTGGCCTCACTCGCCTCTATTCACTTACCTTGCCACTCGTCTCTGTGGCTTGCCTCACCTGTTCATTTTTTATAGTTTGTTGCTTTTAGCAAATATAAATTCCGATTGTCATCTCATCTTATATTAATGTTTGATATGAATTGGTGTCCATAATTTGTTTGTTCACTATCGCATTGTCTAGGGATAATATAATATAAAATAGTATGTTTGGTCTCGGGTTTTGGAATTGGACTGGACCATAAGATCGATCCAATCCTTGGTCTTAGGCTCAGCAGAGTCGGTTCTTGATCCCGAAATTGGGAACCAATACCGGGTGAGTTGGTCCCTGAGTTAGATATTGGACCGGCTCAACCTTTTAGCAAATATAAATTTTTAAGATGCTACACTGTTAAAGTTGAGTCAGTGGCCCGAGATGCCAGTTTGCATCCTTCCATGGCAACCCCCTGTGAAAAGCAAATGGTAGCCTGAATGAGATCACATCAGCCATAGACGCAAAAACTAATTTTATTGAAAAAAAAAAAAAAGCAACCAGCTTACCTGTCTTTGAGCAAAGAAATCCCATAGCTGGACATGAGAATTTTGGAAGCCAATGGCAATATGCTGACCATCAGGAGCCCAGCTCACGCTTGTTACAAGGCCATCCTCATTATTGAAGGGGACCACTCTTGAAGTAGAGCTACTGGAGGCATCACATGACTACTGACTCCGAGAGAGCAATTGCTACCACATTCTTGGCATCCCAGTCCAGCAAGTTCAAGTAATAATCATCCAATATATCAGTGGCATCAAGCGTCCTCTAGCACGTCTATCAATTGAAAAAGGAAAGAAAAAGCAGCACGTTCATAGCTGTGAGTGAGGTTAGCTACGCGGGATTAACTCTACTGGCATCAGCAGCTTGTTCTTCAAGGCCAAGATTCAGGATTGGTTCATGTTAAGTGCCTCTATGAGAAGCTTCTGGAATGCCACATTTAATGGTGAATCAGACTTCTTCCACTTCATCCCTCCACTAAATACGGAACGAGCGTAGTCGATGTCCATAGCTGAGCAGCTCGGGATGACTCTATTCAACTGTGATGAACAACATACCACAGAATTTTAAGGGAACAATTCTATTGGGACCTTCGTTATAAAACAATCGCTTCCAAATTTTCTAAGAGGAATTAATCTCAACATTTTTTTACTTTAAAAAAACATAACTGTGTAGTTCTCTGTATGCGATTATTGTTATCAGAGACAAGTGACAAAAGTACAAAGGCCTGCCAGTAGACACATTTCATGAGTGTCACTCAATCCACAAGAAATAAAGGCCTAATTGAGAATTGACATTGAAAATCAGTTCTCGAAACCCATTGCCTGCAGAATATTTACTACCAAAAAAACAATTCTGAAAAATTTCTGCAAAAATGATACAAAAGAAAGGACACAAGCTATTCTCGAGATTTCTTCCTCTATAGGTACTCTTGGAGAGGACCCCGAGACGGATGCAGAAAAATTACTTCGTGGTGAATTCTTCTTTGATCGTTGCATTTCTATGTGATGAACACAGAACAACAGGCAGTTGCTGAGGGGTTTGACAATTACAGATGAAATGTTTTTCAGAAAACTTTTCTCCATTACCTTCAAACCCAGACTTGTGTGGATAAAACAATCAGTCCTGCAGTGCAAAAAAGGCACATTGCAAAATCCAGTAGTTTGGATTGAAGTAAAAAGAGTCAACACAATTAGCTTTATGCTGCAATCCGATTTTCTGAAACTCTTTACAAGTGAGAATAGTACAATGAAGCGCCCAATTTCTCCCTTAACAAGCCATGAACCTCTCTTATCCCTCTACTCGTCTACATAGTTTGAGTTCCAGAGTCAATCCACTTATTCAGAAAGGACTATGCTACCATGTATCCACTACTTCTAGAAGCTTGTATAAAATGATTACAAGGATACGACAGTATTGCATGCCACTTGATAACTGAAACAGCATGAGGCTTTTTCGAAGACTAAAGCATTGACAGGCTTGCCATACAAACACTGACACTCTGGAGACTTTTAGGTAGTTTTCTTGGTATACTTTTTTTTTTGGTCGGATTCTTGGTCTACTTCAGATCCTCATAAGATTAGCAGATAGACAAAAAAAAAAAAAAAAAAACATCAATCATCCATCTTTAAATCTTCATAAAAGCATATCCAACACCTGCACATTACCAGATGAACATATGCATGAAATGTGAAATCTGACCTTCTTACTTCATTTAATCTGAATAACTGGCATTGGCATGTATGCATCATCCATCTTTAAATCTTCATAAGAACAGATCCAACACCTGCCGAATAACAGATGAACGTACACATGAAATGTAAAATCTGACCTTGTTACTTCTTTTAATTCGATAACTGGCAATGGGATGTATGCAGGACTGTTTTGGAAAGCCATAACCCGCTCACGACTGTAGGTACATGATAGAAACGCACATAGAAACTCTCTCTCTCAACAGTTTAAGATGTCTAGGACTCATAGTGCTAATGGTAAAAAGAGGGTAAGGAGAAAACAAAGGCCATTCGCATAGCAACAACATACCTTTGACGCAGATCTAAAGGTTTAAAGCAGTTGTTTTATGACGTACGGAACACAAATGGCACTGCACAAGATAAAAAGACATCCTTCATCAGCTAATGTTTACAAAATTGAAATGTTCACTTTGATTATCATATAGTAGGAACACTATTCACACTTGTAAAAGCATTGACCATTTCGAGTTTAAAAAAAGTACCTCGATCTCAGGTAGAAGTAATGGCTTTGGACTCATTTGGACTTATTACATTGCAGCAAACGTAGAACTTATGTTTCATACATGAAACTATATCCTAAGATGAACAAAATAAACAGACTAAAAACCTAGCTCCAAGTAGAGTACGTAATATCCAATAGCCAAGAAGCGTTCCCAGATAAAAGTTACAACCTAAACCAAATCGAGAATGTCAGATTACAAAAAATAAAATTCCGCCTCCAGACAACTAGCACATGGGGCAATGAGTGATGAGTAAAGAAGCAAAAATTTTATACAGACCATTCCAATAATAGAAAGGCTTCCAGATTAACTCTTACATATCCAGATATTATATATAGAAAAATCAAATCCAACTAGAACTTCATGAGGAGTTTTAGGAGAAAAAGTCTAAATCAATTGTCTTGTGGAAAAAGAGGAGTTCAAATGACGTCCAAGGAGGCAATGAAATGCCACATTCATCTTATTGAGCTTAACATTGTTTTGAACGTTGCATAATAATTACCAAAAGAATAAAGAAAAAAATCATAAGAAACAAAAGCTTTCCATGTTCCAACCATGACATACATGTTATTCTAGATTTATGTTCAGTAAAAGGAAACCTCTTACCAATCAGAAATATCGTTAGTGTTGGGGCAAAGCATAAATAGAACTGAACAACTACATTGCAAGCTTTGTGGATTATCAGGTTGTCTTTGATGCCCGTGACAATGTCCAAATACGGCCATCAATGCTCAAAATAAACAAAAACACATCAAAGTCAATTAGTTTTACATCTCACCCATGCCAAAAGAAGAAATGCATTGCACTTGCCCAAACATTTTGTTTATTTTAAATTTTCAAGAAAATCATGCACAGGCCCGTGCATTCTGATTTTCAACATAGTTTGCCCTGTCAATTAGATAAATACTAACCTGATTGAACATTCCAATCAATGACTTTGCCTGAGTAAGTTCACCACACCGATTCTTCCAAAAAAGAGTTTTGGGCCCCTCTTTTTTAGGTGCCAACAACAGTGAAAATTAGGCTCTCTCTCTTCATTATCTGCAATAGCAATTCTCTAATCCCACATGCCGCGTGGACTCCATGTCCTTCTGCTACCGCGTGTTTTATCTGCTTGATCTTTTTTGTCTAGATCTACCACATAGTGAATATCCTCATTAAGTCTTCCATCCTTAAGACAGGTAAGCTGGTTGCTTGTTGTTTTGATAGCATTAGTGTTTCGTCTGTGGCTGAGATGTTCTTATTCAGGCTGCGTTTTTTGCCTTTTGTTTTCATTTCCTCTCATGCAGCTGAGAACTTTAGGAGGAGGCCGTCGACTCTGAGTTGGTTCCTTGGCCTAAAACAATCACATACTCATTACAGGAGGCATGGATTGTAAGGTCATCAACAATGATGTGAGACTTAGATCCCACATTGTCGGAACCAACAGAGGCATCGTCAAGAAGTCTGCGAGCTGAAATGGTCACCCTCCAGAAAATAGCTGGCTAGCGGAGGAAATGATAATCTCCTCTACTTGTGGGATAGGTCTAGAGCCTCTTTGAATTCCGGCACTCAGTGGCTTTACAAGATCAAAGCCCACACAGCCACTGTAAAAGCCCTTGCTTGGTCCCCGTTTCAGGGAAACTTATTGGCTTCGGGAGGGAGTGACCAGTGCATCAACATTTGGAAGATGTGAACGAGTGCATATCTGAATTCGGCGGTCACAGTACTCAGGTGTGCATGCCGTTGTGGAGCAAGAGCAAGAGGGAATTGCTAAGCTCTTCAGGGCTTACTCAGAGCCAGCTCATTCTTTGGAAATATCCTTCTATGTGAAGGATGCAGAGCTAACTGGACATACATCTAGAGTTCTGTTTCTGGCATAGGCACTACTTGTATGCTTACTGTAGTCATTCGCAATTCGGTGCAAATACTTTTTGAAGTTTGCCTGTCGAGTTTATTGTTTTGCTGATTCTCATTGCAGCATACTTGATTCACAAAGTCCAGACAGATGCATGGTGGCATCTACAGCAGGAGATGAAAGATTAATGTTTTGGCAAGTATTCAGGATACCAAAAGTGGCCAAGCCAACTCCCAAGACCTATTCCAAGCCATTCGCCGACTTGCGCTTCATCCGTTGAACTCTAACAGATTGACCGATGCACATAACTTTGCCGCTTTTGCCCAGCATTTTTTCCAACATCAGAGATCTGTTCTTATGGAGCTGCAAGTTAACATTCAGACAGAAGATTACACCAATTTGGGAAGGTATCCATAGTGCATTGGATTGTAAATTAAAGTATGTAAATAGATAGATTACACTATTCGTGAATCTCCCTCTGCAAAGCAATGCATATTTTTCTGATCAGAATCTCTCTCTCTCACTAGGAGAGCTAATAGTAAAAAAAGGGGGAACAAAAAAAACAAAGCCATTCACATAGCAATAACATACCTTTAGCACGGATGTTAAGGTTTAAAGCACTTGCTTTAAGACGAATAGAACACAAATGGCACTGCACAAGATAAAATTGAATTATTGGAATTTACTGTGGTTCATATAATACTAGCAAGTAGGAAGACTGCTCATGCTTCGAAAAAATTTAACCATTTCGAGTTTAAAAAAGTAGCTCGATCTCTGGCAGAAGTAGAACCTTTGGATTCATTTGGACTTCAAAACCATTTTCTCACATAGCAGCAAAAGTAAACTAATGTTTCATACAAGAAACTATTTCTTAAAATGAATAAAATAAGCAGACTCAAAACTAGATCCAAGTAGAGTACACGAAACCCATTAAAGAAGAGGTATTCCATACCAAAGTTACAGCCTTACCTAATCAATAAAATCAAACTACAAAAAATAGAAGTCCACATCCAGACAATTAGCGCATGAGGCAATGAATTGATGAGAGCAGAAGCCCAAAATTTACACAAACCATTCCAATAATAGAAAGGCCTCCGGATCACTTATTATAAATCCAGATTACACACACACATGTATATGGTGAAATCAAATCCAACTAATACTGGATGAGGAGTTTGAGGAGAAAAAGACTACATCAATTGTCTGATGGTCAAAGAGGACTTCGCAATGACGTCCAGGGAAGCAATGAAACGCCACATTCATCTCATCGAGTTTAATATTGTTTTGAACTTTGCACATAATAATTACCAGAAGAGGAAGGAAAAAAACCATAAGAAAAAAAGCCTTCCAAGTTCCAACTATGACATACACAAGCACAAATCGAACTGAACAACTAAATAGCAAGCCTCGTGGACGATGCGGTTGTCTTTTGAAGCACATGACAATGTCCAAATAACTGCAGACGTGGAGGCCATCAATGCTCCGAATAAACAATGCACATCAAATTCAATTAGTTTTACCGCTAGCCCATGCCAAAACAAAAAAATGCATTACAGTGGCCGGACCATGTTTTCTTTATCATAAGTTTTTGAGAAAATCATCCATAGGCCCCCGTTTATTCTGATTTTCAACGTCGTTCGCACTAGCAATTAGATAAAAATTAACCTGATTGAACATTCTAGTCAATGTCTTTGTCTGAGTACGTTCAGCACACCGATTGTTCCAAAAAGAGTTCTGGGCCTCTTTTCTTTAGGATTGTCAACAACAGGGGAAATTAGGTTATCACTCTCTTCAGTATCTGCAATAGCAATTCTCTAATCCCCCCATGCTGAGTGAACTCCACGTCCCTCTGGTGCCACCTGTTTTATCTGCTTGATCTTTTGCAATCTAGCTCTATCATGGAGTGAACATTCTCATTAGGTTTTCCATCCTTTAAGCTCTTGCTCTCATCCATTAAGGCACTGCTGCAAGCAGCACTAGTATTAGACCCCACATTTCCCTTCTCATTATAATATTCCAAAATGATATCCTTCAAAGATGTTCAAAGCAGGCTGTTCCACACCCCTCCCAGTCCCGCCTCACTAAGGAATTCTGGCAATGCTGCTTCAACACAAGAGATTTGATCTCTGATGGCCGCAATAAACAGTCCATCTCGAGGCTTAGTACTTTCGTCACCATGAGGCCCATGGCTAAGCCTGACTGCTCTCTCAAATTCTCCCAACTTAAAACCATCCGATCGAGTTGCCGTTTCATCGATGCCGGTGGCGTGAAGTAAATGCAGATGTTCAAGAATCAGTCACGACTCGAACGCAACAAAGCACGGAGTCCAACCAAGCATGTATGCAGATTCAGCAATCCGCGAATCGTAAAGCAGAATGTCTAGAAATGAAGATGATGGGGGACGTACACATCGGCAGATTCGCTGGGCAGCAGAGGAGAAGGAATCGTCCTTCCCCCCGCCATTCGCCACCCACCCGATCCACCTGAAGCACCGATCCTCTTCCCTCTTCCCTCTTCTCCTTCTTCTTCTTCTTCTTCGCCAAGAAGAAGCGAAGAAGGAAGAGAGAGAAAGCAAATGCCGTTTTTTTTTTTTTTTTCCCTTCCTGTTTCTATAACAACAAAAATTGTAAAAAAATCTATATTACAAAAATTATCATCACAATGCCCCCCCGGCGATTTCCCAATTTTGGAGGAGAACCAAATATGAAATTCCGGATGTCACCACCATATGTGTAGTTTGGTTAATTTATATAATGTACACATAATAAAAGCCTATGCTAAATCGACCTCTCTAGAATAGTGGATATAAGGAAAAGCACTAAATTGGATTTAAGAAGGAAAAAATTTCCTTCTCTTATAAAATAATACGGGTATTTCAAATTATATATCTTGGTCGAAAGGCTTTTTTATTTTCCTTTTCATTTTTCAAAATAATCATGTCTTCCGACTTTTTTTAGAATGAAATTACTTAGTTTAGCTAATTAAAAAAAAAGAAATTAATTTTAACTTATAATACATTGTGTCTTTACACCGGTTTGGTCCGGCTCTTGATCCATTTTTATGGAATCGGTGATTTTCAGTCTAATTCTTGATTTCAAGAGAGAATGGACCATACCTAATTTTTTATTTAAGATTATATCAATAAGTTCTAAATTAGGCTATTTTCTTTCTTAAACATGGCGGTTGAAAACATATATATATTAAATATAAACTAAAATCCTCATGGAAAAAAAAATGTGGCAAGTTTTGTCAGACTAAATCAAAAACTGATAGTTTGATTATTGGTTTTAGAACTAAACAATCCGATCCCTTATTACCAATTTTGGGAATTGGTTCTCCTAGGAATTGATCACCCTAGTTTGAATGATCTTTGTGCTTAACTAGTTAAAACAAGATAGTAAATTTTTTTTATCGTGATTGTAATTGTCCTGTAATTATCATCTGAGCCCCTAAGTCTCTTTTGGATTGGTTGAGGCCATCACTTGTTTGACAAAGCTTCTTTTAGCATCGAGATTTAAGTAAAATTGATTTCATTAAGGCTTCATTTCTTTAGTAAAAATGAATGATTTAAAAAATAATTTTCTAAAAAAATAAATATATCATTTAAAAAAATGAATCAATGAAGAAAATTTTATTTTTCATGAAAATATTTAGATATGAATTATTATCAATTATAAAAATATTTTTCAATGGCTAATTATTTCAAGTGATTATTTTAGGTAAATATTTTCTATATCATTCATTTATGCCAAATAAATAAAGGGTTAGGCGCATGGCAAAGTCTTCAAGGAACATGTTTGCACATATGGCCAATCAACAATCGAAAAATACCAAAAAAATCACAAAAAAAAAAAAAAATTAAATTCTCAATTTCATAAAGTACTACAATATTTTAAATTTTAATCCCAAGAAAAAAATTTAACTCGAATAAAGTGGCTTGATAATTTTTTTTTTTGGTCGAGTCTTTACAAGCGAAGAAATTAAGAATATATTGTTGAGTAAATTTTATATAATAATCTAATAATTATATTGGTGTCCGAGGAACATGGTGCCGCCAACGGCTCATTGTATTCCTTTGCATGAAAAATGAGAATGATAATTCGCCTCCTGTCATCTCACACGAAAATTGATTTTTACATGACACTTTGAGGTGCACAAAATTTCGTTATCTAATTTGACGTATGAAAAGCCATCAATTAATTTTCTTGATTAACCAATTATAGTGAGGATTAGAGAATATTAGTGGGCTTTTTTTTTTTTTTTTGCTTGTGCTGATTGAAAAATAAAATTGTTTGATAATTTTATGGGTAGTGAAGAGTCAATAATAATTTTTTCAGACGAAAAAGAAGAGTCAATAAGTTAACAAATTATATTGCTGAGTAAATTTTATATTAAACTAATTATTATAATATTAGCGTCCGAGGAACGCGGCTTTGCATAACATTCCCGTTCCCGCCCGCACGTTGAATCATCATCTTCGTCTTCTCTTCCCTTCTTCATCATCTTCTCCCTCTCACCCATTCCTCTGCGAACGATCTCTGAATCTCGTCTCTCGCTCTCTCGCTCGCCTCTGATTTGAGGGCATTGCCAGAGAAAATCAAGCCTCTTTAGTTGAAAAGCTGACGACCCATCATCAACGCTCAGTTCCTCTTTGTTCCTCCGCTTCTGGGTCTTCTTCTGTCCTTGAAATTTCCTTTCTTTTTTTGGCAGAATTTCTGACCTACCTCTGCGGCGGGGGGCGTTCGCTGTACCATGGCTTCACCGGGCGAGGAGTGGTCGCTGGATCTTCTCCAGCAATACCTTCAGAAGAAGAATTCTCGAGAAAACGTAAGCCAGTGGTTTTCTTGTGTCATTTACACAGACTTTTTAGACTTTTATTGAAAAACAACAGACTTGTTTCCTTCTGATTCTGGGATGTGTTTTTTTTTTTTAATCACAGCTGGATAGATTCATCCCGAACCGCTCAGCTATGGACTTCGACTACGCTCGTTCTCTCTTGACTGGAGGGAAGAAGTGGAAGGAGAAGTCTGCGGTGATGTCAGCATCGAGCGAGGCGTACCAGAAGCTTCTCGCAGAGGCACTTGACATGAACCGAAGTCGAATCCTGGCCTTCAAGAACAAGCCACCGCCCCCAGTAGAGCTAATCCCAAAAAGCTGGCTCTCCCCCACTGCTTACCAGTCTAAATTCATCAAGCCCTGTCGATCCATACCCAAGGTAGCCTCAAATTCATGCCCATTGCTGTTTCTTTTATTGATGACATAAAACTTGACCGACCAGTTAGCATTTGTTCCCCGGAACATTAGTATGTACTGGTTTTGCTTGTGCTCTCAAAGACCGTAGAATTAGTGTTTTGAAATATTTTCTTTGGTTTGTCAATTGATAGACCTGCCAGAGGACGCTAGATGCTCCTAACATATCGGATGATTATAGTCTGAACTTGCTGGACTGGGGTGCCAACGACGTGGTAGCGATTGCTCTTTCCCAAACGGTGTACTTGTGGAATGCCTCCAATGGCTCTATTACAGAACTGGTGACCTTCAATAATGAGGAGGGTCCTGTCACGAGCGTGAGCTGGGCTCCTGATGGTCAGAGTATTGCCATTGGCTTACAAAATTCTCATGTCCAGCTCTGGGATTTCTCTGCTCAAAGACAGGTAAGCTGGTTGCTTCTTGTTTTGATGTGCTTTTTGCTTTTTGTTTGAGAGGAGGGTTCTTATTCAGGCTGTGCTTTTTGCTTTTTGTTTTCGTTTCCTCTCATGCAGCTGAGAACTTTAAGAGGAGGCCATCGACTCCGAGTTGGTTCCTTGGCCTGGAACAATCACGTCCTCACTACAGGAGGCATGGACTGTATGGTCATCAACAATGATGTGAGACTCAGATCCCACATTGTTGGAACCTACAGGGGGCATCACCAGGAAGTCTGCGGCCTGAAATGGTCGCCCTCGGGAAAACAGCTGGCTAGCGGAGGAAATGACAATCTCCTTTACTTGTGGGACAGATCCAGAGCCTCTTTGAATTCCGGTGCTCAGTGGCTTCACAAGATTGAAGCCCACACAGCCACTGTGAAGGCCCTTGCTTGGTGCCCATTTCAGGCGAATTTACTGGCCTCGGGAGGGAGCGACCGATGTGTTAAATTTTGGAACACATGCACGGGCACGTGTCTGAATTCAGTGGACACCGGTTCTCAGGTGTGTGCACTGTTGTGGAGCAAGAGGGAGAGGGAATTGTTAAGTTCTCACGGGCCTACTGAGAACCAGCTCATTCTCTGGAAATATCCTTCTATGCGAAGGATGGCAGAGCTAAGTGGACACACATCTAGAGTTCTGTTCCTGGCACAGGTACTACTTTGTATGCTTATCATAGTCATCTGCAATTCAGTGTAAATACTTTTGAAGTTTGGTTGTTGAATTGATCATTCTGCTGATTCTCGTTGTCATATACTTGTTTTGCAGAGTCCGGATGAATGCACGGTGGCATCTGCAGCAGCAGATGAAAGATTAATGTTTTGGCAAGTGTTTGGGATACCAGAAGTGGCTAAGCCCACACCCAAAACCTCTTCTGAGCCATTTGCCCTTTGGCACGGTATCCGTTGAACTCAACAGATTGACTGGTGCTCATCATTGTACTGCTTCTGCCCAGAATTTTTTCAGCCTATTTGCTTAACCAACATTGGATTTGGAGCTGCAAGTTGATATTCAGATGGGAGATTGTCACGTAAGTGTAGTTGCAAACTGATTGGCCATGAATTTTCAATTTCAAAAGTGCTCTTCTTTCTCCATCTAATGTCTTTCTCTTGTTTGGGTTGGTTGGAGACCTTGAGGCATGCGTTGATGATTATAGTAAATCTTTCAAAGAAGGAACTGGATACATCGGCTGTTGGATGAGTTCATGGTGTTCGTCTCTTGTCACTGATTCTTCATTGTGAGAGTTAGACATATTTAGAGCTTGACGTTTGATCCATCATAAGCCTCAAATGCCCTCTATTGCAGGTATCAGCCTCTATTACCTGTTGAGATGGTGGAGACATCGTCAGAGCTTCGTTATGAGGGGGGTACTTCTAGAAATTATTCTGTCATTATTGTCTATTAGTGACTGTTATGTGGTTTCTCTAATTTTCTTCTAGTTATGTTCCTCATTTAAATAGGGGGATCACCTAATGGGCGAGGAAGAGGTTGCGGTGGTAGAGGAAGACCAAGAAACTTTGGGAGTTGTTTCTAAGTGGTACTATATATGAAAACTTCGTAGCAAAATTCAGATCTGTTATCCACTCAAAGTGCTTTACTCTGATTTGGCGGTGATATTGTGCAATCATTGTTAGTCTTTCTCAATCTTGAAAGCAGAAAAACAGTTTCAACCGATAGCAAAGTACCATCATGAAAGTTCCCATAGTGTTTGAGTTCATAGGGGCATGACTGAAATGATATGCAGTCCATTCTTCCACACTACAGTTCAAAAAGTGGATTCCGTAGCTGGCTGATACACCTGAAGGCAGATTAGTGGACATGCTTGATTCAATCATAAGGTTGTCATCAATTTTGAATAGTCAGATCATGTTCAGACTGGCTTCTTCTGTAGATTCTTCTTGCGGGGTAATGCTTGAAGTATGACCATTATAGATTCAAAATTTGGTTGAATTGTTGCATATTGTAGGAATTCCAATCTCCTTTCAAATTCAATGCAGTCAAATAGTTGAGGACATTGTATGCATTTGTACTTTTGAATGTGCATTTGCAACAACCATAACAACTAAAGGATCATCCTTGTAAAATTTTAATTTGGAACATCACATGTACGGATGGTAGAGGTTCCATGAAGTGGTTATTTCTATGCAATTGGATCGCTGAATGATCATCTTTTTTTTTTTTTTTTTTTTTTTTTTTTCCTTATGAATTTCATCATTGTTAGCCCTGGTCTAGAATAATTAGCAGAGGGGTGATTTTAACTGCACTCAGGGATGTGAACAGTGGCATGCGGTAATATAGGGCTTAATCACATGAGTTAGGCTGTACAAGACATATAATGGGGGCCTAACTTTGGGATTGCTGTCTGGGACTTTCGAAGTAGAAGGTAGAATTAGCAAAATGTTCTGGTGCTGAAATTTATAGTGCTAATGTGGCTTAGACGATCCATCCTCTTCCTTTTCTCCTGCAGTTACATTTCCCTCCTGCTCAACTTAATTCTTCCAAATAAGGTAAGTTCTTTTACTTGCTGCCCTCATTTTGTTTTTGTTACTTAAATGATTTATTGTGCATTTGGTTATTCTATTTTGTAGATCTCTTCTTTTTTATCCCTTGACCAATTTGATTTCTAACAAGGAATTTTCTTTTACCCAATCTACTGTTCCTGCTGTTAATATCAAACATTGCAGCATTGGATGGATTTATCTCTTGCTCCCTCTGATAATATTTTCCTACACATTTGGCAGGTTTGCGGTTATGGTGCCAGATCCCAGGCTTGATAGCTCTTTTCATGATGTAGCAGACCAAGTACTGAAATCTCTGTTGGATTTTGATCCATCAGAATGGGGTTTACCCCCCTTTGACGAACAGAAAAGCTGAGAATTCGTTGGAGAATCAGACGATGTGCAATGGCATCTCCTGTCAAATTCATTTATGAAAGATGGAGGGTGATTGGGGTATACTTTATTTGGATTACGGAAATGTCATTTTTCGCATTGCTAGCATCTGTAGTTCAAAGCAATAGTGAGCTCACATTTCAGAATCATGTTCTGGATGCGGAATGTGTCACGCTGAATGCTATTTGACAAAATGAATTGTCTCCATTAGTTTGACATGAATTAGCCTGTACTGTTTGCACATATGCTTGTTCGGTGTTTTGGTCATGCAGAAAGAGGTCACTGAGCAAGAAATTAACCCAGCATATTGAGATCATTTCTATCTGTACCCTTTCATTCTGCAGGCTCAATCTGAGGTTTGAGGTGTAGATGTGTTGGCGACACTCTGAAGGAAAACCCTTCTTCCATACTCTGTTTCCTGCATCTGACAGTGGAGGAAGAAGCCGCAAGAGTTTCTGAGTTCATCTGGGATAATTATACTTGCCAGTGTGGATTTTTTGGTTGGTGTCACTTTTGACCGAGAGAAAGCCTGTGTCAATTTGATTTCTGTAAATTGTGTTACATGATCGGATCAGTTTATTTAGGAGAATAATTATGTCGGAGGAATCCGGACAGTAGAAAGTGCATCTGTCCTTGCGAGGATGAAAATGGGCAACGAGTGCGGGCATGACTCGCGTTGCTTCCATTAAGATTTCTTTGAACATGGTTGTTTTCTTGTGCTACAGTCTTGGGGTTGTTTTGGAGTTTCACAGGCTGGTTCGGGCTTTCTCCCCTGACCGATTATATGGGTAAAGTCCTATATGATCTGTGTGAATGCCATGGTTAGTCCTGTTTTGCTTGAAGACCGCTCTCTTTGAATCGTCGACTTGATAGTGGAAATTATGGTTCTTCGACTAATTAAAGATTCGGACAGGACATCGCTAGTTATTGTGCTTGAAATTGAAAGACGATTTTGGACCAAGAAAAGGAGCAAGAATTTCATCATTTGGGTTCTGATGCTGATGAAATGAAATCACTAGTGATAACACAAGTCCTTATAAAATAATAAGAAAAGCAAATGCTTAATCGACTAAAGGGAATTAAATAACTGGAATGATCGGAATTTCAAATGGAATGACTGCAAATAGATCGTAAGAACAAAGAACATCAACGGAAGTAAATCCTCTTCTTCATATGTTTTCCTTGAGTGCACCAAACAGATATCGGTTTCCCTCTTTTTAAATTGACATGACTTGATACGAAGCCACTTCCTTAGCTCGGTCAATGGATATGGTAAATTTTCCTCACGACACTTGATTCTATCACCACCACTCTGTGAGTTTGGTGGAAAACTAATAATTTGAATAATATTTCGTAAGAACGATCGCTAACAAAATGAATAACGATTAACTTCTTTTCATTATTCAAGAAAATATTTAGACATAAATTATTCTCAACAATAAAAATATTTTTCATTGGCTAATTATTAAAAATGATACAAACAATCATTTTATGAAAAATATTTTATAAAATCGTTTATTTCACGAAAAATAAACGGAGGCTAAAGTTTTTAAGTTATTTAGTCGGGCATTTATCCTGCTTGGACAAGCCCGTACTTACTTGTTTAGGGAGAGTCCCTAAAAGATTGTTATTGCTTATGATCATACTGTCCCTTTCCCTCATAATCCAAATGCTTCTTTACTCATTACTCAACCTTCATTACATTGCACTTAGGTCTTGTCGTTTGGAAGTCATCTGACATTTACAATCCCCATTTTGCTCTCCAAAAACCCCGTCTCCTAGGACGCTGCTTACACACCTGAATCATTTCGCGCAATGGTCATTTTCACGTATGTGCGGAAAAGAAGAAGAAGTTAGAACTTGTTTTCCTTTCATATCAATGTGATTCTAATCATCAATGTATGCGTGAGTTGCATTGTATTTCTGTCGTCAAGGGTTAACATTAAAAGTAAGCATCCATGCGAGATTGGGAGTTCAGATTCGTCGATGCAAATGCAAATGCAAATCACATCACATGGTTCAAGAAAAGCTTTCTGCTTCTCTGACAAATGGATCTCACTCACATGCATACAAACATACATGAGCTTGGCATATCCATTATGATTGGCCATCTAAAATGTCAGTATAAAGCAGAAAACAGACGATGAACTAGTGATCTTTTTATTATTGTACATTGACTGACGATTTTTTTGCTGTTCCTAGCTCTTGAACCTTTTTGAGTATTAAAACATATGTATAATTCCTTTGCGTTTCTTAATATGTCTATCGAAAGGGCGCTTACTTTATATTTCATCGCTTTCTCTTCGGAAGCCAATTTCATTCAGCATTGCATGATTGATTCCTGTGCAAATGGTCGTGGCATGGTCCTGCTGCAATTTTTCCCATGAAGTGCAACATGCTGAACTTTAAGATGTTGGGAAATTGTCGGTGATGCATCGGTAAGCGTTTAACGCAATTTTGCCATTTGCGAGTCCTTTCTTTCCTTGGCGGCTTTACTTTAAAAACAGGGATGGGATGATTGTTATTTTGTTTTTTGCTCTTAATAGGTAATGGGAAATGACTTATCTTTGATACAGTCCGATGATGACTGGGCTGGAAGTGCATTGCAAGCGATATCATGCTCTGAATTTTCCTCTTTCTCCAAACAACTGAGCGGGTCAAATTTTCTAATTGAACAAGGAACAAACAACATCAGAAACCGCAGTATTTTCTTTCATGAATGTAAAGGCAAATGTTACTAAGACATGGAGAGAGCATCTTTTTGCTTTTAATGCACCAAGCAGTTCCAAAGTAATCACAGCAAATTACTAAATCCATCAGAAAAGGAAAGAAAGAAAAAGAAAAGAGAGAGAATTCATTTCTTATTAGAAAATCTTACAAGCTAAAACTAACTACTCAGGATCTTCTACTTCTACTTTGCTACGACATCCCTCTCGAGCCACTTGAGCATGCATATGCAATGAAAGAAATGTGAACGTGGTATCTTTATCGCTTTACCTGCCCCATTCAGTTCCTCTGAACAAATACAACATCCGTCACTGTCTCGGACCGAGCAGTTCTTTCGCTACTTTTCAATGGTGCTTCTGGAGACACCCCGCGTAACTTGATTGGGATCTTACTCATATCCTCCAATAGAGGCTTCCTCAAGTGTCCCCCAGTTCAATTTCCTCTTTGGTGGCCAATTGCATGTTCATTGTCATGTCGAACCGTCAATAGCCGTGATCTGATCCTCAAAAGGCCGTGTGCATAAAAACTCTTCTAATATCAAAGCCAAAAGCTGTGACGAATGTCCAAAGCATCAAGAACTCTCTTAGTGGGCGTTTCACAAGGGATTGCCATGGTAGGATGCAGGGTGGCATCTCAAGCGACTGACTCAACTCCGAAAATGTAATGTCTCGAAAATTTATTGGCAGTTCCTGTTGATCGACGAAGACTAGCAGATGGTGCCACTTGACTGAGAAGTTGAAGATAGTGATTGACAGGCTAGAAAAATCAAAATTTCTTGCCTTCAGACCCAAATTATATCCGCAATAGACTGTCTCCTCCGTGTTGCTGTTATCAAGAGTGGATTGAAGAGGATTTCATGGGTAATGTTGAAATGCTATCACGAGAAAAGCCCAGGATATTTTTTTGTGAAATATCCTAAATTAAATCAAACCTTGATGGAAGATTAAGACCTTGATAGAAGGTTAAGATTAACACTTGATTATAGTCACCAGAGAGTAAAAATATAGACCTAACTTCAAAGCAAACTTCACTTTCTTGAACTTTGATTTTCAAAAGTGGCCAACCATTCAATGTGGCTAGTAGAGCGTAAATAGCACTAACTAGTATAAAATCTTAAGATATGTAACTATAATAACATCACATAATGATAAAATTGTCATATCTAGTCAATAGCACGATCACAATTCGATTAATTTTAGAGTACATTTATCTTAGTGGAAAAGATAGCTTAATTTCAGTTTTGTTTGTGTAAAAGTGATAAAAGAAATTTGTAAATTTAGAGTACATTTCTCTAATTGAACTTTAATTTTTTTAAAAATTCTTATCCATGCAATGTGCATGAGCATGTGGCGAGTATATTTGTAAGGGAAAAAGCCATTAAAAATCCCAAATTACACTTATTATAACACTTTACCCTAAAATTATACTTATGTGATCTACCCCACTTATACCAATGTGAATGTGTCACACATATAATTTTAGGGTTTTTAGTGTCAAAAAAATAATTTGGGGCAAATGCGTCACATATGTCATAAAAAAAGCTTGGAGTAAATATGTTACATGGGTAGAAGTTTGGGTTTTTTGCTGTTATAAAATAAGTTTGAGATAAATGTGAGGATTATTGGTGTTTTTTTTTTCCCTATTTGTAAATAATCACTAAGTCTTCTACATACAATCTTCTTTCTTAACCAAAATGACATCATGCAAAATTCGATTATCAAGATTCGCAATTCGTTAAAGTAAAAAAGGGAATTATAATTTGTCTCCTATTATCTTATGGACATTGATTTCGACATGATATTTTAAGGTGCGTAGAATTTGGTTGTATGAAAAAATCACCAATAAATTTTTTTGATTAATTAATTATAGCGATGATTAGAGGACATTAGTGGGGTTATTTTTTTTTCTCCTTTTCTAGTGCGGATCGAAAAATAAAGTGGCTTGATAATTTTTTTTTTTTTTTTTGGTCGAGTCTTGACAATTTTAATGGGCAGCGAAGAAATTGACAATGCATTGTTGAGTAAATTATATAAAATAAGCTAATTATTACATTTGCGTCCGAGGAACGCTGCCGCCAACGGCTCATTCTGTTCCTCTACATAACAATTCCCGTTCCCGCCCGCAACGTTGATTCAAAAATCATCGATCATCATCTTCGTCTTCTCGTTCCTTCTTCATCATCTTCTCCCTCTCACCCATTCCTCTGCGAATGATCTTTAGCTGTTAGCTGCTCTCTCCCTTCCTTCCTTCTCAAGCTGCTCTCTGAATCTCGCTCTCTCGCTCGCCTCTGATTTGAGGGCATTGCCAGAGAAAATCAAGCCTCTTTAGTTGAAAAGCTGACGACCCATCATCAACGCTCAGTCCCTCTTTGTTCCTCCGCTTCTGGGTCTTCTTCTGTCCTTGAAATTTCCTTTCTTTTTTTGGGCAGAATTTCTAACCTACCTCTGCGGCGGGGGCGTTCGCTGGACCATGGCTTCACCGGGCGAGGAGTGGTCGCTAGATCTTCTCCAGCAATACCTTCAGAAGAAGAATTCTCGAGAAAACGTAAGCCAGTGGTTTTCTTCTGATTCTGGGATGTGTTTTTTTTTTTTTATAATCACAGTTGGATAGTGAGAAAGATGAAGAACTTCAAACAAGACTTGTGAAAGATGAAGAACTTCAAACAAGATCAAGTGCACAAATCTGAAGACAATTTGTATTTCCAAATGATGATCATATCATTGTATTTCAGTACAATTGAAAAACAGAATGTGAAGAAACTTCTGTTGTTCTATTCTTCTCAGATCAAATGTACTTAACTTGCTTCAGAGTTTCGGATTTGAGCTGTTCTTCATTCTCCGAAAGTTTCTTCTCTTCTGTATCAAGATTCCTTCTGCACTCATTGATGATCTCGATACATTGTTCTCTCAAATCTTGCGACCTCTCTCTCTCTCTCTATTTCTATCTGTTCTTACTTACTTCTTATGTAAAGCAAAGCAAGAGTACTTATACCAGAATATGTAACAGCACTTAGTTACAAAGGAAAACAGAATACAAGTAACTACTTTAACAGAAAGAATCTATTTGACTAAGCCTTAAGACTTTGGCAATCCGAGTCATTAAGCCCTCGAGCATCTTCGTTCATTGATCATCTGGCTATCCGAGTTATTAAGCCCTCGAGCATTCTCGTTCATTGATCATCGATCCAGTCATCTTCATTTCTCGGATTCAGTCCTCTGTTTTGGTCCCTCTGTTTTTGCTTCGCATTTGAGCATCTTCGTTACTTTTATACTTAACATCCCCCCGCAAATTGGGAAGGGATTGAATCCCATTCCTAATTTGGTGCGAAGAGACAAGATGAGCTGAGTGAGAAAGAGACTTAGTAAATATGTCGCTATTTGAAGATGACTTGGAACATGTTGAACAAAAATGGAACCAGATGATACTTTTTCTCGAACAAAGTGGAAATCAACTTCTATGTGCTTTGTTCGAGCATGTAAGACAGATTGGCTGTGAGAGAAATAGCTGATTTATTGTCACAGAATAGTGATGTAGCTTTTGTGAGAGGAATTCCAATATCGCGTAGAACAAAACCAATCCAAGTTAACTCACTGTTGTAGATGCTAATGCTCGATATTCAGCTTCGTGGAAGACTTTGAAACAGTAGCTTGTTTCTTGGCTGACCATGAAATCAAGTTTGAACCTAAGAAGGTGCAAAATCCTGTAGTAGATCGGCGAGTAATAGGGCAACCTGCCCAATCAGCATCTGAAAAACCATAGAGATTTGCTAAACTATTAGAGTGAAGATAATAGCCAAGATGAACAGTTCCTTTGACATATCTTAACACTCGTTTTAATTGATGAAGATCAGCCATTGTGGGGTGTTGCATCTTCTGACAAAGGAGATTTGTTGCAAATGCTAGATCTGGTCGAGTGATAGTTAAGTATTGAAGACCTCCTACTAAGCTTCGTATTCGTAGGATCCATCAAAGGAACTTCAGCATTTGTCATAGTATTTGGCCGCAATGGTAGAGGTGTCGAAATTGGTTTGCGTCTATCATTCGTGCTCTTCCGAGTAGATCAACCGCATATTTTGTTTGACATAAGAACAAGGTCTCGTATTGTATGTTTCACTTCAATACCTAGGAAGTAATGAATATCGCGAGATCTTTCATTTGGAAGTGAAGACTAAGATTCTGGATTAATGCATTTAAGAATTGAGTAGAGCTTCCTGTAAGAATGATATCATCAACATAGAGAAGTAATAAGATTGTATCTGATTCAGTATGAAGCACAAACAGAGATGGGTCAGCTGTACTGCAGACAAAGCCAATTTCAAGAAGAAAGTTGCTGAATTTTTCAAACCATGCTCTTGGTGCTTGTCGAAGTCCATATAATGACTTGTGAAGAAGACAGACATGGCTTGATTTTTGAGAATCAATGAAGCCAGGTGGCTGTTCCATGTAAACAGTTTCATGTAAATCTCCATGAAGAAATGCATTCTTTACATCTAGTTGGTGTATTGTCCATTTTCTTGTGAGAGCTATAGAAAGTACTATACGTATTGTAGCATGTTTCACAACCGGACGAATGTTTCAAAGTAAAATCCAGTCCTGCTTCTTGATGGAATCCTTTGGCTACCAGGCGAGCCTTGAGTCTTTCTAGACTACCATCGGGTGTGAGTTTAGTCTTGAACACCCACTTCTGACCTACAACATTCATCTGGTCTGTTCTTGGAACTAATGTCCAAGTATGATTATTATGGAGGGCACTCATCTCTTCTTGCATAGCATTGTACCATCCTGTATTAGCTAATGCAGACTTAATGGATCTTGGTTCCATAGGAACATGATACTCAGCCAAGCAAGCATACCTTGGATTTGGCTTGATAATACCTGATCTGAGTCGGGTCTGCATGGGATGACTATTAACATTTCTCTGAGAAGAAGATAGATCACGAGTGTGTTGTTACGTGTCGAACTAATATTGCTATGCAGAATATCCGAGAAAGATGAAGAATTCGACCAGATTGAGTTTACGTGATAACATCATTTTGTCTTGATGTCAGAGGAATATCTTGGAACTGTATTGATGCTGATGAAGTCTGTTGATGCACCTGCTGATTTTCATAATTATCCATAGTAGGATGATATTGACTTCTCCTTTCTGACTGATGGGGAATACTTTGCTTTGCTATATCCTTGTTTGAAGATTCGAGCAATTTGACTCCTTCAATCCACTGTCTATACAAAGAAGTATATTGACCATATTCATTGATCACCATTTTTGTGAAAGGAAATGATGTTTCATCGAAAGTAACATGTCTACTGATATATATACGATTATCGTAGGTACAAGGCATCTATAGCCTTTATGCGATCTTTGTATCCTAGAAAAATACAAGGAAGTGATCTAGGATCGAACTTGTGTCTTGAATAAGACCTTAAGCATGGATAACATGCACAACCAAATACCCGTAAATGATCATCACGTGGCTGAGTATTATGAATCTTTCTATATGGTGTATCCATGTTTAGCTTTGGTGTTGGAAGCCTGTTTATAAGGTAGTTTGCTGTAACAAAGGCATCGACCCAAAACTTCAGTGGGATCTTGGAATGATATAGCATAGCCAATCCCAATTCAACAATATGTCTATGTTTTCTTTCAGAAACTCCATTCTGTTCAGGAGTGTGAGGACAAGATAGCTGTTGTTTTATTCCACAACTTTGCAGATGGTCTTGAAACCTTCTACTTACAAACTCTCCCCCTCCATCACTTTGAAAGATTTTAATCTTGTGATTGTATTGTTTTTCGACTAATGTCCGGAATCGACTAAAGATATCAAAGAATTCAGATTTCAATTTCATTGGATATAACCAACCTGTATCGTGAGAAATCGTCAACAAAAATCACATAGTATCTAAACTTTTGTAAGGAGTCTACTCGGTGATGGTCCCGGATGTCACAGTGGACCTTTTCTAATGATGAAGTTGATATGGAATTCGACAGAGGAAATGATAGAGCTGTACTTTTAGCTATTTGACAGCTGCTGCAAATTTTTGAAGAAACTGAAGTAACTGAAGTGACATGAATTAGTTTCTGATGATGTAGATAATCCACTACTTGAGTATTCGCATGAGCCAATCTTTGGTGCCATACTTCTGCATTGACTGCTTTCTGTCTTTGAGTGAAAAAGGCTGTTGCAGTCTGTGTATTGACTTGATAAAGGCCCTTAGTCTTCTTTCCGAGCTGAATTGTTGCCTTGGTATTGTTGTCCTTTACATAAACACCAAGTTTATCAAAGATGAAAGTGCAAGGGTAGTCATCGTAGCTTAGATCTGAAAGAAGATTCTTCTTTATTTCGTGTACTATAAGAACATCATTAAGAGGTAATGTGTTTTTACATTTTGTGGTAAGTGTTACCGAGTGTGTGTAATGGTAAACAAGATCCATTTCCAACCATTACCGTATCGAGACCTTGATATTTAGAAGAAGTATGAAGAATACGTAATTCGAACCGATATGAGCAAAGTGGCTCCCCGTGTCGGGGTACCATTCACTTCCTTTAGGATCTTCAATATGAATTCTTTGTCGGAGCGCTGGAATCTCTTCTACTTGATAGGAATTGTCAAACCGGTACCAACAGCGGAGAGCATCATGCCCAGGTCGCTTACATATTTGACATTCTAGTCTAGCGACCTCTGTGTTTTTCCCATCCTGCAAACTTTCCTTTGAGTTTAACAGAGGAGGATAAGATTTGTTGTTTTGATACCTTTGAGGTTGTGTGGCATAAGGTCGAAATCCCTGTGCTATTGAAGGAAAGACATTCTTTGGCCTCAGATATTGATCTCCTGGTCTTTGAAATGCTGCATTTTTCTCGTAATTCGATTTCTTTCGGTGTAACCAATCATTCTTCCTCTATTACCAGCCATTTTGCCTCGGCCAAAACTACGACCACCCCTATAACTTCCTCTCTGAGCTAGAAAACCAGTAGATTGTGAAAGATATTCTTCATCAGTACTTTCTTTAGGATACATTTGAATCTTCCTTTGGCCAAAATAAGCCAGATTAGGATTGAACTGACTTCTGGAGTAAGTCTTCATTCTAGATTCAAATCTCTCTAGTTGAGCTATAACTTCATCATAGTCGTTGAGGCTTCAAACAATATATGGTGGTTCGAAGTTGTTCATATTCGGACTTAGTCCTTCTAGTATACCAAAGATCTTGGTTATTTCATCTCTTGGTTTACCAATAGCATTCAACCGATCACATATATTTTTGTATTCTCGAGATAAGTCGAGAGGTTTTGATCAAGTTTCGGCAAGACCGTAATTTTCCTCTAAGCTCGAACTCCTTTGCTATTGATTTTTGTGTAAATCGTTTTAGAAGAGAGCGCCATACATCAAAGGATGTTTCTAAACCGATGATTAGACTTAGAATATTCTCAGTGACGGCCCCACTAATCCATGATGAGATCAACTGATCTGTTCTTGTCCAATCAATGTAATCAGGATTAACAAGTTCTGAATCACATCCTTCATCATTGTTGTGCAACATTCGTGAAGGAGCTACAACATCACCATTAACAAAACCGAAGAGGTCTTGACTCTTCGGGAACCTTTGAATTTGAGCTTGCCACAACAGAAAATTGTCTTCGGCGAGCTTGATTGTAACAAAGTTCGAGATGTTTACATGTATTGGAAATGGATATTTTGGTGATCTTATTGCCATTTCTTCAAACTTTTCAGATCAAACCAAGTTATACAAACAACCTACAGCTCTGATACCATGAGAAAGATGAAGAACTTCAAACAAGACTTGTGAAAGATGAAGAACTTCAAACAAGATCAAGTGCACAAATCGAAGACAATTTGTATTTCCAAATGATGATCATATCATTGTATTTCAGTACAATTGAAAAACAGAATGTGAAGAAACTTCGTTGTTCTATTCTTCTCAGATCAAATGTACTTAACTTGCTTGAGTTTCGGATTTGAGCTGTTCTTCATTCTCGAAAGTTTCTTCTCTTCGTATCAAGATTCCTTCTGCACTCATTGATGATCTCGATACATTGTTCTCTCAAATCTTGCGACCTCTCTCTCTCTCTCTATTTCTATCTGTTCTTACTTACTTCTTATGTAAAGCAAAGCGAGTACTTATACCAGAATATGTAACAGCACTTAGTTACAAAGGAAAACAGAATACGTAACTACTTTAACAGAAAGAATCTATTTGACTAAGCCTTAAGACTTTGGCAATCCGAGTCATTAAGCCCTCGAGCATCTTCGTTCATTGATCATCGGCTATCCGAGTTATTAAGCCCTCGAGCATTCTCGTTCATTGATCATCGATCCGGTCATCTTCATTTTACGGATTCGGGTCCTCTTTTTGGTCCTCTGTTTTGCTTCGCATTTGAGCATCTTCGTTACTTTTATACTTAACAGATAGATTCATCCCGAACCGCTCAGCTATGGACTTCGACTACGCTCGTTCTCTCTTGACTGGAGGGAAGAAGTGGAAGGAGAAGTCTACGGTGATGTCAGCATCGAGCGAGGCGTACCAGAAGGTTCTGGCAGAGGCACTTGACATGAACCGAAGTCGAATCCTGGCCTTCAAGAACAAGCCACCAACCCTTGAGTAGAGCTAATCCCAAAAAGCTGGCTCTCCCCACTGCTTACCAGTCTAAATTCATCAAGCCCTGTCGATCCATACCCAAGGTAGCCTCAAATTCATGCCCATTGCTGTTTCTTTTATTGATGACATAAAACTTGACCGACAAGTTAGCATTTGTTCCCCGGAACATTAGTAGGTAGTACTGGTTTTGCTTGTGTTCTCAAAGACCGTAGAATTAGTGTTATGAAATATTTTCTTTGGTTTGTCAATTGATAGACCTGCCAGAAGACGCTAGATGCTCCTAACATATCGGATGATTATAATCTGAACTTGCTGGACTGGGGTGCCAACGACGTGGTTGCGATCGCTCTTTCCCAAACGGTGTACTTGTGGAATGCCTCCAATGCCTCTACGACAGAACTGGTGACCTTCAATAATGAGGAGGGTCCTGTCACGAGCGTGAGCTGGGCCCCTGATGGTCAGCATGTTGCCATTGGCTTACAAAATTCTCATGTCCAGCTCTGGGATTTCTCTGCTCAAAGACAGGTAAGCTGATTGCTTCTTGTTTGATAGCATTAGTGTTTCACTTGTGGCTGACGGGTTGTTATTCAGGCTGTGTTTTCTGCTTTTCATTTTCGTTTCCTCTCATGCAGCTGAGAACTTTAAGAGGAGGCCATCGACTCTGAGTTGGTTCCTTGGCCTGGAACAATCACGTTCTCACTACAGGAGGCATGGACTGCATGGTCATCAACAATGATGTGAGACTCAGATCCCACATTGTTGGAACCTACAAGGGGCATCACCAGGAAGTCTGCGGCCTGAAATGGTCGCCCTCGGGAAAACAGCTGGCTAGCGGAGGAAATGACAATCTCCTTTACTTGTGGGACAGATCCAGAGCCTCTTTGAATTCCGGTGCTCAGTGGCTTCACAAGATTGAAGCCCACACAGCCACCGTGAAGGCCCTTGCTTGGTGCCCATTTCAGGCGAATTTACTGGCCTCGGGAGGGAGCGACCGATGTGTTAAATTTTGGAACACATGCACGGGCACGTGTCTGAATTCAGTGGACACCGGTTCTCAGGTGTGTGCACTGTTGTGGAGCAAGAGGGAGAGGGAATTGTTAAGTTCTCACGGGCCTACTGAGAACCAGCTCATTCTCTGGAAATATCCTTCTATGCGAAGGATGGCAGAGCTAAGTGGACACACATCTAGAGTTCTGTTCCTGGCACAGGTACTACTTTGTATGCTTATCATAGTCATCTGCAATTCAGTGTAAATACTTTTGAAGTTTGGTTGATGAATTGATCATTCTGCTGATTCTCGTTGTCATATACTTTTTTGCAGAGTCCGGATGAATGCACGGTGGCATCTGCAGCAGCAGATGAAAGATTAATGTTTTGGCAAGTGTTTGGGATACCAGAAGTGGCTAAGCCCACACCCAAAACCTCTTCTGAGCCATTTGCCCTTTGGCACGGTATCCGTTGAACTCAACAGATTGACTGGTGCTCATCATTGTACTGCTTCTGCCCAGAATTTTTTCAGCCTATTTGCTTAACCACCATTGGATTTGGAGCTGCAAGTTGATATTCAGACGGGAGATTGTCGCGTAAGTGTAGTTGCAAACTGATTGGCCATGAATTTTCAATTTCAAAAGTGCTCTTCTTTCTCCATCTAATGTCTTTCTCTTGTTTGGGTTGGTTGGTGATCTTGAGGCATGCGTCGATGATTATAGTAAATCTTTCAAAGAAGGAACTGGATACATCGGCTGTTGGATGAGTTCATGGTGTTCGTCTCTTGTCACTGATTCTTCATTGTGAGAGTTAGACATATTTAGAGCTTGACGTTTGATCCATCATAAGCCTCAAATGCCCTCTATTGCAGGTATCAGCCTCTATTACCTATTGAGATGGTGGAGACATCGTCAGAGCTTCGTTATGAGGGGGGTACTTCTAGAAATTATTCTGTCATTATTGTCTATTAGTGACTATAATGTGGTTTCTCTAATTTTCTTCTAGTTATGTTCCTCATTTAAATAGGGGGATCACCTAATAGGCGAGGAAGAGGTCGCAGTGGTAGAGGAAGACTGAGATCTAAAGGTATTGCATTCACAAAGCTGAATAATTTTTTAGATCGCATGTAATGGGCTCAAGGCCCGTCCGCCCATGCTGGGCCCAAAAAGGCCCAGCCCACGGGAATAGGGCCCGTGGATGGGGGAAGGTATAAAAGGGAGAGAGAGAGAGAGAAGACACCCTTTGGCCATTCCAACGTACGCTTCTCACTCTCTCTTTCCCTCCAAATGCTTAAGGCACGTTGTTTCCCTTTCAAAGCGAATTGACATAATCGGATCAGAATTTCTTCCTCGATCTTCAGCATTGGTGTTTAATCTGTGACTAACAAGGTATGCTCGAATCCGTGGTGTGCTCTACAATCGGTGATACGTGTTATTCCAGGGCTTCGTTTTCCGCATTGATTTAGGGGTTTGATTTAGTGTCGAATTCGGTTTTCGGGATCCGTTATTCCCAACATTGGTATCAGAGCCCTAGTTCACTTTTTCCAGATCAATTTGATGTTTTTTGATTGATTTTTCGCGAAAAATTTTCGGTCGTACGGATCAAGGCGAAAAATCCCGACACCCGAGCGTTTTTCGGCCATTTTTCTGAGCTTTCGTAAGTCGAAATCAAATTCTGAATACATGGGAAGAAAGGCGACGTCGAGACGAGTCCGGCGACATGTCGCACGCTGCCGGGAGATGCCGCACACGCCCGGAGGCGTTGGATTGCCAAGCACGTGCGGCACACCCGCCGGTCGGCGAACCGGCGCGTGCACGCCGCCGGCGGGCGAACCGGCACGCGCCGGTCCGCAAACCGACGCGTGTTGACGTCATGCGATGACGTCATCGTGACGTCATCCAACGGTCGGTAACCGCTTGGATGACGTCATTACCGACGACGTTTCGCCGGGCGGTCACCGGCCGGTGACCTGACCGGCGATCGACCGACCCGACCCGAACCGCAGAGACCCGGCACGTGTCGGATGACGTCTGCGTGACGTCATCCCGCACACGCGCGCGGCACGTGCGTCGGTTCGCTCGAGCCGGCCCGATCGGTCCGTTCGGTCCGACCGGTCTATCCGGTCCGACCGGTCCAACGTCCGACGACCGTTGACCGTTGACCGTTGACTTTGACCATTGACCGTTGATCCGAAAAAAAAAAAAAAAAAAAAAAAAAAACAAGAAGAAAAGAATGTGTTTCTTTTTCACTCATGTCTATGTGGGTTATAAGTAATCCATTTTTAATTCTGCATTTGTTGCATGAATTTTGAAAAATTATGTATTTTCCCTTATATTTATTATGGATTATAAGTGATCCATTTTTTGTTCTGCATTTGTTGCAGGAATTATGATGCATTATGCATGGATACCTGCAATCCCAAGAATAGACGATGGAAATGCAAGACTTAAAAGGCTGATGTCAGAATTAGCTAATTATCGGTGACATGATGGTAATTTAGTATCACAGGTGGTCAGGGTCAATAAGATGATATAGGAAATCATCTGGAATGGTTATCTTATGCCGGATTTTGAGAAGGTGCCGGCTTTGATGAACACTCTTCCACCTGAATGGCAAGTAGTGTTAGGTCGGCTATGGGAGGTCAACGTGGTCTCGGGTTATAGGAGGCTGGTGGAAGCTTTTATAAGAGAGCACTATAGGATTGAGTTAACCAAAACTTCAACCCTTAGGTTGAGCGCCACATGGCGCGAGTGAATGCGCTTTGGTGGCGACATGAATGCTCTCCAAAAGTTTTTCCATGGTTGGCAAATGTGCCTTCAGTTTTCTCAGATGTTTTGACTGATAGATTAGAAGGGAATTCCCTATTTATTTCTTTGATTAATTATGTAATGTTTACTATATGATTGTTGTTGATGTAACAACCGATATGTTAGTTGTATTATGTAAAAGCACTGTTATTCTATTGGATGTTAGATAATATTTGATTTCTTTTACTGCTGATTGCTGTGGGTAGTTAGCTATGGGTAGTTAATAGAAGTTTTTGTAACTTCATAGAATTTATTTGCATAAGAAAATTATATTAATAATAATTTTGAGTTCGGATTTTGGAGGATGATTGGAAACATATTGACTTTTTTGATTCTGAAGCCTTACTTGAAATTATTCATTAATGATGGGTCTATGCAAATAGGGATGCATAAATGATAGGCATTAATTATTCGTGCATGTATGTTTAATGTGTTCAGATCGATGGTTCAGCAACTAAGAATGTAATTGCTGATATGAACGGCAACAATTGTGAAATATTGAATATGAAGATTCAATATGTGCTGGAAAAACAAGAAGTACTAAAAGCTCTTGACCATATTATGGAAGATCTAGAGGATGATGTGCGCCACCTTGAGCTAGTAAAGGACTGCCTATCGACATTTGAGCCGAAAATAGAAATTGGCTATGCTGGTTCTAGCTCAGAAAGGGCTTTGTGCTCTAAGCACAATCGTATTGATTCGTTTAATATATGACAATGCAAATGATAAGTCCTTATTGCAAGAAATCAAGAGTTACCTAACACAAGAGAGGAAAACGTCCTCAAGTGAAGAAAATGTCAAGGGTGAGGTGTTACAATTGTGACAAAAAATGTCATTATGCTCGCGACTGTCATGAGCCAAAGAAGGTATACACCTCTTGTACATTTGAGAACTTTGCTTATGTGTCAAGTTCTGCATTATAGGCTGAATCTAATCCTTTGTGGAATGTAGATTCAGGAGCGACAGACCATGTAGCAAAGGATAGAGGATCCTTCGTGGAATTCCGACGATACCAACTGGAACTAAGTGGATCTATATTGGAAATAACTCAAGAGCTGAAGTTAAAGGGATTGGCACCTACCAATTGAACATGCATGGTGGACGCATCTTGATGTTCTATATGCTCTGGAGATTCGTCGAAATTTAGTGTCTATCTTAGTGTTGGTTAAGCTTGATTTTGGTATGAACTTCCATAATAAAGGTGTAGATTTGTGTTTAGATACAAACTACTATGGTTGTGGTCACTTACTGAATGGTTTTATTATACTAAATGTTGACTATGATGATATCAATATGTTATTCCCTTGTTTCATGTCTTCTACCTTATATGATAATGATGTGAATATGGTGGCATGCTAGACTTGGTCATATGGGCCAACAATATATGAATAGACTAGCCAAAGAGGGCTTATTGGGCAATATTGAAAAAGTCGATTTGTCCATATGTGAGCATTGCATAGTAGGGAAAATGACAAGGAAACCATTTGGAAAAGGTAAAAGAGCTAAATTTCCTCTACATTTAATCCATTTGGGCGTCTGTGGTTCAAATGAATGTGAGAGGAAGGCAAGGGGCTGTTTATTTCATCACTTTTTTTTTATAGATGATTATACTCGAGTCGGATATGTCTATTTGATTTATCATAAATCTAAAGCATAAGTTGTTTCAGAAGGTTTATGAACCAGCGAGAAAATCAATTAGACAAGAAAATAAAGGTATTTAGATCCGATCGGGGTTGAGAATATTTATCGATAAGTTCAGAAAATTATGTGATGAAAAAGGAATAGAAAGATAGTTGTCTATTCCATATACTCATCAACAAAATGGTGTTGCAGAGAGAATAAACAGAACCCTACTGGAATTGTTAGGTCCAAGATGGTGCATGCTAACTTACCTATCACTTTTTGGAGTGATGTGTTGTTAACTGCTGCCTATATACTTAACCGGGTGCCTTCCAAATCAGTTATTTATACTTCATATGAGTAATGGACAGTTAGAAAACCGGACTTAAGTTTTCTTAAGCCATGGGGTTGTGCTGCCTATACTCATAAGTCTTCTCACAAGTTTGGGAAATTGGGTCCCAAAGGAAAGAAGAGTATTTTAATGAGATACTCCGAACACTCAAAATGGTATGTGTTCATAAGTGAGCAGGAAAGTGGGAGTATAACTGAATTTGAATCACGGGATGTCACATCCTTAGTGGATGAATTTCCTAAGAGGGGCGAAATAAGAGAAAATAACTCTCTATTTGAAACATTAGATCAAGATAATGATGTCAGTGGAGTTTGCCCAAGTGGGAGTAATATGAGATATAATGAATTGAATTCAACTCATTCTCAATTGCAACCACCTGATGTGACGACATCATCATTACCTAATCCAAGTGGGAGCATGATGGAGAATGATGTGCTAAGTGTACAATCTCCCATACGGTGAACAAGTCGCCAAAGTATTCCCCGTCGATATTTTGACATTGAAAGGGAAACTTTTATGGTTGCTCCACAAGATGAGGATGAGCCAAGAAATATTAATGAGGCTCTAAATTGCCCTAATAAGGAAAAATGGATTCATGCAATGAAAGAGGAAATTGAGTCAATGAAATCAAACCAAAGTCTGGGAACTGGTTGATCTTCCAAAAGGACACAAATCTATTGGGAACAAGTGGGTTCTCAAAATAAAGCGAAAGACTGATGGCTCGATAGAAAGGCATAATGCTCGCCTTGTGGCGAAGGGGTATAATCAACAGGAATGAATTGATTATGAAAATACGTTTTCTCCTGTAGTGAGATTTACCTCGATTCGCATAATTCTAGCAATAGTGGTTAGTATGGATCTTGAGTAATATCAAATGGATGTAAAGACTGCTTTCCTCAATGGAGAATTAGAGGAAGGAACATATATGGAACAACCTGCTGGTTTCATAGTGAAAGGCCAAGAAGAAAAGGTATGTCGACTTTGGGGGTCGATATATAGCCTAAAGCAGTCGTCAAGACAATGATATATACGTTTTCATAATACCATAATGACATATGACTTTACAATGATAGATGATGATCATTGTGTATATATCAAAATATCCAATAATCAATTTGTGATCATATCATTATATGTTGATGATATACTAATTGCCGGAAGTAATATGGAGTTTGTTAATAATATCAAGAGTTAGTTGTCTTCTAACTTTGAGATGAAAGACATGGGTGATGTTGCATACATTCTTGGAATTAAGATTTAAAGATTGTAAACCCATAGACACTCCTATTACAAAAGGTGAATGATTAAGCCATAAACTGTGTCCAAGGACTCCACAAGAGAAGGAACAAATGAAACATGTTCCTTATGCTAGTGCTGTTGGAAGCTTGATATACATTAAGATGTGTACAAGACCTAACATATGTTTAGCAGTTGGAATGGTGAGCAGATACCAATCCAATTCAGGTCAAGCACATTGGAAAGCCGTTAAGAGAATACTAAGGTATCTAAAGGGGACTGCTGATTATACGTTGAGTTATTAAGGAAAGGATATGCAACTCAAAGGCTATTGTGATACTGATTGGGGAGGAGATTTATATGAAAGAAAATCTACCTCTGGGTTTGTTTTCTTATCAAATAATGGCACCATATATTGGAGTAGTAAGAAACAAAAGTGTATAGCCTTGTCCACGATGGAAGTTGAGTTCGTGGTATTATCAGCAACAGTATAAGAAAATTTTTGGCTTAAGAGATTTTTTGGATCATTTAGGTGTTATTGGAAGTGCTGCGGATTCATTATTGGTTAACTGTGATAGCCAAGCAGCAAAAGTGTACATCAAAATTTCAAAATATCATGGCAAGACCAAACATATAGATATCAAGTATAATCTTGTCAAGGATATGGTTGCATGAAAAGATGTGAACTTAAAGTACATACTACATATGGAATGGTAGCAGATCCTATGACAAAGCCAATACCTAGAGATGTGTTTTGTGTCCATATGAAATCTCTAGGATTGCGTAGAAATTGATGTATTGAATATTGTATTTTCCCTAAGTGTTCACAATTTGATGAATTTGTGTTTTCATCATTAATGCCTATGAATCTTTGTTTGATCTTTATGCATCTTAATGCTTAGTGCATTACTTTAAGTTGAGAAGTATGTCGGACAGATATAAGATTAGCCCACTCACACGGGTAATCGCCTCTATTTCTTGTGTGATAAATAGAAATGAGACTGTTTTAAAGCTTATTATCTAGGTGATAATCGAGAGCTCAAGCTTAAAACACGTATGTCGCCTTAACTATGTGTTAAGATGAGGATATAATACTTACAATGTTCGAAAGTAAAATACCCCACATATTTTACTTTATCTGTCTAAGATGCCAGATGTGAAATCTGATGAATTTTGTGAATGAGTAGATACGTGAACTCAAGTTAGACATTGGGTATGTCTGAACTATCATCTATACGGTATTGAAAGGTATAGACATACGCTCCATGGGAAATGAGTTAATACCGTAATATGTATTTCATACTACGTATGCATGAGACGACCAATAAGAGTGGCAAAAGTTTGATCTCAACTTTTATGTCGTGTGAGACTCTTGAGAAAGAGATTTCCTCAATTTCTTAGTCCCCTCATGACTCTTACTTATTCTTAAGATTTCTATTTAGTGTTTGCTATCTTAGGATGTTGCCAATGGTCATGAGTGATTCGATCTAATGGGGCATTTCTAGAAAAGCAAGCTGGACTGAAATTGAGAGTTTGAAGGAAAGAGGAAGATCGATTTTGGAGAATCACATTGTAGTTTTGTATTCACCGGATAACCAATTATGACTGTCTTTGTGATAATCATAATTGTGAATACAATGTATATATCATTGTTTAAAAGAGATCAAGAGAGATGTTTAAATGTGATAGATCGATGTAAATGTGATCGATCGATCTAGGGTACGCATACTAAATCTACTCAAGAAGTGATGCGCATTATGAGCTGCTATATATTCCTAATGATGTATGGCAACGAGCTCTCAAAGTATCTTTGGTCGCACGGATTATTCACCGGTATGAATGTTGAAGAGAGGAAAAGAAGATTCTGTTCGGCCCACCATGTTAAGTGAGAGTCTATGATGGATTATTTCTACGATGAGGGCTGAGTAGGGCCTGCCGCCCGCCCATGTTGGTTTTGGACCACCATGTGCGAGTGGGAGATGATGGATTTATGATATGGGCTTAAGGCCCATCCGCTCAAGTTGGGCCCAAAAAGGCCCGGCCCACGGGAATAGGGCCCGTGGATGGGGGAATGTATAAAAGGGAGGAGAGAGAGAGAGAAGACACCCTTTGGCCATTCTAACGTACGCTTCTCACTCTCTCTTTCCCTCCAAACGCTTAAGGCACGTTGTTTCCCTTTCAAAGCGAATTGACATCATCGGATCAGAATTTCTTCCTCGATCTTCAGCATTGGTGTTTAATCTGTGGCTAACAAGGTACGCTCGAATCCGTGGTATGCTTTACGATCGGTGATACGTGTTATTCTAGGGCTTCGTCTTCCGCATTGATTTAGGGGTTTGATTTAGTGTCGAATCGGTTTTCGGGGATCCGTTATTCCCAACAGCATGGAAGGGAGTGTTTTAGATATGGGATCTTGCATCATGGTTAAGTAAATTGTTTTCATTCTCAGTTGTAATGGCACCAAAATTTTAATGTACTTCTTTGAGGAATATACAGATGGCAATACCCCTTGCTGCTGCATCTGCAATCCTTCATATGTTTGCTTGCTGGTAACAGCCTATAATATTGCTTGTTTCAGGGAATGGTTTTGTGAATTCTGAGTATGACAATGGAGGTTGGGACCATAACCAAGGTTATGCCAAAGGCTTGGTCCAGGAAGAGGACATGGTTTTCATGGCTGCAAACGGGAGGATACAATGGACCTCATGCTGATCAACAGCAGGACATAGGATACAACCAAGAAGCACCTGCTCAGAACTGTAGTACTCTTTTAATCAATCTTTTTCTCACGGACAGGTACGATTTGATACATGTTTCATTAATTGTTAGGATCCAGTTATGCGAGCCTAGGACGGAGGCAAAGCAATATTGCTCTTTGATACCATATTCAGTGTGAACCCCTGGCTTTCTCCAATTAATCTAATCACTTCTTCTCTTGTATCTCTTTCTTGCTTCTGTAGGATAAGTATAAATTAGTTTCTGAGAACTTCTAGGTTATCCAACTTGCACTGTAATTGGTGAAATGTGAACTTCAACCTCTTCTATAACATTTGTGGCTTGTGGATGCAAAATCACTCTGAGAAATGCAAGCAATCCTCCTGGTCACAGGATGATACAATTTGTACTATCATTTTGGAAGGTAGATATGCAAATCTTAGATGTCCTGCTATGTACACGACAAATATAAATGGAACAACAAAAGGCTTATAACAAGCTAAAGATATATGCTTTCATTAGCCCACTCAGCCGGGCATGCTAAAATGTTAAAGCAGTAGGAGATCGTGCTAGGGGGATAAAACATCTCCCTGTTTTAGAATGTCTCAAGACTCATCAATGAGAGAAATCGATGAGAGGCGTTTATAAAGCTCTCGGCGTTGCCCAAAATCAGGTTTTCTTTTGTGGCCAAGCTTCCTTATTGGTCTAACCGGAATTGTGGTGGTCGAGTACGATACACGATGGGTGGTGAACGATGGATGCCGCAACCTACTCAAGGCAGGAAGGGCCCTCTAGTGGATAGATTTATGGGTATTTAATTGTAAAACAATTTAAGCATGTTTTCCCATAAAAGACAGTTTTAGAAGCATCGTCTAGTTGGTGAGCAGGAATCAGTCTATTAATTACGAATACAGATTCTCCCAAACCTCACATGATAAGGATTCATTTTAATGTTTGTTAAACAACCTAACATGTTAATTAAGAGTCACTGCTAGCCTCTTTTTTGGGGGCGGGCTACATTGCCCAATCAAGAATTGAAAGTATGAACCAAAGAACTTGGGTTATCTTAATATTTATATTAGCGCAATTTCGGTACCCAGTGGTTTGGCTGTTACCTAAAGTGATCATGCATTTGTTTTTATGTTTTCATGCAAATTCATTTTGAGGATTGAAATGTGATCATACGTGGATGGTTCGTTCATGCAATTCTAAACTAGTCAACATAGTAAAAAATTAACATGCATATAACTGAAAATATGTTGCGGGAAGGTAAACACTCAAGAAATTAAAGCACAAACTATGCTAAGTGCATGAAAAATAAAACCCGCAACATGTCGGATATTATTACAAATTTGAATGAAAAACTCGAGAAATGGTCGAGAATGAATGGTAGTTCACAAACGCTGGATTGGACATCGGGCATTCCACCGCTTTCGAGTCTTTCGGTCTACTTCTTCACAGATTGTCTCGACATACTATACTAAGTATTCGACTTATGTAATATATATAATGCAGCCACACAAGTCCAAGCAAGTACAAACAAGAGCCAATAACTCAAGCAAATTTTGAACATGAAACACGAGCCTTGAAGTTGGCCTTTGGTTGTGCACACATATTGTCCCATCCTAGACCACTAAAATTGATTAAATTGTGATTAATAGTCATTGGCCATCATTTGTGTTCACAAACGGAGGTCAATTTCTATTAATCCCCAAATTTAAGGTCTAAATCTCCTTTTGGCATTTCCCTTGTGCATGCATTGAACTTATGCATACATCTAACAATCACATACGTGAACAATTAAACATGCATTCAGATGAAAAATGGACTTGAATCTCAAACCATCCAACAAAGCTAGTGAATCATAAATAGGATCACTTATTCATTAATTGCAGGATTCATATCATTAGGTTTTGAAATTAATTGACCAGACAAACGATCATCAAATGAAGTGATTCATGCATGCTTCGAAAGCTTAATACGTGTAGAATAAATGTCTAGAAGGTCATTAAATCCAATTCTTTACCATTTGACTCGAAAAATACGATTTGTCCCGAAGGGTCCAGAATCCGACCCGTTTCAGGTCCGACTTTTGAAAAATTTGGAAAAAATATCAACCGACTTTAAATTGGCGTGAAAATTTTTTAGTAGTTAGGGAAGGGAATCAATAACAAACTTTCAGTTTTTATATTTGAAAAATTCATAAGAGAATATTTTGGAAAATCGGTCAGTGCCTAACTGTTGTAACTGAATTAGTTTCGGTAGCAGCTCAAACCTTATCCGAATGTTTTGCAACTAAGCCCCTCAAAATTTGCAATCAGGTTTTGAAATTTTTCATATTTGCGTATAAGAGCCTCAGGAAAAACTTTAATGTTTTGGAAATTTGCAAAAAAGGATTTCAACTTCATCAAAATTACTAAACACACCCGGTCGTTCTTGAGAAACAAGTTCCACGATCTGGGGGCAAATTGATTATGATCCTTTGAATGACCAAACATGCAATCAAGAAATCAGCGATGTACATCAGAAACACAACAATCATGAAAAAACATATCAATTTTCCAAATCAGGCCTCAATGTTGCTGGGGCATTTTGACACAGCAAATGAAGTCCACTTAAGGTACACAATATGTTGATTAGAAGTTTAGAACATCTTTTACAAATCTCAAGCTCCTTCCTCGCTGGCCCTGGCGTCTCTCACTTTTTCCTTCAAGAGCTCCTCTCTCATTCGCCCTTACGCGCGCGTTCCCCCTTGCGCATTCTCACGTGAGTCGTCTTCAAAGATTGCGTGAGAAAGAAGATGGACTGGGCTTTTCCATGTCCTGTGGGCTTCACCCTGTATGGGTTTTGGTCTAATGGGCTGTGGCTTTAGCATATGGAATGGGCTAGTGCGGCAACAGCTTCGAGGGCCTCATTGATGCATAAGATGGACTAGAGCCGACAGGTTTGCTGGGCTTGTGGATTTAGCGAAATTTAATTTTGTGAGCTATGTAAATTGGGCCACGAACTAGAAAAGCCCACTCCCTTTTTTTTTTTTTTACTATTTTTGTACTTTTATAAGGATGAGCGCTTGAATTGTTGATAGAAATTTTCAAGTCTTTGAATTTCTCGCAAGCTTCATGTCTGGCTAGAATCGTTGACAAGAAAGAAGTCTACAAAACACTTTTTGAAAGCACCCAGACCGGATGGCTTCCAAGGGGTTTTCTTTCAACATCAATGGAATTTGGTTAGCTACTCATTGACCAATTTTATTATTGATGCTTGGTTAGGAAATTGTAATTGGGCTGAGATTAACAAAACACTTCAAGTGTTGATTTCAAAAGTGCAGCAATCGGAGACCACGGACAACTTTCAACCATTTAAATTGTGTAATGTCACCTATAAAATTCTCTCCAAAGTGATCATGAATCGATTAAAGGATGTTTTGCCATAACTTGTCTAAACTAGCTTTGTTCCCGATAGACACATTCGGTATAACATTATTACTGTACAAGAAGCAATTCACTCAATGAGCAAATCCCGAAGGAAATGAGATCACATGATTCTAAAAATTAATTTGGAGAAAGCATATGATCGACTGAAATGGTCCTTCATTGAGGGAAGCTCTCCACTTGAAAGGTATTCTAGACTCATTGGTTCAACTCATTATAATATGTATCGCCTCTTCGTCCATGTAGGTTTTGTGAAATGGGGAGATTACGGAGACCTTCTTGCCATCTAGCGGGAATACATCAAGGTGACCCTCTCTCTCCCACTATCTTTGTATTGTGTATGGAGCTATTATCTCATCTTGTCTATGCAGCAGTGAATTCAAAACCGTGGAAACCTTTTTGTTTTGGTCGGAGAGGACTGCAAATATCTCATTTAATGTTTGCAGATGACCTATTATTATTGGTAGAAGCATCAATAGAATAGATGAAGGTTATCTTGGAGTGCTTGGACAATTTTTGTCAAAGATCAGGTCAAATTGTCCGCAAGGCTAAAAAGCAAACTTTTCTGCTCAAAGAATACTTCTCTAGGGCTAAAACGCATCTTGAGCGATATCTTCAACTTCGTAATACGTTCAAACCTAGGCAAATATATGGGTGTGCCTTTGATTCATGGAATAATATCTTCGAGGCATTTTCAACTGTTATTAGAGAAGACAATATATAGACTTAGTCGATAGAAGTTAGATAGCTTGTCAATGGTAGGCCACATCACGTTAGCTCAATTTGCAATCATGTATGTACCTACCTATCAAATGCAATATTATAAAGTCTTAAATCATGTTTGTGAACAGATTGAGAAATGTTGCTATGCTTTCATCTGGGGAGATACCGGAGACAAGACTTGCATACACCTTTTGAATTGGAAGACTATTTGTAAGCCTAAAAAAAGTGGTCTTGGCCTTAGACCCTTTGAAATTACTAACCAAGGTTTATTGATGAAACTAGCATGGAGCTTTGAGACACAACTCCACTATAGTCACAGGTTTTGCATGCTAAATATTATTCACAACAGAGAAATATTGTTCACGTTAAATCCGGTGAGTCAATATTATGGAAAGCAATTGTTAATGTATGGCCAACTTTAGAGGAAGGAGCGGTATGGAGCTTGAGAAATGGAGAAGATGTATGTTTTTGGAAAGACAGATGGATTCTAGGGTTGGAGCCACTCCTCAACATAGTTACTTTCCACCTACCTCCATTTGAGACAGACAAAAAAGTTTGTGATTTTGTGTTGAATGGGAAATGGAGCTTTCTGCTTTTCCAAGGAATCTTACCAAAAGATGAAATCCTTGGAATTCATGTATCAAACCGTTGGTACCCTCCAATGGGAAAGATAGTCTATTGTGGGAAGGTAATAGCAATGGATCTTTTTCTGTCAATCAGCATGTGAAATTATCAAAGGGATCAATAATCAAGAAACTGACAGGACCTCAACGTAGTAAAACCTTCCTTTAGCTAGTGGCACATAAGCATTTATTATCCAATGAATTAAGAACATCTCGCATAATCTTTAGTGGAAACTAGGGGTGAGCATAGTCCGGGTTGGGCCGGTCCACCCCTTAACTCTAGGACCAACCCACACAGTACTGATCCTCAATTTTTGGGACCGAGGACTAACCCTATTGAGCTTAGGACCGTGGACCGGATCGACCCAATAGGTTTGGTTCGGTTCTAGGGTCAACCTGGGACCAATTGATAATTTTTTATTTCATTTTTTTTAATGACCCAAGAACCGCCGTTGGCCAGCAGCCTAGACGTAAACCCGGGGCGGATTGAACTACCAGCATAGACCCGGCCGCGTTTGAGTCGCGCGAACGCGACGCCTCTGGAATTCGAACCTCTCCCCTTCGTGAGGGGGAGAGGGCCTGAAGCTAGCTATGCCACCGCGGGTGGTGGTTTTATTTCATTTTTTTTACTCCTTAATAGAATGATTGAGGACCGGACTAACCCAATGAATTCGGTTTTTTTTCAAGGTCAATCAGGACTAACCAATAATTTTTTTATTCATTTTATGTACTCCTTGAAAAGGCAATCGATGACCGTACCGACCCAATGGGTTCAATGATGAGCGAGGTTAGCTAAGAAAGGCAAGTGATGAGAGTCAAGTGGGGTGAGCGTCGAACGAAATGAGCATCGAATGTCAAGCGACGAACAACAAGCCAAGCGAGTATCGAGCGACGAGCGGCACGAGTGACCCAAAGCAAGTGAGGCGAGTGTCGAGTGGTGAGCGGAGAAGTTATTTCTTTCGATTTTGGCAAATTGAAGACGAAGAGGACAAATAAAATAGAAGAGAACGAATACTAGAAGAGGATACCATAAAGAGTTGTTTATACATTTTTGGACATCGTAAAGACTTCTCACAATTTTTTTTTTTCCTTCGTATATTATAACTATTGATGCCGTAAAAGACATTAAAAATTTAAGTTATTAAAGAACAATGTAAAATTACTTAAACTTCTTACTAAAGAGTTTTTTAATGTTGTTGATTATGTTTATTTTAAGGTTTTCTCTATATAAAAAAGTTACAAATAATATATATATTCAAGGTTGGTATGGATTGGAGCGATCCGGAATTCTCAGAACTGAGGACTAATCCGCACAATGCTGGTCAAAGAATTCTAGGACCAAGGACCGACCCAATCTCCCTAGGAACCGGACCAGGATCGGCAAGGTTGGGCTAGTCCAAGGTTGGTCCAAGGTCGACATTGGACCGATCTTCACCCCTATTGGAAACAACATTGCATACTTTGCCGAATTATCAAGTTATTTAGAACATATGGGTTCACCTCGTCCCACAACATTGTTTGAATAGTTCTTCTCAATGAATTTATCTCAATGGTTGAAACTCAACATAGCTGACTATGAGAGATTTAATTCCAACTTTGATTGGAGTACTACTTTTGGTGGAAGTAGATGGTTTTTTTGGTAATGGCGAAACAAGTCATTTTTCCAAAAAAACTTTATTTTTCCTTCCAAGTCTATAAAAGTAATCCAATCATACACAAAGGAAACCATAGCTTTGCCCATGATCAACTTGTCTAAAAGTAGATCACTTATTTCTCTCGTTATGGTTGCTTGGGATCATCCTCCTCCGGCATGGATCAAACAGAATACGGATGGACTATCTAAAGGTAATCCTAGACTTAGAAGAGCCGAAGGAGTATTCCAAAATGAATGGGGTGACTGGCTTGGCGATTTTACCTCATTTCTTGAAATATGCTCATCTTTACAAGCAAAACTATGGGTGCTATGGTTGAAACTTACCATCGCAAAATAATGAGGTTTCCATAAACTCATTATTGAGATGGACTCCAAAATTTTCACGGAACTTGTTAACCAAAAGAGAATAGCGGACAACAACACTAGACTAACACTTCTTAAAGATATTAGAAGACTATTGACCTCTCATTTTGAGTTCAAAATTCATTTTTTTAGGAAGGCAATTGGCTTTCGACCAAAAAAAAAAAGGAAGGCAATTGGCTTGCTGATATGCTTGTCAATGTTGGCATAGTGAAGCGTTTGGATACTACATTTTACTTGTGGCCTCTTAGAGAATTATCTCATGTTTTGCTTAGTGATAAAATTGGGATTATAGATTTTAGATGTTAATTTTTCTTAGTTTTATATCTCGTATTTACCAAAAAAAAAAAAAAAATCAATTGTGGGCGACACTTTAGTGAGAATGGATTTTGTGTAAGAAAATATGAAATCTATCCAATTTTACTAGTTTAATGGCTCCATAAGTTTGAATGATCAACTTGTGCTTCTTGAATCTAGAAATTGGGTAGATCCAATTGTAGAATGGAATTGAACCAACTGAAAATTCCGAGATGATATTGCACATTAGTCAAAAGTGATTTAATTGAACTAATTGAAAGCTCAAGAATGACATTGCATTTTGATAAAATTTCACAATCAACTAGTGTCATTATCTCTCCCAGAAGTAACAACTACATGTTTTTTACATCTTGATTAAAAAGAAGCTAATATACATCGATCCAATGCATTTTGCAAATTCACTTCCTAATCGCTTTGCAAAAATTTCAAAATAATTGGGAAACAAGATCTCGCCAAAAGCTTTCCCATAATTATTTTTAGTGCAACAACTCCAAACAATAAACATTGCACTATTCCTGTAATGTTCAAAGAGAAGCTGGCTCTGCAATGAAAGTCGTAAAACACAAAGGATGAGTGAGAACTAAGACGATATTCAAAAGGCGATCATCATCATTAGTGTGAACTAAACAAAATAACATGTGAAAAATAAATTTAGAACTTACCATCTGTTCTATGTGCTCCAATTTTCTTGACACTAAGATCGCGAAGTTGCTTTAAACTGATTGTAGAGAGTGGCATTTCCAAGGGTACTTGAATGCAAAGCTCACGTGAAATTTGTCTCATGCTCGGTCGAAGCCGTGGATTGGCCTGCAAGCACGCAAATGCTAGCTTGGCAATCAAGACCACATCTTGTGCATCTCGAAGATGAAGTCTAGAAGGTAAGAGACGTTGATCCAGCACATCCTTCAGCATCATTGGCGACTCAATTTGGGAAGACGATGAACATTTCCAAGAAACATGATCTCCTGGATGCTTTCCCATGATTGTCTCTAATGCAACTACTCCAAAGCTATACACATCACACTTTTCCGTAGGAATAGTAGAAAAAGCCAGCTCTGCAAGTGGAAAAATCTTATTTTTTTATATCCTCGATCACAAGCTATATTCAAGTTGACAACATTGCTTCCCATGATGTGATGATTACAAGTACAAATTTCTACCTGATCTACACTCACAAAACTGATTTGAGCATTGGAGTTTATGCTACAGTGAATTTCAAAGGATTTTGTTTGACACTTCAAGTATGAATATCATTTTTGTAACACAAACTTAATATCCTTGAATGGATGAATTACGATTTTTTTCCTCATTTGCCAATTCTTCCTTATCAAGGAAATCAGAAGGTCAACACAAAATTTGAAAGCTCTAAATTAGTAACCTAATTTCCATAAGAAGATTAAATAATCAAGAACCTAGTGAAAGTTCAATTATTTAGAAGGCATGTTTGACACCGAATGCCCATTAAAATTGAAAAAATTACAAAGTACCTGGAGCAATATATCCGATAGTGCCAGCAATAAGAGTCCAATTTGACGAATCTGGCCTCAATAGCCTTGCGGTGCCAAAATCAGAAACATGAGCCTCATAATGCTGATCCAATAGAATGTTGTTACTAGTCAAGTCTCGATGAATCAATGAAGGTGAACATTCATGATGCATATAGGACAATGCATTTGCAATTCCTCGGATCACATTTACCCTCTTGTCCCATGGAAATTCTATTGCCTTTTCATCATCATTCAAAGTTGTCCTCAAGCTTCCTCTTTCCATGTACTCATACACCAAAAAACAGCGTTGGGCACGAGAGCAGAATCCATAAAATTTCACAATGTTTCGATGGCGTATATTCGTTAAGGCTTGAATTTCCCTTTCAAATGATATCAAATCAACAATCTCACCATCTTCTTGCGATGAAGAGGTTTGCTTGATAGCAACCGTTTGACCTTTTGATATCTCGGCTTTATAAATGATTCCATATGATCCTTCACCCACATAGTACTTAGAGTCAAATCCCTCTGTGGCCTCGATGATTCGATTGTAGAAAACTGTGCCATCATAACTCAAAATACGCATGAAATCCAAGTCATTTGCTCGTTCGTAGTTGTCCTTCTTGATAATCCTTCTTTGACGATGATTGCCGATTACAAGAATGGCCCATGTGCAAGAGAAAAAGAGAAACCCCAAGAACGAGAGAATGAGGATAACTATGACTTTGGTTCTAACGTATCGATTGTGTTTCTCACTCCCGATGGAATTGCATTTTGGTAAACCGACAACATTTCCACAAAGCCCTCTATTATGTTGTATTACCTTAAATGGGGCCTCATTGAAAGCCTTGACATTTGGGAGAGGACCTTCCAGGTCATTATAGGATACATCAATAGAAGTCAAGGCCAACATATCACCAAAAGTATGTGGAATAGAACCAGCAAGACCGTTGTGGGAAATATTTAGAACTTCTAGCATTCTTAGCTTTCCAAGCTCTCTTGGTATGCTTCCACTCAAGAAATTATGACTCAAGTCAAGAACTTGAAGAAATTGTATGTTGGCTATCTCAAGAGGAATATTGCTAAAAAATTTGTTTCTACTCAAGTTCAAGCTCAACAAGCTTTTGCATGAGCTTAACGGCACCAATATCGATCCACTCAAATTATTTGATGCCAAGTTTAGATGTGCAAGATGTGATAAAAGTCCAATCTCAGTCGGGACATTTCCCATGATCGAGTTGGTACTTAGATCGAGTTCTAACAACATCGTCATGCTCCCCAATTCCCTCGGAATCTCTCCACTTAAACTATTTGAAGAAAGGTTTAGTAGTTGTAACTGAGCCATCATTCCAAATATTGCAGGTATCTTGCCAGAAATGTAGTTGTTTGATATCTTTAAGCTCGTCAAATTACAACAACGCTCCCATTTCCATGAAAGTTCGCCGATCAAATGATTGTGGCTCAAGTCAATAAAATATAGATGTGGATATATTCCGAAAGCTTCTGTTATGTTTCCGGTAAGTTGGTTTCCTTCTAACCTCAATCTGATTAATGTGCTACAGTTCTCTAAGCTTGCTGGGATGGGACCTGTGAAATGATTATTGATGATGGAGAAATACTGCAATGATCCCCCGAGGCATACGTCTTTTGGTAGTTCCCCCTCTAGTTCATTGTTAGATAGATCCAGAGTACTTAAACATGTTAACTTATTAAATCCAGAAGGCAAGGAACCAAAGAATTTGTTTTCATCAAGGTGAAGAAGAAATAAACTTGTTAAGTTTCCGATGGAATGAGGAATTGAACCAGTAAAATTGTTGGATGATAGGCCCAGTTTTACAAGAGAAGTGAGACTCCCAATTTCTAAAGGTATGGGTCCTGAAAGTCCATTTTTGAAGAGGTGAAGAATAGATAAACTTGTCAAGTTTCTGATGGAACAAGGAATTGAGCCATTGAGATTGTTGGCTGATAGGTGAAGCCTAATTATAGAAGTGAGCCTCCCAATTTTAGAAGGTATGGGTCCCGAAAGTCCATTTCCGTAGAAGGAAAGAAGAGATAAACTTGTCAAGTTTCCGATAGATTGAGGAATTGAACCGAAGAAATTGTTGACTGATAGGTCAAGTTCTATAAGAGAAGTGAGCTTCCCGATTTCTGAAGGTATGAGTCCTGAAAGTCCATTTACGAAGAGGTGAAGAATAGATAAACTTGTCAAGTTTCCGATGCAACAAGGAATTAAGCCGGTGAGACTATTGGATGATAGGTCAAGTTTAATAAGAGAAGTGAGTCTCCCAATTTCTAAAGGTATGGATCCCGAAAGTCCATTTTGCCATAATTGAAGAGACTTCAAATTCTTCAAGTCACTTATCTCTATTGGAATGGAGCCAGAAAAGTTATTTTGTGAAATGTCTAATTTGATTAAATTGCCTAATTTTCCAAGAGAAGTAGGAATATGTCCACTCAGGTTGTTGGCACAAAGGTACAAATAACGAAGACTCTCCAATGTACCTATACTTGGAGGAATTTCTCCAAACAATTTATTGAAGCAAAGATCAAGAGAGTTGAGTTTGGAAAGGTTCCCAATACCTGAGGGAATGGAGCCATAGATCAAGTTGTTGGCAAGTTCAAAACTAACCACACTAGTTAAGCACGAGAAGTTGAGGCCATCTAGAGTTCCTGTCAAATTGAGATGGGAAAGATTTAGATGGGTGATGGCTCCGTAGTCGTTGCAAGCCACACCAGTAAAGCGGCAAGGGTTGTTGCCGTGCCATGAAAAGAGTAGAGATTGGCTATGGTTGTCAAGAGTAGATTTCCAATTTAGGAGAGCCTCTACTTCATCCTTATTCCTAGTTGTGTGGATAGTGGAAAAAGAAGTGGACAAAGCAAAAGCACCTGCCACATAAAAGGAAGTGGTGTTGGCCAAGAAGAGCAAGGAGGAGAAGAAGAAGACACATAAAGGAGATGGGTTGGACAGCAATAATGAAGAAGCCATGATTTGGGGGGGATGGATGGTTTTTAGGTGGTGAGATGGTTTAGGTCTACACATAATGTTAGCAAGATTAATGACATATTTATAGATAGAACATCATTCCTGAAGCTCCTTAGTCAAGGCCAATGCCTTCTACATCAGCATAGCGTTTCCCCACCATTGAGGCCTTATTGCAAGATAAGATCTTTTTATTTTTTAAATCAGTTTGATTGGGAAATTTGGAAATTTAATTCAAACCATTTCAGACCGAAACTAAGGAAGCGTAGGACTTCCGAATTTTTCCTTGTGGTGTAGAAAAGTCATGACTTTGATGTCAATTTCTTCTATAATATTTCCACCTACTCTGTTGAGATTGTCTTCATGGATGGAATCAATTAATAAACAACATAGTACTCGCATATCCAAAATTTGCTCGGCACCAACGCAATCCCCTAAACAACACCTTGAATCTGAATCTAAGTACACTTGTAATGTCCATATAAGGAACATATAGTTCAATTAGAACCATTTGAATAATGGATATTTACTCTTTACTCTTTACTTCATTCAAATTTTGGGTTGGACGCAATTTCATCTTTTCTTAAATTGAATCATCCAAATTTTCACAGTATACGAATATTGATATATAAATTAACGTGCAACTTTTTCATAATTTTCATAATGTGGTTATTGGCTCTCTTCTACTGGTTCTTTGAAGTCCAAGCAAATGCTCCTTGCAAGCCGCTCATCCTCTAGTTCTCTCTCTCTCTCTCTCTCTCTCTCTCTCTCTCTCTCTCTCTCTCTCTCTCCCCACAAGTGATTTTTTTTTTTTTTAAATTTCTAGGGAAAATTCCAAATAAAGGCCTAAAATATCCTCAATTTCTCAAATTAAGGTCGAAAGTGAACCTTATCTCAAATAGTGGCCAAAAGTGCTATCATTTTCTCAAATAATGACTTGAAGTAGATTTTATTTTAAATAAGGGCCTGAAGTAGCCATGTCAACCTCAAAGGACTTGATCTCACTAGTTGGTTAAGGGCTTTTCATCCTTTATTTTTTCTTATTTTATTTTATTTTTCCTCTGTTTCTATTTTTTCTTTAAAAAAACTTTAAAAAGAGATAAATACAGGCGGGAGGCTAGCTTTAGCCCTTCTCTTGGGTTTTTTATTTTATTTTTAATTTGTGTTTTCTTTTCTTTTTAATTTTTTTTCTTTTATTTAGTTTGTCTTTTTTAAAGGTTGGAAGAAAAAAATGGGAAGAAAAAAAGAAAATTTAAAGGTTGTAAATGCCCTTGACTAGTCAGTGAGGTTAAGTCATTCTTTGAGACTAACAGAATCATTTTAAACCCTTATTTGAAAAAATGTCCACTTTAAGTCTATATTTTAGACAATGTATACTTCAAATCTTTATTTGAAAAATTAAGGATACTTCGAGCCCTTATTTAGAATTTTCTCAAATTTCTAAGTTGAAATTATTTAAAAAGGAAAAACTTTAAAAAAATCCCAAACACATTTACTTTGAACTATTTTTGTGATATCAAAAACCCTAAATTATACCAATTGTAACATATTTACAATAATTTTTTCTCGTGACATAAAAAAAAATCCTAAACTTACATTTTTAGTAAAAACATAAACAATATCGTTTTTATTTTACTTAAGTCTCATAGGCATCATGTCAATATTGTTAGTATTCTTGGATCCATATAGGTAGGTTTTTAATGATGTTTATTAATGAAAAGTAAATATATCACATAAGTATAAGTTGAGGATATTTTGCATTAGAGAAAAAATTTGAGATTTTTTGAATTTTTTTCTTAAAAAAATCATATTTGGAAAGTAGTGCGACTCATCTAGGTGGCCATTAAAAGATTCTACGCACTAGCACGATCTTGGATTCACTTGACTAGCGCGGGTCTCTCTCTTTTTTCGCGGAACCAGTCTTCACCTCCTCATCCTCAGGAACACCAAGAGCGACACCACCAGCTTGATCTTTCTTTTGCCCCAGTTTTCCTTTTCCCAATCAGTTTGTCTTCAATCGTGTGGGGGGTCTTGTCTCAATGTCACATCTCGCCACGGGGACGGTTGGTTCAACAAAGTCGTCGTGAGGCCCCGATGGGTCGTGGGGAAAACGCTAGTCAAATGAAGATAGTGATAGACTGCCCCCTACTCCGGGGCCTTCTATTTCTCTTCTAGTCACACAAACCGGCGCACACGTTTGGGTAAATAGTTCTAAGTAGAAAACAAATGACATGACTCTATGGCGTGCTACTGTTAGTTGCGTGACCTTTTCTTCGTTCGTACCATACACCGTCGCACACTTCGTGTAAATAGTTTTGAGTAAAAAAAAATGACACAAATTTATGCTGCGTAGCAATTGATTACTCGACGTTTTTCACTTCGTTGATTTACTTAGCATATATATCATAAGCAAAAAATGACATATTAAATATTGGTTACATTATTATTCTGTAAAGAAAAAAATCTACAACCTTTGATAGTCGATAACTTTTCACTATATATATATTGTCATAAATCAAACTCGACAACAATTTACTATTTGTTACAATGGACTATCAAGTCGTTTTTAATCATGAAATATGCAACTTCGTAGCAATGCTATTGTTATTGACAGGTCGTCCTTAGCCAACTTATCTCATCATGATTACAATGATTGACGTTTTGATTTATTGCTATGGCCGGCCGTCGTAATAGAAGGTGTTGGTTAAATATGTTTTTGGCTATGGATGGCCATCGTAATCGAAGCGGTTGATCTAATTAAACAATGACTTCCAACGTGCGGACAATTCCGATTATGCAAATTAATTAAACACGGAATCTAATTACTTTGTTGGTGAAGGTCAAATATATAAAAAGGCAGAGAGTTTTATTTTAAACAAGTTTCCGTATTTGATTAAGAGATGCTCGGATTCTTCACGTTTTTGTATAATTATAGATGGGTTGTTTTCCTATGTGCTTTGCAAGTGTAATTATCCGAATTTTTAACACCGAATGGCACCTCGACTTATTCGAGGTTTTACTGCGGTTGTGAGGATAGGTGCACCAATGTTTGATTAAACGACATATAAATTAATTTTTCATCGGTGTAGGACCTAAATAAACTCATTTGGAAATATCATAAATGGCCTAGGTATTTTACAAAATTGAAGGCCCCTAGGTGGATATAATTGTACCAGCTAGACCCCAGAATAAAGAAAGTGTAAATTGTTTCAAAACCCAAATTAGGCTCCGTTTGATAACACTTTTGTTCTAGGGAATAATTACTTTTTAAAAAATAATATTTTTCTATTTTTATTATCTTTAACAATTTCTAAGTAAAAAAAAAAAAACACATTTGATGACTATATAAAATTTCTATTCTTAAAATGGATTAAGAACATGAATATGTTTGGTATGATCATCAATTTTTATTTTTTTTGTAACATAGGATTTCTTTCAATTTTTATTTTTTTCAATTTTTTTCTTTTCTTATTCTTCATTGCGGTCACGCCATCGTCCATTGCTAGCTAGCGGTAGCGGTGGGCAGCGAGCAATGAGAAAGAAAAAAAGAATAAAAGAAAAGAAAAAAATGACTTATTTCTAAAAATTATTTTCAAAAATAAGAAGTTACTTTTTTATACTTCTTATATTTATTCTAAATTTATTTCGCAATGGATTTTTTTTATTCTGAAAAATAAAAGAATAGTAAAATAAAAAAAAATAGAAGCATTAACAAGCAAACAAATAGAAGCATTAACAAGCAAACCCTAGGTGAGAATAGTAACGTTTGTTCTTTTTTTATTTCGGGAACGAGAAACAAAAAAAAGTATTTGTTTAGGGAACGGTTTTTGAACAAAAGAACGCGTTTGGTAACGTTTGTTCGGGAATAAAAAATGAGTAGAAACACGTTTGGTAAATTTTATTATTTTTTTGTTTCTTTTAATTTTTTAATATTTTTATTTTATTTTCCATTTTCCTTTATTTTTTATTTCTTTCTTCTTTCGGCCGACAGCCTCGCCCGGCCACGGTGAGACTCGTCGGATCCGGGCGAGCCTGAGCTCGCCCAGGCAAGGCGAGGCTCGGCGTTGCCGGCGCGGGCGAGGCCGAGCCTCGCCGCCCTGCCGTCGGAGCTGACCACCTGCGCCCCCAAGCCCACGGCTCGACGCTGTCCCGAAGCCCGCAGCTCGACGCCGTCCGGATCCCGAAAGCCTCTAGTGCCGCGCCGCCATCGCACCGTCCTCCGGAGCCCCTCGCCGGAACCCTAGCCGAAGATCTCCCCTCGAGTGAGGCCGGGCCTCGCCGGGGGCCGGCGAGGCTCTAGCGAGGTTGCCGACCCTCAACGGCGTCGCCGGCCCTCGACGACCGATCGCCGGCCATGGCCAAGGCCAACGACCGGCGAAAAAAAAAAAAGAAGAAAAAGAAGAAGAAGAGAAGAAGAGAAGAGAAGAAGAGAGAGAAGAGAAAAATGTTTCTTCATTTCTGTTTCTTGAACAAGAAACAACGATTTGTTGTTCGTTGTTTCTTTTTTTTGTTTTTATTTTGTTCCGGGAACAAAATCCGTACAGAAGTGTTCCGGAAACGTTTCTAAGAAACGTTTCCATGCACGCCCTTAATCGCCAGCCAATTTATATTGCATATAAAAATTAGTGCAGAAAAGTGACAGGGCAACCGTGTCTTCAACGAAGTCTTCTTCCCCTTGTACGACCTTTAGAGAAAACAAAGAAGGAAAAGTGAAACCAATTGGAAGCAAAATGGAGGGGACAATCGCTGAATTGCTGCATGCCTGATTTTGGCCTTGGGGCACTAATCTTGATGTGCTTGTTGTAATTACAGAATCTGTCTCTTCAGATCATTTTCTGTAGCAATTTTCTTTGTCTTTAATGGACATGTCCAAAAGAACGTCTCTTCATATAATTTTTTGCTGCAGTTTTCTTGATTTTTAATAGACATGTCAGAAAGAAGATGTCTCTTCGAATAATATCCTTTCAATCTCTATCAATTGAAATCAAGTATCCTCCATTTGCAAGAAGCATACATAACGTTTCTGAGCTTAGAAAATTGTTTCAATCTGTCTGTGTTAAAAGTCAAAAAAAGGGTTTCTTCTCTTCAATTTTTTCTTTGGTTAAAAAAAAAAAGAAAATGTTCAATTGAGTCATGTTTGCATAATGCTATTACAAACAAATTCATTGTATTTTATCTTTGGGGGCATTAATCTAATCTGCATTGGGACTAATCTGATGATGGCATCCTTCAACTCAAATGGATGTTTTAAGGCTTGGAAAGAGTTGAACTCCATTGATTTTCTTGCTGTCCAGATTTTTCAATTTGGGATTAGACAGGTTGTAAGTAAAATTTTTTAGTATAGAGATGATTAATAGGGGATGATCTGGTCTAGGGTGGGCAAGGTCCAGATTTGGATCATGTACCCGACCCTATTATAATTGGATCTCCTTTTTTGGATCCTGTACCCAATTATTGGCTACGATTTTCTGGACAAGAATTCCACTTGAGGAGAGCCTTTGCTTCATCCTTTTTACTGGTTGTTAGAGAAAGAAGCTAAAGAAATGGAAACGCCCGCACCATAAAATGGAGAGGAAACAAAGATGGTTATGGCGCTAACGAAGAAGAACTACGAGGATAAGTAAAAGACGCCTATAGAAGACTGGTTCGACAGAAATAAGGAAGAAGCCAAGTGATTTTGGGGATCGTTTGGTTTCGGGATGTGAGATTGTTGAGGTCTACTCGGTTGTTTAAAAGATGGATATTTACACATGGAAGATCTTCTCATGAAGCCTCAATCAATGTCCATGCATGTGCCGAGTAAATCCTTTGTACTGGTGCCTCGCGTGTCATACGAGTCTATATATTCTTTTTGACCCGAAAGATAAGCAAACATCATTCGCCATTATTTATAAGACAATCACTTTTTAATAGTCAAAAGATGCATTATTTATATGAAACTTGGTCAAAAGATTTCATTATCCATGGAACCAGTAAGGATTGCCGGGAGAATTTGGCCAGAAATGAATTTGCACTGCCATCAATGTGATTACATTCCATAAGCAAAATTAAAGGTAATGAAATATAAGAGATTTTGGAACAAAAGAATTGTTCATGACTTTACTGTGGAAATTACACTGGATAACTGGATACATGTGGTGTTGTCAGTAGATCAAGGTGTGAAATCATATTCACATGTTTAATGGTATTAAGATGTTTGAAATAATGCTTTGATGTTTGTTTTATTACTAAATGAATACGATACTTCCATTTGGTAAGTTTGAGGAAATTGCATTATTGATTGCTTCTATAAAAAAAAGAAAGTTGGATTACGCTGAATTTTATTATGGTAAGAGAACTATATGGTGTGGTTGAAACCGGAAATTGATTTCTTTAGGCTGATTTGGGCTTTTCTTATATAATGTACTCATTGGAGGAATGAATGAGTGCATGGAATTATATAGTTAAGAATTTCATTTTTGGTCCCTGAGCTTGTCTATTTTTTCTTATCGAGTTCTTTAACTTTTGATGTGCCTAATCACCTCTTCAATCAAGTCCCTCTGCAATCCAAATCAAGTAAATTGGATATCTCCATTACAGCCGTTAAGAATGTGACATAGAAAATAGTATCGCTATAAGATGAACAACCCACTGGGGACAATCACATGGGAAGGAAGAAACCATGGAAAACAAAAAACAAGGAAAAGAGTTGCATGCACTCAATTTGAGAAGATATTTCATCAGAAAAATTTATCTCACTAGTTGCATTAGCTCAAATTAACCCGATTAAGTGTGAGGAACTTGATTAAGAGGGACTTACACCCATTCTCATTAGTTCATCCAAAGTTCCCTAGCCTTATGCATGAATTTTTAAATAAGTAATATATGCAAATTCAACAAATTGATCAAACAAATTGAAGGTTTAAGGATCTAGTTGGAAAATATAAGCAAATTCACAGGTTTAAGGTGGAGTTTAACTGAGCAAGTAAAGAGGGAATTGTCTTTGAACATGGCAGGAATATTCGTAGATCATAATTCATCTGATAAATCAATATTAAAACCTAGCACAGATATTTTATCTCGGATGGCGCTAATTATCAAGGATGGCGACAAAAGCAAAAGAACAAAGAAAGAATAAAGCTTTGCTCCTTTGATTTTCGTGTACTCGCGTGTTCTCCATCTCCTTACCCTATCTACAGGATAAGACTTGACCTATCCCAAAGTGGCCGGCAAGATGAACGTGTTTTGGACGCTGAAGGGATGATACTGATTGTGACACATCATTCACTTGAAGAAGAAAATAATCATCCAGAGAGTACACAAAAATTTAGCACAACAGGAAAAAAAATAAAATAAAAGGGTGATGTGGCTGAGTCCACTATTGTTCTTACCTTTTTTCACCTTTTAAAAATGTTTTTCGTTGAGAGTCGGCAGGTGACATTTCTTGATAGTTTTTGTCTTTTCTAGTTATTTGATAGACCCAAATCCCTTTTAAAGCACAAATTGTGGCTCGGGCACCAATTATGGAATGCACTTTTGTGATAGCCCAACCCAAATATTTATTTTCTAGTGAAGAAAAGATCTTTTTGGATGGATACCCAAATTCTAATCCCTGTTAAGTTTTTGTCTAATAATAGTGACCTAGGGATGTCGTTGCCGAAACCATTGTCAGAATCTAAATAAAATCAAACCAAGCAAGAGGAGGAAACAGAACATCTAAGTTTGGATTTTGGCCATAAAAATCAAAATGGATTGAAGAAGTGACTAACCAAAGATAAACGGAGCACAAACAAGCGATTCACCGGATTTGAGAATGGAACCTTGAACTCACGGTCCAAGATGTCCAAAAGCACGGGAAGCTCTCTGATTGTGTGTGATTCTTCCATGTCAACACAGCCATGAGTTGCCAAGAATACATGGAATGACACATCACATCTTCAATGGCATTACTAGATAGAAACTTGGCATGAGTTAGATTTAGGCATAAACTAAAAGTTTGTGCCTTTTTTTATGAGACAAAGAAAGTGGGGTGAGAATTGCAGCAAAAAGAAATTTGGGCCAAAAGTGGATCCAAGTTAAATTGATACTTTTAAAGTGAATCGAGCCTTATTTGATTCTAGAGTTGGTAAAACATTTTTCAAGATTTTTTTTTTCTGGTGTCCTTCAACGATAGTGAAATTTCAACTTGCTACTGTTCTCCCTTTGTTAATTTAAAAATCAATATCAAAATTTTGATTCTAATTTAGGATCCATTTATTTTGTAAAAAATATTTTTGGGAAAATATATTTTTCCCCATTTTTCAGCATTTGGTTTGGTTAGAAAAATAAGTCAATGAAAAATATTTTCTTAATCAACATAAAATATTTTTCTACCAAAATTTAAATTCAAGAAAATGATTTCTCCTTTAAAAGAACAAGAAATGTTTTCCCAAATATTTTTTAGTATTGTGGTCCTCAGTCAATGAAACTTTCATTCGTATAAAAATAATTTTAAAAAATCTTTTTTTAATGTTTAAAAAATATCAATTTATTATTATATTTATTAATTTTCTTTTCCTTTTTTTCTTTATTTTTCTTTTATTTCTTTTCCTTCCCCTTCTTCTACTGCCAACCTTGTGCCTCAACGACAACTGGCAGACTAGCAATTGACCAATGATGCAAGTTGGCAAGCTCGAGGCTTGACCGATCTTGACAAGCCCAAGCAGGTTGAGCCATTGAGGTCGAGCTTGCAACTTGCCCGATCATAGTAAACTGACTTGCAACTTGCCCAATGGTGGGGAGCTAGGCTTGTCGATCGGTCACAACAGAGGAAGTTGGAAAAAGAAAAATGAAAGAAAATTAAATTAAATTAAAAAAATTAGATTTTTTTAAAAAAAAATTAAAAAAGATTAAAAATTCAAGTTTAAAAAAAATAAAATAATAAAATTTATTATAAAATTTTATTTTTTTTATCTGAAATAAAGTCAAAAGATCAAAATCATTTTCCAATGAGATTAAATCATCAAAAAATGTTTTCGATCATATATCACCTAATAAAGGAAGACTAACCATATTATTTTATCATTGAGTTTTCTGTAAAACAAACGCCCCCTTAGTTTAATTGGAAAGTTTGGGAGTTTGGGTCTATTTTAGAGATTTTGGGGATTACGGTTAAATTTGACAATTTTGAAAATTGAATTTAGACCATTTCGGACAAAAATTAAGAAACCGTGGGACTTCTGATTTTGCATCATGGTGCAAAGCAGCCATGATTAAGAAAAAAAGAAACTTTGACGTCAATTTCTTCTCTATTATTTTCATTAACATTTGCAACTCTGTTGATTACCTTCATAAACTGAATTAATAAATAGATAATGTTTCATAAGCACTTGCATATTCAAAAGTTAGTCAGCACCAACGCAATTACTTAACCAACCCCTTGAATCTCAATTTATGAACAAGTGTAATGCCCATACGAGGATCATGTAGATTAATAAAAATCATGAATGGATATTTTCTTTTGGCTCTTACTTCCTCTAAATTTTATGATGGACACACGTTTGCCTTTTCTTAACCTGAAACATTCAAAATTTTCTGACAATATACCAATATCGAATATATAAATTCACATATAAATTATCATAATTTTTCTGAAATTTGAATGATATTTTAAAATTTGACTGAAAAGCAAGATATTGGCTTTAGCTTTTTAAAAAGCTTAATTAAACAGCCTTTTAATTTAGATGCTTAAAAGATGACACTGCTTGAAGCTTTCTAATATTCATTTTTCCATTGGAATAGATGTTCAAACAACCAAAATGCTTTAAGCATGTGACAATATGATTTTCCACTTTTGATTTCAATGGAATAAATCGAGCTTTTCATCGACATGTCTATAATGTTATTCTTTGAGTTGATTACTCATAAGATAACTAGACTAGTTGAGGAAGTCAGTAAGGGATTTTAGTGCAATAGGCTTGAGAATTCGACCATGAATCAACTACTCGATCGTGTTAGTCTGCAAGAGTCATTGTGGCACAGTTGAAAATCTATCAGAGATAGGAAATATGTTGATTCGACTAAGGTAAATAATTAAGCATGGGTGATTCTATTTAATTATAAAAAAAATTTTCGTCAATCGACACTAAACCAATTTTTCTGTCATTTTGATACTTTGTGCTCGTAAATGAAACCTCAAGATTTTTCACGACAACTAAGAGTCGCTAATGAGTCAAAGATGTATATAGTGGCTCGAAAATAATCGACCATGAGTCCATTGCACCGAAATTTCCCAAAAACTACCCTATAGTTGAGGTCGCGTTGAAACCATATTTGACTGAATTTAACTATGAAATTTATTCTAATTTCAGAAATTGAGAAATTTCATGTATCACAATTAATCTTAGGGATATTGTTGCATCTTTTCAAAATTTATTGATGACGAGAATTGTTTGTAAAAAATACAAGAGCGGCAAATTAAAAGAATAACGGAAATGCCATATTTTAAATATGTTTTTGGGCCTTTAAGGTGGAACATTTGGAGAAGGAATTATAACGACTTAAATGAGGAATTGTCCTTATTAACTAAGATTGTGAAATGGGAAAGTGGAAAAAAGAAAAAGCTTCTAGAAAAGAGGTAAATTCATATGAAGGCCTAAGGCATGAGATTTGAGTTTCATTTGGAAGAGATAAGTGTGTTCAAGTGAGGTGGGCCTCATGAGAGAGATAAAACCAATTTTTCCATGGAACAAAGGACCATGCTTGTGGAATTTAGGAAAGTGGTCCCCCCTAGTTCTTTTTCCCTTTTTCCTCTCATCCCCCATCCGTGTATCTTCTTTCCCCCTAGATACTGTGCGACACTCCCTTCTCTTTCTTTCCTTTCCTTTTCATAGCCACAAAAAGCCTTATCTTCTTCTTCTTTACGCCAGGATATTCGGCCTCCCCTATTTCCCTTTAGATGACAAAACAGCAACCAAGAAAATAGAGGAAGGCGTTGTTTTGTCGTCTAAGGGGAAATAGGGGAGGCCGAATATCCTAGCATAAAGAAGAAACAGGGGAGGTTGAATATCCTAGCGTAAAGAAGAAGAAAACAAGGCTTTTTGTCACTGTGAAAAGGAAAGGAAAGAAAAAGAAAGGAAAAAAAGAGAAAGGAGTGTCGCATGGTATCTAGGGGGAAAGAAGATGCACGGATGGGGGGTGAGAGGAAAAAGGGAAAAAGAACTAGGGGTGGACCACTTTCCTAAATTCCACAAGCATGGTCCTTTGTTCCATGGAAAAATTGGTTCTTATCTCTCTCGTGAGGCCCACCTCGCTTGAACATACTTATCTCTTCCAAATGAAACTCAAATATCGATGAAATCTCATGCCTTCGGCCTTCATACGAATTTACCTCCTTTCTAAAAGCTTTTCATTTTTTCCACTTTCCCATTTCACAATCTTAGTTAATAAGGACAATTCCTCATTTAAGTCCTTATAATTCCTTCTCCAAATGTTCCACCTTAAAGGCCCAAAAACCTATTTAAAATATGGCATTTTTGTTATTCTTTTAATTTGTCACTCTTGCATTTTTCATAAACAATTTTCGTCATCAATAAATTTTGAAAAGATACAACAATATCCCTAGGATTAATTGTGATACATGAAAGTTCTCAATTTCTGAAATTAGAATAAATTTTATAGTTAAATTATGTCAAATGTGGTTTCAGCGCGGCTTAAACTATTAGATAGTTTTTAGAAATTTTCGGTGTAATGGACTTGTGGTCAATTATTTTTGAGCCACTATGTACATCTTCGATTCATTGGCAACTCTCATTTGTCGTAAAAAATCTCTAGGTTTTATTTATGAGCACATGGTACCAAAATGACAGAAAAATCGATTTAGTGTCGATTGACGAGAAATTTTTTTTTTTTTTTGTAATTAAGTGGAATAACCCATGCTTAAGTATTTACCTTAGTCGAATTGACCTATTTCCGGTCTTTGATAGATTTTCGACTGTGCTGCAATGACCCTTCAGACTAACATGGTCGAGTAATCGATTCCTAATCAAATTCTCAAGCTTGTTGCATTAAAATCCTTTACTAACTTTCCCAACTAGTCTAGTTATCTCATGAGTAATCAGTTCAGAAAATAACACTATAGACATGTCGATAAAAAGCTCGATTTATTCCATTGAAAACAGAAGTGGAAAATAAGACCATCACAAAGCACATTAACCATGTTACAAACAAATAAACAAGATCATTCACGACTTGATATTTGTCAATATGAGGAATAGATAAATAATATGTTTCTCAAATTTATAGGATTTTCAGCATGTGAGCTCGAGCTTTGATTGAATTTCCTTCCTTATTGAGTTTAGTTGACGTTGGTTTTGGACAATCGAGCCCAATTGAACTCAAAAATTAAGAGGAATGACAATCATGAATCCAATGGTAATGGGCCTTTGTGCTATAAATAAAGTCCTCAAATCTAGGTGCCATCGCTTCCTATTTTCTTTTTGGCTAACAAGTGCTTGATTTACTCCTTTTGTTAGGCATCGCAACAACATATCATCGTTGGGAAATTGAGTACATTTAAAAGAGGGAAAAGTGTCAGAGAAGTCCTAAATCTTTTGCATTTGTGCCAATTTAGTCATAAACATTTTATTGATGCCAATTTAGTCCTAAACATTTTCATTTTTGTCAATTTAGTCATTTCCGACTAATTTTGGCCCGAATTTTGCTAACTAGGCGCCGATCGATTGATGTGGCACGATCGGCGCCGACGTGGACAGCTTTTATTAATATTTTTTGAATTTTGAATTTTGTTTTATTTTATTTTTCTTTTTTATTTCTCCTCCTCCTTCCTCCAGCAGGTTGCTAGGCCTTGATGACCGGCCTTTGGCGAGGCTGCCTAGGCCACGAGGGTGGCCTTGTGCTTGGCCGGCGAAGGTCAAGCCTTGTCGGCCATGGCAAGCCTCGTCGGCCATCACCTCCGGTTGGTCACTAAGGCTTGGTGATCGGCTAGAGAGGAAGGAGAAGGAGAAAAAGGAAAAGAAAAAGAAAATAAAAAAAATTTTCAAAAAATATTAAAATATTATTAAAAATTGTCTATGTCAACGCTAATCATGCCACGCCAGCCGACCGATGCCTTGTCGGCAAAATCTGGCCAAAATTAGCCAAAAAGGACTGAATTGGTATAAAGTGAAAATGTTTAGAACTAAATTGGCACTAGTAAAAAGGTTTATGACTAAATTGATATAAGTACAAAAGGTTTAGGACTTCTTTGACACTTTCCCCATTTAAAAGAAGATAGCACGGAAGGGATTACCTTGGGATCAACCCCATATTGATTTGAAGTAATAACTAACAAGTGTGAGTAGCGGAAGGCTTGGTCACTGAGGTATTAGTTGCCTTAAAACCCTTGACAGAATGATTCTGGTTTATTTTGACATTTAAAGGAGTTCTATCATGATGATAAACTAGTGCAAATTGTTGGGGAAATTTGATTGTGGATGAAAATAGAGAAGTAGAAATAGATCCTTAATATTTTGATACATGATGATGATCATTATTTTCAAGGTATTATTTGCCTCTACTATTATTGTTGTTGGGTTTAGAACAAATATACCTTCAAAATACACACCAAAGCCATAGAGAAATAAGTTCACTCAATTTCTCTCTTGAAATTTCACTTTAAATGTGTTAAAGTTGCGTGTATGAAAAGAAAAGAAAAAAGAGTGTCGTGACCTAATCCCTTGGGGGAAAGAGAGTTAGGTTTATGGGTGTTGCCTAAAGAATGAGCCTATGACTCATGATTTAGACGCGAACTCTCCCAAGTCTATACCTTATGGGACATCGAAAGTTCAACATTTTAATCAATTAAGCCTATGCAAATTTTAACAAAGGAGTTACCACTAGCCCATTATGGTCGACTAAGAACTAAGTGAAGTGTGAGAGCGTACTTCACTTCCTACATAACCAAAAAATATAGGGTCAATTATTTGATTACACTAATTAACTAATTATTGCCATTTCGGTACCTAATCTTGTTCATTTCATTAAAAGATTTTTATCGAGCAATCTGAATTGATTTTATACATATCCAATAACGTGTAAAGTAATCATGCAGGTGTGTAATCATTAACATAACAAATAGTAATTAAAAAACATTAAATAATTGCATCAAACAACAAATACCTAATATTAATAAAAAGACAAATACTAATTCTAACTAGACTAAAGGAAAGCCAAAATCAATGTAAGTACGCAAACAAAGGTGATTGTCCTTATAGACAATTGAAACCCTAAGATAGAGTTTTAAGGGCTTGTTTAATTTTTTTTTGTATGAATTTTTTTAATGATTTTCCCACAATGTTAAGAGAAGACTACCCAAAACAAACTATTTTAAAGATTTTTCAAGGAATTATAACTTTTTAGGGATTTTCTATTGTTTTTATGAATTTTTGAATTTTCCAAGATTTTTTAGTTTTTTTGAATTTTTTAAAAATTTTCGTTTTTTTAATCTTAAAAAAAGAAAGAAAAAAAAAAAAAAAGAAGCTGTTCTGCAACATATTATGAATGGGACCTTCCTGATAAAAGACACGGACTTCATGAGCCTTTTTTGTAGTTCCTACAAAGTAAAGGCCCATTTCTGCAACATATTTAGGCCTTCATCTCATTTTTCTTCCGTGGCACCGTGTGCCTGGGTTCTGTCCGCATGGATGTGTGCTACACGAGGGAAATATCAACATTTCAACAAGTTCAACTTTTCGAATTTCTACCTAGTTTATGAATTGCCTCCTTTTTTTTTTTTTTTTTTTTTTTTTTTTTTTTAATTTTCAATAATTCAGGGGCCCTAGCACCAAATCTAGCGAAGGGGAACCCAAACTCAATAGCCCATCCTAAATTTAAGGTAATTGTTTTTTAATAAAGTGGGAGCCGACAATATTTGTTATTGATTTACAATCCACAAGTTCCATATCTTGTTAGGGTTATATTTTCAAGAAAGATAAACGAAAAATATCTTAATTCTTTTTAAGTGATATTTTTTGTTTAACTCAGTCGAATTTATCTAATTAAGAACGAAAGAAATGATATGATTTATGTAATTTAACAAAACTCATCAACGAAGAATAAAATATATTTCTTTGAATGATTTTATTTCATTAAAAGACATTTTGTTCAATTCAACCACATATACTTAATTAAGAGTGGAAAAATTGGAATAGTTTATTTAATTCAGCAAATCCTTAAGAAAATTATATATAGACACACACATTTCATTCGCTTTTCTTTTCTTACTCTGAAATGCAGTCATTCCAAATATAGTTACGTCGTTTAAAGATAAGCCATTTAGGGCACGCGTTTGGTAATGTTTTTTTCAAAAATTGTTCCCGGAACAGAAATAAAAAAAAATTATTTCTATTACGGGAACAATTTTTGATCAAAAAGACAAGTTTGGTAAACTTGTTCGGAAATAAAAAAATTAATAGAAACACGTTTGGTAAATTCATATATTTTTTTTGTTTCTTTTAATTTTGAAATATTTTTATTTTATTTTTCCTTTTTTCCTTTCTTTTTTTTCTTCTTTTGGCTGGTCGCCGGCCTCGATGATCGGCCGACGCGAGTCGGTAGCCTTGTGCACGGCGAGGTCGAGCCTTGCCGTGGGCGAGGCTCGGCCTCGCCTTGGCCGGGCAAGCTTGGCCTCGCCCAAATTCGGCGACGCTCCGGTGAGGTCGCGACCCTCGACGGTGTCGCCGGCCCTTGACGGACGGTCGTCAGCCATGGCCGAGCCCGGCGACCGGCCAAAGAAAAAGAAGAAGAAAAGAGAAGAGAGAGAAAAATGTTCTTCAAAAGTGTTTCTAGAACATAAAAATAACTTTTTTTTTTGTTTCTCATTTTCGTTCCAATTTTCCAGGAACAAAAAAATAGATTTTGAACAAAAACGTAAACAAACGTATTTCTGTTCTTTTTTTGTTCCCGAGAACAAAAAAAAAACAAATTTTTTGTTCATAAACAAGAAAAAAGAACATTACCATGCAGGGCCTTAGCCAATTTCCATGTTGGAAGGAGCATCACATAGTTTTGCGCTTAAGTTTAAATTGATTTTAAAACAAATTGGGCAAGAGAGGAACTCGAAAGTTATAATTTTTTTAGTTTGATGTTTCATAGGTTTTGCTTGTAACCTTACAAGTCAAATAGAATCAAATCAACGGAGAAGTAGAAATGGTCTCAAGTTTAAAGTAAGCCATTAAGATTGATTGAAAATGTCATTTGAACGTGACAACAAAGAAAAAAATCCGCTTTCTTTAGACTATAAAATGTACGTTTGACAGCTTACAAGCTAGTTTGTATTGCTGTTGAATAGAAGTACTTCAAAAAGGCGGTGACGTGAAAACCTTCTGCCCTCTTCACTTGAAAGGAAATGTATTAGTAACACAACAATATTGCCTAACACTGGGGGTCCTTGTATGCATATCAATAAAAACTGGTAAAATGGTGAAGTATAGCATTACTTAGGAGTCATTGGAATAGAAATTAAACATTCACGGACCAACCCTTGGACCTTATAACTAGAAATCTGTCGTCAACTGCTCCAGCCACTACGGTTATGTAATAGTTCTGGGACCTATGTGCCCGAATCCAGTCCTTCGAATATGGAAAGAAGCAGTCCAGACTGTCAAAATCGAGAATTCCACGGTAAGAGGTTGGTGTGTATGTGTTCCTAATAGGTCCAACACAAATTCATCCTGGTTTGTATTATAAGAATTGTGATATGCACCTATGGGATCTACCATGCTTGAAAGTTCAAAGTAAAGCCGCTCAACAAAAACCTCAGGTAGATAGCCGAATGAAATAGCATAAGTCTGAGCGGTGTAGCCGACGCTATCATCCATTATTATGGCCCATGACTTGGAATGAGGACCAGAAGCCACACTGGCGACATGCATTCCCTCCGCACGTCCCTTCTAAATGTGTAAGAGCAGGTCGACATCATTCGAATTAGACAAATATCTGCAAGAAACAGGAAGATTACGAATAAACTTAAGTTACCACAGAAAAAATAAATGAATCTGAAATTCAAGGCCTCACCTTTGCTTCATTGGTAAATGCACATGGTAAACGCTCATCCATTGTTTTAATTTCAACCCTATTCTCGTTCTCTTTGATGGCTCGTTGTCATCCTTTAACTGCACTTGCTTACAAGGTACCTAATCCGTCCATATCACATGAAAGAGAGAAATATGGCGCAATTAGAGGACGAGCGCGAATCAGAAATTTCATCAACATCTATTGCTTTTCACAGAAAATGGATACTACCTCCTGAGTAACATCTCTGTGCACGGGCCAAACGTATATATTTTGACCAGTGATCCCATGGAAGAGAGAGATGTATTCAGCGTATTTGGTTCTTCATCGAATTTCAGATCAAGCACAGACGCAGTGAATTGCAGGTAAGGCCCAGGACAAGCATCACACAGCATGTCTAGAGGAGTGGCCATCTTTCGCTTGCAAACATGGTAAGCCTTATCCTCTCCCTGAAAGACTGATGATCAAAAGACCGATACAGGGGTTTAGTGCAAGAAATCTTCTCTGGGTATAGGGATGAAACCCGATGTCTTGGCCTAGGCAAACAAGCACTGACAAGATACATGAGCACGTAAACCAGAGACTCTAGGTCATTCCTCCCCCTACTTGTTCTACCAAGTTGAGTGTGAACACTTGCAAATCGAATTGTTCCTCTGTAACAAATCCTTTAGTTGGGTGCATGGAACAGTAATTACACAGGTAGGCATGATATACTGACATCATTTTGTTCGAACCCGATTTCATCTGGAGTTTGGTAGTACTTGACCTGTGAACCAATGGTGGGATCCCGCCATCTTGTGACTGCAAGGTCATGAATAATGAAAATGATGAGACACGTGCTTTCTCCTTCACAATCGCTTATTCCTAGAGCATATAAAGTATTCATGCAAATGGCAGATATCTAATCCTAGGTCGGTCAGAAACAGTCTCCTCTCTTCAGGAGTTCCTGGAGGACCAAGCAAAAATTTACCTGGTATTATGTCACCATGGATGTACCTGCCCATAAAAGAAGCATGCATGAGAAACATTACAAAAAGTCGAATCTGGCTTGTATTTCTGATAGTTTGGTCCACCAAAACATTGATTTCACTGTCTAATAAAGAAAAAACTAACAAAGATCCGATTTGAAGCTCGTCGGCTATTACCCTCCAAAGTGTAGCTTCTCAAGTATAGAGATTGCTTCAACGGCAATACATGCAATTGCTTCCAATGGCAGGCTGGAGCAGTAGGGAAAGAGCTAGCATCAGAAGCGGACAAAGAATCAGAAATTGTTTAAGAGAACCTGAAGAGCAGACACAGTAAAAGCTGTTAACTTCACGGCCAAATATACTTTGGGAAGTTGTTGACGAAACGGGGTTGTAAACTGGGTCCGAGCAAATCCATGACCTGCTTATTCAAAGATCATCAAAAACTTTGTATTCTTTAAAGTACAAAATCCATGTCGAAGGAAGGGAATCCACATACTATGACATCAAAAACGGGGTGACTTGGGGCAGTGGTATGCTGTGACTTTTACATATGCAGAACGCAGATGCAAAACTCAACACCTAATCCAATTTGATATGCAATTGCACGATGTACAAGCAATAATGCTCGAATTTTAAGGACTCATTCATGAACTTTCCACTAATTAAGGATGCCACCTTTACATCCTTTGCCGTCTTTATGCTCGAATTTTAAGGCCAGCTAGGTAGTGCCACATTAAATCATCTAAAGCAACGGTGCAAATGTAATAAATTATCTGAAAATGATCCACTCTAATTTCATCGCTCGAAGTTGAAGGACCGGTAGCGCGACTGACATAAAATTGCCCGAAACCTCCCTTTCCCAGTTTTCTTTCTATTCTGTAAACTAGGGAATCATCGATCTGAACCTGAGACAATCAAATTCTCAGTGCAAATCTGGAACTTGCATGGTGAATTATCGAACCAATTGTATTGTAACTAAAAGCTTTACAACTGTCGGCAACATGTAATCTGATATCGTGATGCATGAAGTTGCAGAAACTTCATGGGGGATTTTAGTTATCGATCTGAGTTAGGGAAAATTCCTCCTTCTCTATTTGGCCGAAGAAACAGCCGAAGATGACCCACCGAAATCTGTCATTTTTACTCTTCTGCTCTGTTTCATTTCGCCTGCATTAACCCAAAAACGAGAATGAAACAGATTGCTCCTTGAAAATGATTTTCTAAAACGGAAAGCAAGAGTCGCCCGAACTTTGCGATTCGACTCGCATTCTTCATTCTCCCTCCATTAAAACAACCCATTTCCAAGAACGATGCAAAGAACCCGTTCTGGGATTGGAGGAGCGTCGCCTAGGTTCTGATCTTGAACCCTCTCATTGCTTATACGACTACACTGATCCATATCTACTCTCCCAGCTTTAATCTAATCTTGATGATTCTGAGCTGCGTCATCTGTCCTTGTCTCACCCGAGCCTTGATATCAAGGAGATCTTTTGAAGAAAAATGGACCATTAGGATACACTTATGAGTTGCATTAGAGAAGTCTCATATCAAAATATTGATATGGTGTTCAGTAGTTAATATATCCTACTTCGTCCATAACCTATGACTTAAGGTATCGGACTTCCGTCGCATGCCTTCCAATTTTGCTCTCTTCTCTTTTCTTGGAAAAATAAGAGATTTGGGTTCTTAAAGAGGATAAGATAGCAGATTACTAGAATCGCTTTTGGACCATCATATGAACTGAGAGGATAGAATCGTGCTTCACAATTCCATCTCCAATATTCTATATCTCAATCACTGTTATTTGACTATGGATAACTTGACCTTCTATTATCATTGATGCCGAGCACGAACTGAAAACTGAACCAAATTATCTGAAGTGAGCCAAAATGTGTATAACAGGAGAGAGCGAGAAAAATATGCATTTCTTAGCAGATTGTGCATGACATTGAGGGGCTGAGCCGTCTCCAATGATCCAATTGATGATAGTGAAATCTATCTATTTACATACTTTAATTTACAATCCAATCCACAATCCATATTTACCCAAATTGGTGTAATCTCCCCTCGAAATATCAACTTGCAGCTCAAAAAGAACAGATCTCCCATGTGAATTAAGCAAATAGCCATGGAAAAAATTATAGGCAGAAGCGGCAAAATTATGAGCACCAGACGATCTGTTAGAGTTCAATGAATGCAGTGCCAGTGGGCGAATGGCTCAGAAGAGGTCTTAGGTGCTGGCTTGGCTACTTTTGGTGTCCCGAATACCTGCCAGTACATTAATCTTTCATTTCCTACTGCAAATGCAAAACAAGTACGTGACGATGAGAATCAGCAAAACAATCATCTCAACAAGCACACTTCAAAAACTATTTGCACCGAATTGCAAATGACTATGATAGCATACAAGTAGTACCTATGCCAGGTTAGAACTCTGGATGTGTGACTAGTGAGCTCTGCCGTCTTTCTCATAGATGGATATTACCCAAAAAATGAGCTGGTTCTTAGTAAACCTGTGAGATTTTAGCATTTCCCTCTCGCCCTTGCTCCATGGCAGCATGCACACCTGAGAACCGGTTTCTACCAAATTCAGACATACGTCTTTGCGCGTGCTCCAAAATTTGATGCATCGCTCATGTCCTCCCAAAGCCAGTAAGTTGCCCTGAAACAGTCACCCAGCGAGGGCTTTTATGGCAGCTGTGTGGGCTTCGATCCTGCAAAGCCACCGAGTGCCTAAATTCGAAGAGGCCCTGGACCTATCCCACAAGTTGAGGAGATTATCCACTCCTCCGCTAGGCAGCTGTTTGCCTGAGGGCAAGCACTTCAGCCCGCAGACTTCTTGGCGATGCCCTGTAGGTTCTGACAATGTGGGATCTAATTCTCACATCATTGTTGGTGATCTTAAAATCCATGCCTCCAGTCGTGAGTATGTGACTGTTCCAAGTCAAGGAACCAACTCGGAATCAGTGGCCGCCTCTTAAAATTCTCAGCTGCATGAGTGGAAACAAAAATAAAAAGCTAAAAACGTAGCCTGAATAAGATCACATCAGCCACAGACGCAAAACTAATTCTATTGAAAAAAAAAAAGCAACCAGCTTACCCCGTCTTTGAGCAGAGAAATCCCATAGCTGGACATGAGAATTTTGTAAGCCAATGGCAATATGCTGACCATCAGGAGCCCAGCTCACGCTTGTGACAAGGCCATCCTCATTATTGAAGGTGACAACTCTTGAAGTAATAATCTAATTGCTTCTAACATTAGTATTGGTGCATAGGTCTTGTCATAATCTATCGCTTTTTCCCGTGTGTATCTTTTTGCCACAAGTCTTGCATTTTTTCTGATTATTTTTCCTTTTTCATTCATCTTGTTTCTGAAAACCCATTTTGTTCCAATCATAGATTTACGTTTGGATTTCAGAATCAGCTCCCACACATGATTGATGCTAAATTATCTGAGTTCTTCCTACATAACTTCTATCTAGCTTTCATCAGACAATGCTTCTTCTACTCCTTTTAGTTCTATCTCAGAAACTTGTAGAAACTCTATAATCTTTTAGGCCATAGCTAAGTGCCTTATGCTCCACTTATGAATTAGAAATACTAATTTAGTCATAAACCTTTTATCAGTGTCAATTTAATCATAAATATTTTGACTTGGTGTCAATTCAGCCATTCCAGCTAATTTTGGCCAAATTTTATTGAAGTCAACGTCAGTCAACATCGATCAGCTTACGCGGCACCGCATAGCACTATTGTGGATAATTTTTAATAAATTTTTCATTTTTTATTTTTTTTTCCTTTCTTCTTCCTTTTGCTTGTGACCGGCCATCAGCCACAAGCAAAGGCCGGCAACCACCCATGGCAAGGCAAGTTGCCCTTGCCTAGGCAAGGGTCACTATTGCTTGCCACAGGCAAGGCCCGCCGGGTGAGGGTTGGCCTTGCCACTAGCCTAGGTGAGGCCAACCCTCATCGAGCCCCACCTAGGTGACGGCGAGCCTTGGCGAGGGCTCCCCTCACCTTGCCATGGCCGGCCATTAGCAAAAGGAAGAAGAAAGACATATAAAATAAAAAAAAAAAAAGAAAGAAGTTAAAAAAATAATTGAAAATTGAAAAAATATTAAAATATAGTTAAAATTCATCACTATTAGTGGTGCCACATAAGTCAACCAACGTCCACATAAGCAAAATCTATCTAAAATTAACCAAATTGATTAAATTGGTACTAAATCAAAAGGTTTAGGACTATATTGGCATCAATGCAATATAGGCTTTTGACTTTTTTGACATTTTTCCTCAAAAAGTTTATCAAGTTAAACTACTAAAACATGGCCTAATATAAGAAGAAACAAAGTAAACTTCATAAAATTACTTGTTAAGAATTTCATGTTAACTTCAAAATGGAATTTGGGTTCTTTCAAATATGGACTTCATAGAATTGTTTCACCTAGGACCTCTTCCTTTCCATTTTGATAAAATTTGTTTATCGCGTAGACAGATGTGACTACTTTGTAAAATCTCTTAAAATGAATTCATAAGTCGTTGATTTTGAGAAATCATATGCTGGTAGTAGTACATTAAGTAGCAAGATTGCAGGTTATTATTGTTCATCCTTTGGAAGGATGATGCAAGAGAGTACAACTAAATGAAATACAATAACTCATTATGAACATAAGAGCTAGAAGAAGAAAATCTTGAAAGTAATTACTGTCGAGCTAAACTAGCTCAAGTATCCCCATATACAATCTAGATTGCGGGGACACATAACAATTACACAACTTTTCTAATCAAACCATGCATGGTTCTCTATACATCATTGCTCTCTCCAAAAGGAAAACTAGCGGAAACTATTAGAGTGCTTGATGTAGTTGAGAATGTTTCTAGTTCCATCTCCGCTTTGTCATCATTTATAGGCTCATATGGTGGGTAAATAAGTGGTTTTGGAGGCATCTGAATATTAGCAATATCTCCTTCAAGCATTTCTAAGACTTTGTTCATTGAAGGCCGATGGTCAGGGTGTAACTGTATACACCAAAGAGCAACTATTATCATCTTTTTTATCACCTTCATTTCCTCTTCCACCATTTCAACTCTTTCTCCTTCATTTACTTGGTTGTACACCCATAGTGGAAAATATAATTGGCTTGAATGTTCTGCATTTGCATTTATATTTCTCCTTCTACCTGCCATTTCCATGAGCAACATTCCAAAGCTATAGACGTCTGCTTTATAAGATACACCACCGATGTTCTTGTAGAACAACTCAGGCGCCATATATCCCAACGTCCCTCTTGCAGCAGTCAATGAGACTATGCTGTAATCAATGGGATAGAGTTTCGCGAGTCCAAAGTCAGAAACTTTCGGAGTGAAATTCTTGTCTAAAAGAATGTTGTGAGGCTTGATATCAAAGTGTAATATTTGCATGTCACACCCACGATGTAAGTATTCAATCCCCCTTGCCACTCCAAGAGCAATCTCATATATTTTCCCATAATCAAGAAACTTACCTTTCTCGGTGAAAATGTGCTTATCCAAAGATCCATTTGGCATAAGATCATATACGAGAGCTTGTTTCGAGCCTTCAAAGCAAAAACCGATGAGTTGCACTATATTAACATGGTGAATTCTTCCAATAGTAGCCACTTCGCTAATAAAATCTTCGCCATGGGCCTTGGACTGCTTCAAAATCTTGATGGCCACTTCGTTGCCGCTTCTAAGCTTTCCTTCGTATACAGAGCCATATCCCCCTTCACCTAATTTGTGCTTAAAATTTCTGGTGATCTTCTTAATATTCGAGTAAGAGTACCTTATGGGCAAAAAGTTGTTATGAGCTTGCAAAAATTCTTCGATGTTCTTGTCCATTGCTAGGTGCCTTCTTTTGTACTTGTAGATCAGAAATATCGCCACAAATGGTGTACCGATTACGAACTTCGCTATACAAAAAAACACTAAAGAAAATTTTGATAGGTAGAATAATTTTTTTAACATAATTATTGTAAGAATAAATAATTGCGGCTTACCTAATAGTATTGTAAAATCCCAAGTAGTCCAAAATGCAATATCATCGAGGACACCTGTGGAAGGAATGAATGTTATGAAAAGGAATTGAAGGAAAACAAGTTTGGAAAGCAAAAGTCATGAGGAAACGGAGTAGTAGCAAGCTACTCTGTACAAGTTGAATTTTATCCAAAAGAATATGGGAAGTGGGATGCGTACTTTTGCAAATAAATGGAAATATTAAGTTTCATTTTTCACGTGGATGATAGATGATAAAAAAAGCTCCTTTTGCTTTATTTTTGGTCAATAAATCTAGAGAAACATTGTTTTTCATTTTTAATGAATAATTTTGTTCCTCCGATCGATACACAACCACAACTTTTTAAGGATTGTGGACAAGTGTCTATTGGATTATTAGTTAAGTGACTAATTAAAGATCTAATTAAGAAAATTAAAAAAAAAAACGTAAATTCTATGCCAACAAAAATCTAGTCACGTGGATAGTCGCACAAGAATCCCTTTTTTTTTCTTCTTCTTCTTCTTTTTTTAACGGTGGGTGATTTAGCCCTTTTGTGCAACGAAATTATAATCTAAACATCTATATCCATTGACGTACACTATCATGTATATTTGGTCATAATTTTCTCTAATATTAGATGTTCCTTTCATTTTCCAATTTCGAAGAGAAAGTAGCTAAAGAAAGAGTGTAATGAAAAAATAAATAAATAAAATGTATAGAATCATGCAAAATTACGGTGAAATTTCATTGCCGATAGGTACTTACTGCCGCTGTAGTACTTGGTTCTGCAAACCTCACCTCCGTCGGAGCTCCAGGATAAGCGATGGGAATAAAAGTACCTGTAGAAATTAAAGCGGCCATACAAATCAAAGTAGCAAAAGGAAGTTGTCTTCCATGGAGATCGACTGCCGTAGGGGACAACAAATCCATCGGCCATGATGCTATGGATTAGCTCATAGTTGTAGGAGCTACTGTTAATGTGTTCTTGAAACCCAAAATAATCTATCCATGTCCATCTGTTAATGTTGCAAAAATCCCTAACATCCGATGCATTTGGATTGAGCAAAGCATACAGCTTCCAATTTGATGATGTGTTGGAAGAGTGCGACCCCTTACTGCATGGACCAAAAGCGATGTAGAATGGAGAACTAACCGGCTTTGAACAGTTCACAATGACCAATGCACTTTGATTTTCGTATGGGCGGCCTAACGATGAATAATGAGGGAGAGATGAGCAGTTATCCTTTTGTAGCCCGACACCTACCAATCTGATTTGGCTAGTGGAATAATTGATAGACTGCACATAGTATCGACCATCACAGCAAATAGTGCGATTATCTTCACAAGTCAGGTCGTACCCTTTTCCCTTTGAATTACTTACCAGTCGAAACGGGTTGCTTATATTATGAATGTCACCACAGGAAGAAGCGCTCCATTGATTACTCGGCTCGACATTACTAGTCATTACTAGAAATAGAACAAGAACGAGCAGCAACACTTGATAGATATGCATGGAGCCGAGAGCACTGATCATGTCTCTTTTGGTCTTTGAGCGAAGGTGTTTGGTGTGGGTGTAGACGAGGCACGGTTTAAGATGGGACGATCTTGTTTGATTAGAGACTTAGCGGTCACCTTGTCCTGTAGAAAAGCACCAGTCAGTCAACGTAACAAATGGATGCCTGTCAAGAAATTAAAGGGGTGGACCCAAACTGAGGTTCCATTATTAGAGAAACGGTCGGTGGCCATCGCTATTGAAGAACCCCTTTAGTCACGTCTACAGACAGTGCATCTAGAAAATTTACACCCACAAAGAATTCGATGGACCTTTAACATTTTTTTTTTAATCTTTCTTTCTCCACTTTTAAGCGCCACCGTTCATCCACTGTCCCCGCGTGACTGGTGGGTGCCCACCACATCCCATCAACAAATAAATCCATCTCTCTCTCTCCCCCCAATCACTAAGGCCTTGTTTGGTAACCATCCAAACATGACCAAATTCTCGATTCTTTATTTAGAATCAGTTTTTTTACCTAGAATCGCGTTTGGTAAATTTTTTGTTAAAGCGAACAAATTTGTTCGAGAATCAGTTTTGGACAAAATTTAGAATCAGAAAAAATGTGATTCTTGATTCTGAATCAGAAAAAAGAATCAAAAAGCGGCTGCTCATCAACGTACCCTCTCCCGCTCCACGTTAAATTAAAATTAACATCCATCCATATTGAATTCAAAATGGATTAGATATTTAATCATAGAAATGTAAATATTTATTGAAAATGAGAAATCACCATGATAAAAAAAAAAACTCATATTTAAATATAAATGATATTGAAATTCTAATAAGAAAAAAATAAAATAACAACAATTTTCGTTTTTATTTTTATTTATTTCTATATTTTATTTTAATTTCGTCCTATTCTGAAATATATATTTGCTATATATAGAATACATATTTAATTTTGCTTTATAATTTAGTATTTATATTTATTAAATATTTTAGGTATATTAGTATAATTTATACTATGGTTTATTATTAACTATTTAATAAAAATTGATTAGTTAATATTTTTATTACTTAGTATAAATATAATTAATCAATGAGGGGTTTATGAGAATTCAATATCAAATTTATATTTATCTAAAAAGGTAATTAAAAAAGAATTGGAATAGAAATTTTACGCTTACCAAACACATTGCTCTTTTTCTATTTTAGAATCGAAATTTTGTACGATTCAAACGCGTTCTTTTCTTAGAATCAGTTTTAGGAACAGAATAAAAAAGTTAATCAATTTGATCAGAATCTACTCCCTTTAATCGTTACCAAACGCGCCCTAATATACAAACAAATTCATATCTCCTTAATTTCTTTCCTCGTCCCTTCTTCTTTCCAAGACAAGCAATCTCCAAATAAGCATTATATCTAAACCACTGAGGATATTCATCAAATAAAGAGTTAAAATAATTAAAAAAATAATTCATTGTCTCACAGATTAAATTAACAATTATTCTAATCCTAAATATCACAACATGTACGAAAATTCAAAATAATTAAAAAATTGATCCGAAATCTTACGAATTAAATTAATAATTATAATGATTTAAAAATTAAAATATCATCAATGTGCCTAAAAATCAATATAATTAAAAAAAAATGATCCGGCGTTTTACGAATCAAATTAGTAATTATAGTGATTTTTGGACAATAATATCCTATCGGATAATGCCTAAAGTATCCATACGATCAACATTGGCATCAAATATTCTGATTTAGACAATAATATCAAAAACGAAATTTGATTTAAGAAAATTACCTCGATTGGATTTTTATTTCTAAAACGAGACCGACGCCAAGGATTCACAAACGGCTACTTGCGTCAGGATAGGCTTGGCGGCAACGGGCTCACAACCAATGAACCTGCAAGATTAGAAAACTCGCGGAATTGACCCGATTTGGACACGAGTGGAACGGCAGTTGGCTTTGAGGGTTTGGACGGCGAATCCGTGACTAGGGACAACGGCCGTCCGAAGTATTGCCGGGTGGGGTGGGGGGGGGGGAGGATGGGGGCGGGCAGTGAACGTCAGGTCGTTGTCGGGCGGAGATGCAGTGGCTCGTCGACACACGGGCGGCTCGTCGTCGAAGAGCCAGCAAACACCACGGCGAGGGAGTGTAGCAACGGGCAGGAGCGACGCGAGCAGCGAAGACGTCAGGGCGGCGAGCAGTGTCGGACCGTCGTCGAGCGGTGCGTCGAGAACAAGGCAGCGGCTCGTCGAGGCGGTGGGAAGCAACGGCGTCGGCTTAGTTGAGCAGCAACAACGATGGGAATGCTCGGGCTTGATTGAACAGCAGCGGCAGTAGACGGAGGGACGGCAGCCGCGGGTGGTGGGCGTTGGGCGGAGACACGGCGCCGGGCGGAGTTTGCCGGATGGAGGGAGGCGTGGCAACGGGCAGCTGCGGGTTGCAGGCGTCGGTGATGGAGGCCAATACGGCGGCGCTCGGGCGTCGGTTTGGGCAAGCAGCGGCGGTGACGGAGCAGCGGCAAAGCAGATATGGGTAACGTTGTCGGGCTAGTCGGAGAAGATGAAGAAGAAGACTTCCCCTTCCCTTTCTTTTTTTTTTATTTTTTGGCGTGGGCTGCCCACTTTTCTATTCTCGCACGTCCTTCCTTTCTTTTTCCTCTGCACCTTGTCAGAGAAAGGGAAAAGTTCTTTTGTTGACCTGAGCAAAAGACTAAAGAGAAGTACTCTTTTTTTTTTAATTTTCTCTTCTTCCCCGTCCTTTCTCTGTGCGACGAGATAAAACCTATGAAGCACGGACACTGCTTTGTGTCCGACACCTGTCGGAGCGTGTTGGATACGTTTGGATACGATCTAACACGCGGTCAACTTTTCTCGACACGCGTGTCGACGCGTTCCGGAAGACTGATGGAGGATGGAGGCGAGGGAGGGCGAGGGAGCAGAGGCCGCAAGTGCCGACGAGACGAAGCCACGAACGGACCACTGCGACGGCGAGAGACGACTAGAAAAAGAGCCGAACAGAGAGAAAGAAGAGAGAAGGCAAACTCCCGGCTAGAAAAAGAGCCGAACAGAGAGAAAGAAGAGAGAAGACAAACTCCCGCCGGCGAGACGAAGCCACGAACGGACCACCGTGACGGCGAGAGATGGCTGGAGAGAGCGGTAAGGGCCGCCACTGTTGCGATGGATCGGCGACGAGAGGAAGAGGAGAAGAGGGAAGGGGGTCGGCAAGCGGCAAGGAGGAATAGGAAAAGGAGGGCTCGGTAGCTCGTTAGGGTTTTTCATAAAGAAACTCAAAAATAAGAAAGGCGTGAGGGGGAGGGGAAGTGACAGCTTACCTGTCACTGTCAAGTGGTGGGGGAGGGAGAAAAGTAAAATAAATTTGGGGTAGAGGGAAAAGGACGAATGAAAGAAGGGATGGATTTGGGTGATTGCTTTTTTAACCGGAAAATTAAATAAATGAAATTGAAAAATAATTTCAAAAAATGAAAGTATTAAATTTTGAATAACAATAAATTTTGATCATTATAGAAAATTATGAATTTATTTAAATAAATAAAATTTAATTTCTTATTAATTATTAGTTTCATCGATAACTTTTGTTAAAATTTAAAAAATATATTTCACATTAATTATGAATATATCTTTCGAATTTTAAATGAATTGATTTGTTAATATTATTAATGTAAATTTATTATAGGCTCTTTTTTAATTAATTAAATAATTTGAATTAAATTATATAAAAATAAAAATATATATTTAATATATAACGTGTCGCAACATATCAAAATTTTCTATTTTTTAGAAATGACATTGACGTACGTTGGATCACTCGTAATGTCGTGTCGCATGTCAATTCTACCTAAAATAAAACCCCACCCTTTTGACTTGACTCTTTTTAAAAAAAAACTCACCGTGTTCATGCGTGCAGGACTCCCCTTTTATATGCAAAGAAATAGAGCCCCTATATGGAAGAAGTAAAATTTCCTTCCTTTTCTGACGCCCGTTCACGATTGAAGATCTAGTGTTTCTTTTATTATGTCAAAATATATATTGCCCAAAGATTAGCACTAAATATATATCCCACCTATAATAGTCTCTCGAAATCTTCCGATTCACTGCGGAATATATCTATATATTGTATGAATATATGAAAAATTTACCGAATATATTGAATCGTCATTCATCATAAGTCAATTTATGGTCATCAGAGAATAATAGGCTTGGACCAATTTCTTCTCGCCGCAGGCTTAATCCAGCTCGTCTAATTAAAGTTTAGAGCCATCAAGTCAAACACATCCATCACTAGTCCAATGCAAATGCAAATAAATAAATAAAAAGGCTCATAAACTATGTGTTATGCAATTTAATTCTAATATTTTTATTTAGGAATTAAAATTAATCCATAATTTTTAATGCAATAAGTGAATGATCAAATTGTCAAAATTTAGGTGTTAACAGTAAAAAATACATGTAAATTGAACAGAAAAAAAGGATTTATATATATTTCTACTAGCACATAAATATTACTTTAATCGAACAGCTATTTTCTCATTTTCAAAAGACATTGAAAAATCCAATGAATACATCCTGAGAATCTTTTTGATGTCTATCGCTTGAAACTCTACTGATGTATTGACTATTCACCTAAAAGATAGTTAAAGCGAGGCCATATTACCCTTTGTGAATCTTGAGCGTCTCTTTGGTGCTCCGAGTGGTCAACCCATTGCAAATGTGATTGTTCTTCTTGTTGGCTTTACAGTGATTTTACCAACAATAGACAGATGTTCATCATGACTTAAATGAGTGTTTATCCCTAGGAGCATCGTGCCCGTGACACGGGGGGCAACCCATTGAATCTCGGCTGTTCGATCCGAGTACCCGGTAAATAATCAAGGCGGTTCGGTGGGCAACTCAGGTCAAGCCGGAGTCAACCATTTCAATGGTTACAATCAAGCAATATCTGATCACAAAGCCATGTCGAACCCAACAAACATTCAGGTTCAGGATCTCCAAAAGAATGTCAGTCGATTCATAATTGCACTCTTTAGGCTCTTAAATCTTCAGCCTATCCATAGTGCAAAACCAAAAATACCTGCGCATACCATCCACGGATTATTACATCGTGATTTAAATCTATTCGATTGTCAAAAACATTTTAAAAAAAAATCATTGCAGATAAGAAGGAGAATTCTTTCCATTCTCGGACATTTATTTCTACCCAAAAAGCACAAATCAGTGGATTTATATTACAAGCAACGAAATTGTTGCTCCATCTAGTTTTTTCAACTTCAAGAACTTGCTTGCACTAGCAAAGAACATGCAATTCCGTGAAGCCCATGATGAGGCGAATGATTTTAGAAATCCTCTGATTCAACAAGACCACAACAAATAGAGGAGACGACATCACCCGTAGAGAAATTGTTCTGTAGCCCCTGCATCTTTCTCGTGTTCAGGGATCTCATGTCCATGACCTCCACTGTAGACTTTGAGGATGTTATGCTTGTTCTCTTCGTAATGACGAGGACGGAACTCATCTCGTACGTGGTTCCGTCCACCTCGTCCCAGATCCATAATTGCGCGGAACCATCGGACGAAAACGAAACGAAACGAATCGAGGTGAAATGTATGGGGAGATGCGGATCCCGTAAACTGATACGTTTTCCTTGAAACCCTTCCCATCTAATAAGGCCATGTTACTAACTAATAAGCAATAATCCGCGCGAGCTCGCCGTGAGATCTGTGTTAAACATCAAATGTCACATACGAGCCACTCATAAGGTTAGTTCGTAACCATTGTTTATCGTTTCGCCGGGCATATCGTTTTATCATCTTTAGATAAATTCTTGGGTGTTTTTTGCAAAGACATGTTCTCCTCATGGCTCACCGACAAACTGAAAATTTTTATAGATATTATTGAACAGGCAGGCTAAGAGATGACGGTAAAAATTACTATCACCATGTAATTCACGAGGTGTTTTTCTATTAACAGTCACGTTGGATTTGTAAGAAAAGAAAAAAAAAGACCACAGCGCATTTCTGTCTCTTAAAACTTACAAGCTGAGCGGAAAGATTCGAGTGTGTCAAAGTTGTAAGTTTTTAAGACTTAAATGCACGAAAATGAAAGATTCAAAACTCAAGTTCATTACAGCGATACAGACGTTTTCAAAAAGAAAAACTTCACATTGCATAAAATTGTTTGAAGGGCAAGGGTCATGATTCATCAGAGACATGTTATTCTCTTGTTTTCTACTTACATTATTCGGTAAACGACTTTTTTAAAAGGATATTACATGTCTGGACCTCTTGAGGTATCTGCTTAATATGACTGGCCCATCACACTTCCCATGTTTCACGAAAGTTCGAGTTATTAAAACTATCTTGCAGGTCAACCTCTCTCAAAATCCCACATTTCACGGTAAATGTAACGTGCATCTTGCTTCAACGTTTTCTTACCACAAATCTACAATTGAAAAAAATAAAAAAAGGATCTGATCTTTAATTGGTCAACATGGGTTGGGATTAAATTGATAAAAAATTGTACTATCGATTTTTAGACAGAATGATCAAATCAAATCAGCTAGTGAATGAGTTCTAATGTAGAGCTCACTTTACCTTGTGTAGAGACAATCCATGTATGTCCAAGATCTCTCAATATTTTAAGTAGAATTAAGCAATGAACAAAGAGAGACGGACATCATACCAACATCATTTTGCATAGAAGAATATTTGCAATTGCCCCTTGCTAATGCAAGGGAAGACCCTCCTTATCTGGTCCAATTAGGTGGTGCTTAGGTGAATATTATTTTCTTGACTTCTGATTCTGCCTCCAATTTTTTAATTAGACTTGTCACTTGGCATTCAAAGCCAAAGTTGGCCCCCTCAAATAATGATATAAGAAAGTTAGATTTGAACGGCTAAATTAATGCTAGAGCCATTGAAACTCCAAGTCTTTGAGAAATTACCCGAGCCACTAAACCACAAGAAACTGTCATGTTTGTCATTAAGAATTTCATGTATGGTTTTGCAAATTTAAAACTTTGAAATTGGTTTTGTTTTTTCCGACTGTCACAATTTCTTTCTCGGTCCTGAAAATCGACCATCAAGACTATGCTTACCTTGCTTTTGTTTACATGGTAGGTAATATGACTTGTATTGGATGATCTTGGACCTTTCTTACCCTAAAAGCTAGCTTAAGGGGTAAGGTTTACATTTACACTTATAAACTCACCACTAGCCTCATCCACAATCGATGTGAGACAACCTCAAAAATCTATCCCTCACACATTAGGCTCAGAGGCACAACGACCCGTAACTCTCTTGTGACTTTTTTGGGTCTAGACTTGTTGGCAATCTAGGCCCTAATACCAATATTAGGTGGTTTTGGGCTTCTCTCATCCTAAAAATTAGCTTAAGGGATGAGGTTTTCGCTCACACTTATAAATCGACTATCAACCATTTCCACAACCGATATGAGACAACATCAACAACTTTTAGTGGGGGCAAGTATGACAAATAAATCATGTTAAATCATATTATTATTATTTATTTTTTTGAAACTTAGACTATAATATTTTGGGTTAATACTCTAAAAAACCCCAAAAATGGTACATTTGTGACAAATTTACCCCCAAACTATTTTTTTGACCACCAAAAACTCAAAACCGGTATACTTTTGACAAATTTACCCAAAACTGGTACACTTGTGACAAATTTACCCTATGTCAGTTTTCGTTAAATTTTATTATCAAATTATTATGTTAAATGACACGTGACAGTTAACCGGTATATTAATTTAGGATTTTACGCTCCGTTTGTCACAGTTTACAATTTTTATGATTTTTTTGTGGTATTAATCCAATTTAGCATAGGGTATATTTATCACAAACTTACCAGTTTATGGTTTTTTGCAGTCAAATAAATTAGTTTGGGATAAATTTATCATAAATGTACCATTTTATGATTTTTTATAGTCAGTCGGGGTAAATTTGTCACAAGTTTACCAGTTTTGGGTTTTTCATGGTCAAAAAAAATAATTTTGGGTAAATTTGTCACAAGTGTACCAGTTTGGGGTTTTTCATGGTATTAACCATAATATTTTACTTATAGAATGAGACTATAATGCATATCTCACAGTAACAGTGTATATTAAACCCCCACGCGTTATAGAAAAGAAGAGGACAAGTCATTGTCTCTCCTTCCCCGTAAAATTCCTCGAAATCCACCGAAAGGGATTGAAGAAATTGCCTGGGAAACTTCTCAAAAGTTCCAACTCTGTGAGTCATATCTTTGATCGGGTTTCATACGGCATCGATCAATCAACGCGTTACAACCCCATGGTGCAAAAGAGGGTGCACCTAAGGATCTCCGTCTCGGGCAAACAACCTGAGTAAAGGCCAACTGGTATCATCGACCAAGACAGCACCGTACAATTAGCGTAAAACAAGCAAACCACTTAATTTAATCTGGCACTTCTATTTTATGTTTTGTCAGTAATGAAAAGCGATGTAATTTCTGCATGAATCACACTGGATTAGTCCACTTTTGCGTGTGCAACTTTGATCCATGTAATAGAAGAATAGAGAACCCTCGTACAACATGCAACTTTGGCACACGCATGCAAAGCTTTTTCCTCAAGGGCGTCGTATGGAATAAGAAATCTCTCTACTGTTTTGTTTTGTTTTTTGTTTTTTGTTTTTTTTAAAGAGAATTATATTGATTCCGTAGAATCAATCTGGTCGGCTAGAGATTGTCGGAGAATTGACTAGAAAGGGCAGCGACAAATTACTATGTTGACTTGCTTGTCGCTGCATTTACTTTGGAACGTCAAGTTTGGGATTCCCACGGTCGACATATTTGAAATGTAAACGAATCTTCGAAGCTTCGAAGTCAAATGAAGACTTGGACTGGTGGCTTGAATTTTATACGATTTGACAACTCGATTGATGCGTACGAAAGCTGCAAACTAAGCCGTACATTTGTAGAGTATATTTCTTGAGTAAAAACTACAAAAAAATAATAATCATAAACCTATTATTTTTGTACCAATTAAATCTTAAACTTTTTTTGGGGCCAATTCAATACTAAATCTTTTGTGTTTGTGTCAATTTAGTTTATCGGTTAATTTTAATAAATTAACGCTAATGTGGATAATTTTTCGAATAATATGTTTTTTTTTTTATTTTTTTTCCTTTTCCTTTTTTTTTTCTTTTTTTTTCCCCTCCTACTTCCTTCTTATTCTAGCCGATTGTCGCCTCTGGCCATAGATCGGTTGGAGGAAGGAGGAGGAAAAAAAAGAAAAAAAAAGAAAAAATTTAATAAAAAAATTCAAACAAATATGGTTAAAAAATTATTTACGTTAGCATTAGCTAGCTAAATTGGCCAAATAGACTAAATAACATAGATGTGAAAGGTTTAAGACTTAATTGACAAAAAAAAGTTAAGGACTAAATTAGCACAATTGTAATAGATTTATAATTTTTTTGGTAATTTTTCCTATCTTAAGTTTGAACCACTAAAGAAAATATGATGCAAATAGGTTTCCTAGTTCGAGTAGATTTGCTTATTTGAGTACTTTTTTAATTTAAATGATTTTATAATGTAAGTAGCTTTTCTAAAAAGGTTTTCCTATTTGTGATATTATTTATGGAAAAGATGTGTCTCTACTTGGTTAATGCATGCTAAAGAAAACAAGAAGACGGTTATTTATTTTTGTGAGTTTTTTGGTTGAGTTCTCTGCAAGAGATTATGACATAACATGGTTTGTTTTAGTGGTCAAAAAATTAATTTGAGGTGAGCTTTTAAGACAGTGGACTTGGATTGGTTGATAGAAGCTTTTGGCAAAGAACATGATTAAAATAAAAAACCCATATGATACATTTGATACACGAAAAGAAATAAGGTAAGAATGGAATAACCAACCATGAGAACAGAAAATGTAGGAATAAAAAAAATAACTGCTAGTAGTTTGGTTTGCAGAATGGCATACAATTTCAAGACCATCCTATTGTTTTTTTTTTTTTTTTAAACCATTATACCATATAAAATTAGTTAGTAATAGTAAAATATTCTCACAATACTTTCGATGATAGTTAATTAAAGCTTAATTCGTTTTATAGTCGTGGTTTTAAAAACCATAAATGAAAAGATCTGACAATTTATAAATGATTATTATATTTTAATGTATAATAATAAATGGCTAGTATAGTAGTAAGAAAGCTAGTATAATCATTATCTACACACCAATAATAATTATGCAAGGATATAACTATGGACAAGATAAAAGATCTAATTGTAATTATAATTCAATAATTATATTATCAGTGGTCTAATTACATTATAGTTGTTATTTAATTATTATAATTAGAGCACATATGATTTTGGTACTACATGAATATCTACACTTAATTTGATTAAATTTATTATATCATAGTATATGTATTTTCTAGCAATTGCTGTATAATCTAGTAATACATCATCTAATTATTGTGATATCTACGATTTATTATTTAATTGAAATATTGTAGTTATTATCTCATAATTCGATAATGATATCAAAATCTCCGCTTAGTTATGATATATAGATAGGGATCAACAATTATGATATCGTATTTCTAAAAAAATGTGCATTTGAATTTTAAAAAATCAATTTCATTTAGAATTTAAAACTTCCAGATTGAACGGACCTCTTTATCCATGCCAGTTGGCAGAGTTGGTACCATTTAATGTGAAAAAGTACCCATCAAATTAAAAAGATAAACATAAAAATAACCTAACTTTGAAAAATCTCAGGTACAAGATTCCGTTCTCGACTAGAAATTGGAGAATTGACACGGAGGGTCTCTCTTTACCACTTAGTCCAACACTCGGAATCGAACATCTAAAAACTCAAACAAGAAAAAGAAAAAAATAATACGTGAGTGTTGTAAAATATCGCGTGGCGAATATATAATAGAGAAGAGATTTGAGAAGAGAAAGCAAGTGAACACTAGACATAGTAGCAAGATGAGAGAGTTTTATTTCTAGTATCTCACTGTCGTGTTTATGTGTGATTGTGTATTATAGATCAAAACTAAACTCCTATTTATAGGAGAATATGATACATGTACAGGATAAGGGAGACGAACGTTCATTGTATAGGGAGATGTATTTAGAACATTTGATACAAATGTACCATAATAAATACATTGGATAAGATGAATATAATGAATATTCATTCATGTATTCTATCCATTCATGTATTTCATAACACTCCCCTTGAATATTCATCATATTCATTACGAATGTGCATCGAATGATACTGCCTCATTAAAAACCTTAAGCCAGAAAAACCCAGTGGGATAAAAAACCGAACAAAAGGGAAAAAGAGTGCAGAGCACAAATGTTATGATATCTCCCTTTTATGGATGCATTAATTGCCTCGTTAAAAACTTTAAGCCGGAAAAACCCTATGGGAAAAAACCGGACATAAAGAAAAAGAGTGCAATGTATATATAGCCACTCTGGGACTAATCATTATTGCATCTTGTGAACTAGCCGCATATCAATGCTGCAATGCATAGTTCATAATATCTCCCCCTCAATAGAGCCATATAGCCACTTCTGGGGCTAATTAATCTTATATCTTATGAACTCGCCTCATACCAATGCCACGTACTAATTTCTCAAAACTTGATGTTGGCAATGATTTGGTAAAAAGATCTGCAAGATTATTTATGGATCGAATCTGTTTAACATCAATTTGTCGACTTTCTTGGAGTTCATGAGTATAGAAAAATTTCGGCGAGATATACTTGGTCCTATCACCTTTGATATATCCTCCCCTGACTTGTGCAACACAAGCAGCATTATCTTCATAAATTATAATGGGAGAATTGGTAACCGGTATTAAGCAACAATAATTATGAATATGTGTTATAACGGATTTTAACCAAACACACTCATTTCCAGCTTCATATAAAGCAATAATCTCAGAGTGGTTAGAAGATGTAGCTACTAGCGATTGCTTCGTAGAACGCCAAGAAATAGCGGTGCCGTTATAACAAAATATATACCCGGTTTGAGAGCGAGCCTTATGTGGATCGGATCTATATCCAGCATCAGCATATCCAACTAAACCAGAGTTAGTGGAATCATTGGAATAATATAATCCCAAATCTATGGTTCCTCGGAGATAACGGAAAATATGTTTAACTCCATTCCAATGTCTCCGAGTTGGCTCAGAACTAAAACGTGCCAATAAATTTACCGCAAAAGCGATATCTAGTCTCATACATTGTGCCAAGTACATCAAAGCCCCAATTGCATTGAGATATGGTACTTCAGGACCAAGTATCTCTTCATCAGATTCTCTAGGACGAAATGGATCCTTTTGGGGATCCAGAGACCTTACAACCATAGGGGTGCTCAATGGGTGAGCTTTGTCCATGTTGAAACGTTTAAGCAATCTTTCAACATATGCTGATTGATGGACGATTATTCCATTTGCTTTATGCTCAAGCTCTAGACCAAGACAAAGTTTGGTTTTACCCAAATCTTTAACTTCAAACTCCCTTTTCAAATATTCAGCAGTTTCAGCTAACTCTTCTGGAGTTCCAATTAAATTTATATCGTCGACATAAACTGTTATAATAGCAAATCTAGTTTTTGATTTCTTAATAAACACGCATGGGCAGATAGGATCATTTTTGTACCTTTCCTTAATTAGGTACTCACTTAGGCGTTGATACCACATGCGACCGGATTGCTTTAACCCGTACAAGGATCTTTGCAATTTTATTGAGAATAAATTGCGGGGAGTGCATGCTTCAGACATTTTGAATCCCTCAAGAATTTTCATATAAATATCAGAGTCTAATGAACCATATAAATATGCTGTCACAACATCCGTAAGACGCATTTCCAATCTTTTAGATATTACTAGGTTAATGAAAAAACGAAATGTAATCATATCCATTACGAGTGAATATGTTTCATTATAATCAATTCTAGGTCTCTAAGAGAATCATTGGGCAACGAGTCGAACTTTATACTTGACAACATCATTTTTCTCATTTCGTTTCTAGACAAATACTAATTTATATTCAATGAGCTTTACATTATCGAGGATACGAGTTATGGGTCCAAAAACCTCTCGTTTAGTTAGGGAAGCTAATTCAGTTTTAATTGCTTCCTCCCACTTATACCAATCTTGCCTTTGACGACATTCAATAATAGATTGTGGTTCACAGTCATCATCCATAATTTGATGAGCAACTGAGAATGCAAAAGCATCATCAATGATGATTTCATTTCGATCCCAAATTTCATTACAATATGTAATGGAATTCTCAGTATTCTCGGGGCTAGTGCTCCTTTCATGGGTTTGCGCCTCTTCAAGGGCAATAAGCTCTTTGGGAGTAAGCACAACGCCAGGCTCTTCTGGAGCGGATTCTTGATTCTTTCCCCTTCGTTTTCGAGGAGCGGTATCTTTTGATCCTATCGGTCTGCCACGCTTCAAGTGCGGGGGATTTTGATCCATTTTAGCCTGTTCTTCGGGAACAGCTATCCTAGCTGGAGCATTTGCAGCTGGAATATGAGACTCGTTACCTTAGTAACATCATTAAATGCGTCAGGAAGTCTATTGTCCATAGCTTGTAAATGGATTATGCGTTGCACCTCGTTTTCACATTCAGGAGTCCTTGGGTCTAATTGAGATAAATTTTTCTCATTCCAGGAGAAAACCTTAACTGGTTTTTGTTTTGCAGTCATGGAAGTTGTAGGTATCCCAATTGATGGAAACCTAGTCTCATCGAAATGACAATCTGCAAACCTTGCAAAAAAAGATCACCGTAGTTGGTTCCAAGAACCTAATGATAGATGGTGAATTAAACCCAACATAAATGCCCAAACGGCGTTGGGGACCCATTTTCGTCCTTTTTGGCGGTGCTACAGCACTGTACTTGCACAACCAAAGGTGCGTAGATGTGAAATATCTGGTTCATAACCAAGAATCATTTGAAGGGGAGATTGTAAAATACTAGCAGTGGGGCGTAATCTTATTAGAGCTGCCGCATGCAAAACTGCATGACTCATGCTGTATCGTTGATATTCGTTCTCAATAATAGAGTGCGGGCAATGATTTGGATACGTTTAATCAAGGATTCTGCCAATCCATTTTGAGTATGAACATATGCAACCGGGTGCTCAACCTCGATTCCGAGTGAAGCACAATATGTATCAAAACTCTTTGATGTAAATTCACCAGCATTATCCATCCTTATGCTCTTAATTGGATAATCGGGAATTGTGCCCGGAGCTTTATAATCTGCGCAAGTAAACGTGCAAATGCGACATTGCGCGTAGATAATAGGCAAACATGGGACCATCTACAGGATGCGTCCACTAATACCATAAAATATCTAAATGGTCCACTTGGTGGTTGTATTGGTCCACAAATATCACCCTGAATTCTTTGCAAGAATAAAGGAGATTCAAAATTAACCTTTGTTATAGAAGGTTTAATAATGAGCTTTCCTTGTGAGCAAGCCTCACAATTATAATCTTTGGACAACAATACCTTTATATCCTTTAAAGGGTGCCCTTTTGTATTTTGAATTATCCTACGCATCATTGAAGCGCCAGGATGACCAAGGCGATCATGCCACAGTCCAAACTGATTAGGGCTTACCAATCTCTAGGATGTGGTAGCGTAGGTTTCAACAGCTTTAATCATGACACAATACAAACCCATAGAAGAAGCTTCTAACTTCTCATGGATGGTCTTCAAGCCCATCTTATAAGAGGAAATGCCAATGTATTCCTTATCTTGCTCATAAATAGTCTCAATATGGTACCCATTACGGCATACATCTTTGAAACTGAGCAGATTCCTTTTTGATCGAATGCTTAGAAACGCATTCTCAATATGCAGGATTGTACCATTTGGCAAAATAATTGTAGCATTCCCAAAACCATCAATAATTGAAACAGGACCTGATATTGTATGGATTTGTGCCTTACACAATGTCATACTCGAGAAAAAGTGTCTACTACAAAATATAGTATGTGTTGTTGCACTATCAAGCAAACAAACATCTTCATTTTTCTCGGTATTTTCCATTTGCATTTATATTGACAACTTCATGTGTCAAGTATCATAAAAGTTGCATATTAGTTATATAGTCGAATAAAATTTCAAAGATAAATATTATATAAGGTTCATAAGTATTTCATAAAGAACAATAAAAAAAGTAATACATTTAAAGCGAAATAACATAAAATTCAAAGTTCAAATTATCATCCACCAATCTGATTCATCAAAGTAATCAGAGGTCCTCAAAGAAATCAGAGACATCCAATGATGCATTTGCTACTTCAGGAGCAAGAGGAGTCCCACCAACGGAGATATTGTTGGCCTCAACAGTGGTTATAGCAGTAGGATTGATTTCAATGGCATGAGATTCACCACACTTGCCCGTATGCTTTAAAGATGCCTAGTATAGGTCAACAAAATGTTTTGGCGTACGACAGGTATGTGACCAGTGCCCAATCATGCCACAGCGATGACAAATACTTTCATTAATCACCTTCTTTTGCTTCTTTTCTTTGCCATGATTCAGGCCAAAGTTTGATTTCCTAGGGCGGTTAAATTTCTTGCCATCCCTTCTAGGATTATATTCTTGCTCGCGCTTATAGCCCTTAAAATGGCCAGTATTTTTCTCAAAATTAGCATGTGCTTCGTGCAATGCTTTTGAGCCAGCAGGTCTAAGATCATGATTTTTGAGCAGCAATTCATTAGTTTGCTCGGTAGTAAGAAGCACAGAAATTAATTCAGAATATGTGGCAAACTGACGTTGCCAGTATTGCTGTTGCAATACAATATTAGAAGCATGAAAGGTGGAGAAAGTTTTCTCAAGCAATTCTGCATCAATGAGTTTGATATCGCATAACTCAAGTCGAGAAACGATATCAAATAAAGCAGAATTATAGTCAGACACTGATTTAAAATCTTGCAGTTTGAGATTTTGCCAATCATATTGTGCTTGAGGGAGGATAACGGTTTTTGTATGATCATACCTATCCTTCAACCTCGTCCACAAGATATGCGGTCTCGAACGGATAAATATTGAGTCTGCAGGCTCTCATGCAAATGACGACGAATACAAATCAGCGCATTTGCTTTATCCTTTTCATTTGAGGTTCCATCCTCTGTAATTGTATTAGCGAGACCTTGCCCTTGGAGGTGCATTTCCATGTCAAGGCGCTAGAATAGATAATTCTTTCCACTCACTTCCAGGATGTGAAATTTGGGCTTTTCAATATTTGCCATAATCCTTGCAAAAATAAATCCTTAAATTAATTAAAAGGATTTCCAAATATCCACCGCTACTTTAGGAGTAGAAGGATACTTTTAGATTTAAAATTTTGGCTTCGGGCCAAGAAAAATAAAAATGAAGAATTGATAGAAGAAGATGAAGTATAAGTTGATCAATAATAAGAATACCCACCTTGCAAAAATTACTTACTCAGTTGGTAGATCTTCGTGCTTGCAAAAATTACTTACTCAGTCAGTAGATCCCCGTGCTGATAACTTGTTGTAAAATATCGCGTGGCGAATATATAATAGAGAAGAGATTTGAGAAGAGAAAGCAAGTGAACACTAGAGATAGTAGCAAGATGAGAGAGTTTTATTTCTAGTATCTCACTGTCGTGTTTCTGTGTGATTGTGTATTGTAGATCAAAACTAAACTCCTATTTATAGAAGAACAAGAATGTACTTATCATTAATATCAATGTACCGAATGATACATGTACAGGATAAGGGAGACGAACGTTCATTGTATAGGGAGATGTATTTAGAACATTTGATACAAATGTACCATAATAAATACATTGGATAAGATGAATATAATGAATATTCATTCATGTATTCTATCCATTCATGTATTTCATAACAGTGAGAAATTTTTTCCAATTCTAGCATAATTTTCCTTTTTAAATCTAAGAAAATATCACCATGGCGTTTCCCACCCCAAAGTCCGTCAACTATATGGACTTTAACTGTATAAGTGCCTTTGTCAATGCCACAATAACCTCAAAACAGGAAAAGAAAAGGCAAGACACTAGCAAATTATAACAATTAGTGTGGATGAAAATTTTAGATTTAATCGAAAAGAATCCAAACTCTAAATGAAATCGGACTTTTAAAATTTTAAAATGTACACTTTCTAAAAAGAGTGCATCGTAAAATGAAATCAGACTTTTAAAATTTTAAAATGTACACTTTCTAAAAACACTGCATCGTAATTGTTGATCCCCATCTATTTGCATGTAAAAAGAGCGCCAAGTTTTGACAAATTTTAATCAAGCAGGGGTAATTAACGAGTGGACGGCTTGCTCTAAGTCAAGCTTGGGCGGCGCTCTTACATTAGAAAGTCCGAGCCGCGCGACCTTAGTTAGCTCGGTCCTACCATCTATAAAACATGTGTCATGCGCAGGCTTGGGCATGTTCTTACTTCACCGGTATCATATAAAATTGTGATGGATTACTTCATTTTTTTTCAATTATATTTGATTGAGAAAGTGGTTTTGAGGATAGAAACACGATAGACGTGGACCAAAGGCTTAGTCGATAGAAAGCTGCTCATAACTTGCGATTGAAGTTACCAACAGAGAGACCGACCGAAAAAAAAAAGTTACCAACAGAGTGAAGCACAAGTTATTACTTTTCATGAATTAATCTCTCACATTGCATTGCATCGCATCAAGGTCGCCGAGTTTCTTCAGTTAAAGAGGTCTATAACCGTATCAAGTTTTCTTTGTTTTCACACGTATACTTGTAGGCCTGCAGTTTGATAGAGAAGTGAATTCAGCTGTACACGGATGGTGACGAAACAGCCCGCAACCTAGAAATTCATGCAGGGATCACCGGATCACCACATATGAGTATTGTCTTTCTGTTCTGAACAATGATTAATGCTGAGAACTAGTCGAGCATTCTCTATACTTGATTTAGATTATCTGGCAAGAAAATTTAACATTGGCTGGTTCGTACATCGATTTCCCGGATGCTCCAATCGTTCACGAGAGTAACTAGTCAAACACCTCAACATCAATTTCAAGTTGTGAAGCTGACTCGTGATCACGCTCGTGGTTGAAAAATGACGACGAGCAGGGCTGAATCTATCTGACTAGCTACCTCCACATCTCGTGCCCCACAGTAATCTTGCTCGTCCTTCGTTGGAAGCACAAGCGATGACAGAGGCTGCACACATGCTGATTTCGCAAGTTCCGAACCTCATCGCCGGTGGACACCAGGCTGCAAACGTCAGGGAACCTTTTCAACCATCGACTTTTAATGGCTCGTAGCTTGAACCACTTGGATTCAAACCACCTTTGCTTTCTCTGAAGGTGTTACATGTTATTTAATGCGGTTTAGCAAGAAATTCTGCGTTCATTCCCCTTACTTGGTCTGGAGTTTCTACTGGCGAATCTCTTCCTGCATCATGGCGGTTTTGTTCTTTTGCCCATCAGTGCATTTAACTGGTAGTGAATCAAATATGATAATAGCGAGTAAGATGATTTTAATCTTATATATCAATCAATACATCTCCTAGTACAGACAGACACAGTTTGCCTGCCGGAAAAATGTAAGACCCTCTTTCATGTCTCGGCATTGAGTGAACACAAAATTCTCATTATATTTAGCGGTTGAGCTTGTACATCATATTTAGGCTTTTATATTGTTTTAGGCTTCTGTATGAGGTGCATGTTTAGGACCTGTTAAGTAGAGGAAGATTGAACTACTGAAGATGATCACTTTCTATCTTGTCCTTAAGATCAAAATGAGATGTGGAAATTCAAGTTTGTCTATGTCGATCGTTGGGATGGTTCCACTAATTAATAATGCTTAAACTTCTGTGCTAACAGTCTTATAGTTTTTGAAACTAAAATAGCCAGGTATTAACTAATATGGCTTCATGCGAACAGTGTGCATGGACTAGCCGAGGTCACAGTATCCATAAGATAAATGAATTATAATTAAGGATGAAACCAAGTAACCATAGCAATACACCCAAGTGACATCAGGAATGCTTTGGAACAGAACAGAGCATCAATATCTAGTATCCGAAAAACTGCATGCTCCAGGAAAATCCCATAGGCAAAAAGCGTGACTGTTTTAGATTTCACATATTATATTGCTAAAAGTTTGCGAGATCCATTTGAGGCCTTCCGCTGGTATTTTGACTGTAGTTCGACCATATCTAGGGCTTACATAGAGAATAATGGATCTTGGTTCAAGTAACATAGGTGCAAGGGAGAAAATTCTAAAACAGAGCTTCAGTGCAGACAGTGAATGAGAAAAATTAAGAAGCATCTCACCTGTAGTCATTGAATGAGCATGTTCTGTCTGTGCAATGGTGGAACCGGTTTGCATCCCTTATGACGATAGAACTTCCAGTTGCCATGGAGATATACTTGAACGCAGAATGACAGTCTCTGCAAATGCTAAGATTCTTAAACACCCAGATAGGTTTCGGATTGGAGGTGCTTATAAGGCCAAAAACAACGGTAATATTTTCACTGTGCTCAAATGTTGTTCCTTTTGTCCCTCCTCCACATGATGAACAAATTCAGTATCCAGAAGATCACCGAGTTTCTTTATTTGACTAGCCAATTGGTCCTGTGCATCATAGATCTCCCGAGCCTTTGGCTGTGACATGTCACCCATACAGAACTTTTATTTTTTCACTTCAATCCAGCTACGACCAGGTTCTTTTGTAAGATTTTTCAGTTTCATCCTCTTCCTGATTGCTGCTGCATCTTCCCATAGACCAGTTGATGCATACACATTTGATAGCAAAACAAAAGCAGCAAGGTCGTCTGGTTCCCACTCAAAAATCATTGCTGCAGCTTGTTTTACTGACTCCGAGAGGCCAATTGCTACCACATTCTTGGCACCGTAGTCCAGCAAGCTCAAGTAATAATCATCCAATATATCAGCGGAATCAAGCATCCTCTAGCACGTCTATCAATTGAAAAATGAAAGAAAAAGCAGCACGTTCATAGCTGCGAGTGAGGTTAGCTACACGGGATAAACTCTACTGGGATTGGCAGCTTGTTCTTCAAGGCCAAGATTCAGGATTGGCTCATGTTAAGTGCCTCTATGAGAAGCTCCTGGAACGCCTCATTCAATGGTGAATCAGCCTTCTTCCACTTTGTCCCTCCACTAAACACGGAACGAGCGTAGTCGATGTCCATAGCTGAGCAGCTCGGGATGACTCTATTAAACTGTGATGAACAACATACCACAGAATTTTAAGGGAACAATTCTATTGGGACCTTCGATATAAAATAATCACTTCCAAATTTTCTAAAAGAGGAATTAATCTTTTACTTTAAAAAAACATAACTGTGTAGTTCTCTGTATGCGATTATTGTTATCAGAGACAAGTGACAAAAGTACAAAGGCCTGCCAGTAGACACATTTCATGAGTGTCACTCAATCCACAAGAAATAAAGGCCTAATTGAGAATTGACATTGAAAATCAGTTCTCGAAACCCATTGCCTGCAGAATATTTACTACCAAAAAAACACAATTCTGAAAAATTTCTGCAAAAATGATACAAAAGAAAGGACACAAGCTATTCTCGAGATTTCTTCCTCTATAGGTACTCTTGGAGAGGACCCCGAGACGGATGCAGAAAAATTACTTCGTGGTGAATTCTTCTTTGATCGTTGCATTTCTATGTGATGAAAACAGAACAACAGGCAGTTGCTCAGGGGTTTGACAATTACAGATGAAATGTTTTTGAGAAAACTTTTCTCCATTACCTTCAAACCCAGACTTGTGTGGATAAAACAATCAGTCCTGCAGTGCAAAAAAGGCACATTGCAAAATCCAGTAGTTCGGATTGAAGTAAAAAGAGTCAACACAATTAGCTTTATGCTGCAATCCGATTTTCTGAAACTCTTTACAAGTGAGAATAGTACAATGAAGCGCCCAATTTCTCCCTTAACAAGCCACGAACCTCTCTTATCCCTCTACTCGTCTACATAGTTTGAGTTCCAGAGTCAATCCACTTATTCAGAAAGGACTATGCTACCATGTATCCACTACTTCTAGAAGCTTGTATAAAATGATTACAAGGATACGACAGTATTGCATGCCACTTGATAACTGAAACAGCATGAGGCTTTTTCGAAGACTAAAGCATTGACAGGCTTGCCATACAAACACTGACACTCTGGAGACTTTTAGGTAGTTTTCTTGGTCTACTTTTTTTTTTTTTTTTTTTTTTTTTTTGGTCGGATTCTTGGTCTACTTCAGATCCTCATAAGATTAGCAGATAGACAAAAAAAAAAAAAAAAATCAATCATCCATCTTTAAATCTCCATAAAAGCATATCCAACACCTGCACATTACCAGATGAACATACGCATGAAATGTGAAATCTGACCTTCTTACTTCATTTAATCTGAATAACTGGCATTGGCATGTATGCATCATCCATCTTTAAATCTTCATAAGAACAGATCCAACACCTGCCGAATAACAGATGAACGTACACATGAAATGTAAAATCTGACCTTGTTACTTCTTTTAATTCGATAACTGGCAATGGGATGTATGCAGGACTGTTTTGGAAAGCCATAACCCGCTCACGACTGTAGGTACATGATAGAAACGCACATAGAAACTCTCTCTCAACAGTTTAAGATGTCTAGGACTCATAGTGCTAATGGTAAAAAGAGGGTAAGGAGAAAACAAAGGCCATTCGCATAGCAACAACATACCTTTGACGCAGATCTAAAGGTTTAAAGCAGTTGTTTTATGACGTACGGAACACAAATGGCACTGCACAAGATAAAAAGACATCCTTCATCAGCTAATGTTTACAAAATTGAAATGTTCACTTTGATTATCATATAGTAGGAACACTATTCACACTTGTAAAAGCATTGACCATTTCGAGTTTAAAAAAAGTACCTCGATCTCAGGTAGAAGTAATGGCTTTGGACTCATTTGGACTTATTACATTGCAGCAAACGTAGAACTTATGTTTCATACATGAAACTATATCCTAAGATGAACAAAATAAACAGACTAAAAACCTAGCTCCAAGTAGAGTACGTAATATCCAATAGCCAAGAAGCGTTCCCAGATAAAAGTTACAACCTAAACCAAATCGAGAATGTCAGATTACAAAAAATAAAATTCCGCCTCCAGACAACTAGCACATGGGGCAATGAGTGATGAGTAAAGAAGCAAAAATATTATACAGACCATTCCAATAATAGAAAGTCTTCCCGATTACCTTTTATATATCCAGATATTATATATAGAAAAATCAAATCCAACTAGAACTTGATGAGGAGTTTTAGGAGAAAAAGTCTAAATCAATTGTCTTGTGGAAAAAGAGGAGTTCAAATGACGTCCAAGGAAGCAATGAAATGCCACATTCATCTTATTGAGCTTAACATTGTTTTGAACGTTGCATAATAATTACCAAAAGAATAAAGAAAAAAAATCATAAGAAACAAAAGCTTTCCATGTTCCAACCATGACATACATGTTATTCTAGATTTATGTTCAGTAAAAGGAAACCTCTTACCAATCAGAAATATCGTTAGTGTTGGGGCAAAGCATAAATAGAACTGAACAACTACATTGCAAGCTTTGTGGATTATCAGGTTGTCTTTGATGCCCGTGACAATGTCCAAATACGGCCATCAATGCTCAAAATAAACAAAAACACATCAAAGTCAATTAGTTTTACTTCTCACCCATGCCAAAAGAAGAAATGCATTGCACTTGCCCATACATTTTGTTTATTTTAAATTTTCAAGAAAATCATGCACAGGCCCGTGCATTCTGATTTTCTACATAGTTTGCCCTGTCAATTAGATAAAAACTAACCTGATTGAACATTCCAATTAATGACTTTGCCTGAGTAAGTTCACCGCACCGATTCTTCCAAAAAAGAGTTTTGGGCCCCTCTTTTTTAGGTGCCAACAACAGTGAAAATTAGGCTCTCTCTCTTCATTATCTGCAATAGCAATTCTCCAATCCCACATGCCGCGTGGACTCCATGTCCTTCTGCTACCACATGTTTTATGTGCTTGATCTTTTTTGTCTAGATCTACCACATAGTGAATATCCTCATTAAGTCTTCCATCCTTAAGACAGGTAAGCTGGTTGCTTGTTGTTTTGATAGCATTAGTGTTTCGTCTGTGGCTGAGATGTTCTTATTCAGGCTGCATTTTTTGCCTTTTGTTTTCATTTCCTCTCATGCAGCTGAGAACTTTAGGAGGAGGCCATCGACTCTGAGTTGGTTCCTTGGCCTAGAACAATCACATACTCACTACAGGAGGCATGGATTGTAAGGTCATCAACAATGATGTGAGACTTAGATCCCACATTGTCGGAACCAACAGAGGCATCGTCAAGAAGTCTGCGAGCCGAGATGGTCGCCCTCCGGAAAACAGCTGGCTAGCGGAGGAAATGATAATCTCCTCTACTTGTGGGATAGGTCTAGAGCCTCTTTGAATTCCGGCACTCAGTGGCTTTACAAGATCAAAGCCCACACAGCCACTGTAAAAGCCCTTGCTTGGTCCCCATTTCAGGGAAACTTACTGGCCTCGGGAGGGAGTGAATGGTGGATTAAATTTTGGAACATGTGCACGAGCGCATATCTGAATTTTGTGGACATGTCACTCAGGTGTGCACGCTGTTGTGGAGCAAGAGCAAGAGGGAATTGCTAAGCTCTTCGGGGCTTACTCAGAGCCAGCTCATTCTTTGGAAATATCCTTCTATGTGAAGGATGGCAGAGCTAACTGGACATACATCTGAAGTTCTGTTTCTGGCATAGATACTACTCGTATGCTTATTGTAGTCATTCGCAATTCAGTGCAAATACTTTTTGAAGTTTGCCTGTTGAGTTTATTGTTTTGCTGATTCTAATTGCAGCATACTTGTTTCACAGAGTCCAGACGGATGCATGGTCGCATCTACAACAGGAGATGAAAGATTAATGTTTTGGCAAGTATTCGGGATACCAAAAGTGGCCAAGCCGACACCCAAGACCTCTTCTGAGCCATTTGCCGACTGGCGCTTCATCCGTTGAACTCTAATGATTGACTGATGCACATAACTTTGCTGCTTCTGCCCAGGATTTTTTCCAATATCAGAGATCTGTTCTTATGGAGCTGCAAGTTAACATTCAGATGGAAGATTACACCAATTTAAGAAGGTATCAATAGTGGATTGGATTGTAAATTAAAGTATGTAAATAGATAGATTACACTATTCGTGAATGAGATCATTTGCGATCGCTCAGCCCCATCAATATCATGCACAAATCTGCAAAGCAGTGCATATTTTTCTGATCGGAATCTCTCTCTCTCTCTGCCCTCCCAAATACGCACAAAATTTAAAAATCTGACCCCACCAGACATCTCTCTCTCTCTCTCTCTCTCTCTCTCCTTACTGTCCAAGATTTCTAATACTAGGAGAGTTAATAGTTAAAAAAGGGGGAACAAAAAAACAAATCCATTCACATAGCAATAACATACCTTTAGCACGGATCTTAAGGTTTAAAGCACTTGCCTTATGACGAATAGAACACAAATGGCACTGCACAAGATAAAAAGGCATCCTTCATCAGCTAATGTTTACAAAATTGAATTATTGGAATTTACTGTGGTTCATATAATACTAGCAAGTAGGAAGACCGCTCATGCTTCTAAAAGATTTAACCATCTCGAGTTTAAAAAAGTAGCTCAATCTCTGGCAGAAGTAGAACCTTTGGATTCATTTGGACTTCAAAACCATTTTCTTACATAGCAGCAAAAGTAAACTAATGTTTCATACAAGAAACTATTTCTTAAAATGAATAAAATAAGCAGACTCAAAACTAGATCCAAGTAGAGTACACGAAACCAATTAAAGAAGAGGTATTCCGTACCAAAGTTACAGCCTTACCTAATCAATAAAATCAAAATACAAAAAATAGAAGTCCACATCCAGACAATTAGCGCATGAGGCAATGAATTGATGAGAGCAGAAGAAGCCCAAGATTTACACAAACCATTCCAGTAATAGAAAGGCCTCCAGATCACTTATATGGTGAAATCATATCCAACTAATACTTGATGAGGAGTTTTAGGAGAAAAGGACTACATCAATTGTCTGATGGAAAAAGAGGACTTCACAATGATGTCCAAGGAAGCAATGAAATCCCACATTCATCTTATCAAGTTTAAGATTGTTTTGAACTTTGCACATAATAATTACCAGAAGAGGAAGAAAAAAATCATGAGAAACAAAAGCCTTCCAAGTTCCAACTATGACATACACAAGCACAAATCGAACTGAACAACTAAAAAGCAAGCTTTGTGGACTATGAGGTTGTCATTGAAGCACATGACAGTGTCCATAAAACTGCAGACATGGAGGCCATCAATGCTCTGAATAAACAGTACACATCAAATTCAATTATTTTACCTCTAGCCCACGCCAAAAGAAGAAATGCATTACACTGGCCCGACCATGTTTTCTTTATTATAAGTTTTTGAGAAAATCATCCATAGGCCCATTTATTCTAATTTTCAACATCGTTCGCACTATCAATTAGATAAAGACTAACCTGATTGAACATTCCAGTCGATGTCTTTGTCTGAGTACGATGTGATTTCCAACTTCAAGCCAAGTAAGTGTAAGGCTCAACATGAGAATCTGTGAAGTAGGAGATGCTAAAAGGCAACGGTGCAGTGGCGACCTACTCTACATCTCTAAGAAGACCATTGACGACAATTTAAAGGACCCAGTGCTATTGGAAACTTTTGACAGAGGAATACCAGGTAAACAAATCGAGTAACCTTAGGTTCAGGAGGGCAAAACAAGGAAATGCCTGCCACTTTGCAGTTTCTAAAAGCAGTATGGAGGTCCCCAGAGAGATGATTCAAATCATCAGGTAATAATGCTTCTCTCATTTCCCTAGCCCATGCTCTGCACGTTGATTCCATCCAAGTAAAACACCAAATAAACATAACTAAAAATAGACTATTTATTTCTTAAACACACAAGCTGGACTATACAATTTCAGTACGTTTCCACGGTTTCAAATTCAACTTCAGCTCCGTCGCTACTCATGCTAGGTCTTCAAGTAACTGCAATCCCGAAATAACTTATAGAAGAGTACATGTAAAACTCGAACAAGCTATGTGCCCCCAAAGTATGTATAAAAAGAATGTATAGAAATGAAGATCGGGGACGTAGACATCGGCAGATTCGCTGGGGAGCAGAGGAGAAGGAATCGTCCTTCCCCCGCCATTCGCAACCCACACGATCGACCTGAAGCAGCGATCCTCTTCACTCTTCTCCTTCTTCTTCGCCGAGAAGAAGCGAAGAAGAACGAGAGAGAAAGCAAATGCAGAGAGAGAGAGAGAGAGAGGCGCCAAATGATGGAAACTTCTCCCTCCCTTTCTAGTGCTTCCGTTTTGTTTTTTTTTTTTTTTTTTTTTACTTTTTATCTTTCCCTCCCCGTTTCTATAACAACAAAATAGTAAAAAATCTATATAACAAAAATTATCATCACAGTGAAAATGGAAAATATAGCCCCCCGGCAATTTCCCAATTTTGGAGGAGAACCAAATATGAAATTCCAGATGTCACCATATGTGTAGTTTGATTAATTTATATGGTGATTGAAAAGTATAATGTACAAGAGAGAGAGAGAGGCTCCAAATGACAGAGCCTTCTCCCTCTCCCTCCTTTTTAGGCTTTTTTTCTCTTCCTTTTTTCCTTCCCTGTTTTTATAAAAAGAAATTGTTAAAATTCTATATCACAAAAACTATTATCACAATGAACATCACAAATACAGATGATGTGTGAAATTCCAGACGTCACAATATGGAATTATGGTAATAAATTAGATTTAAAAATAAAAAAATTGCATCCTTTTATAAAATAGTGTTAATACCTTGAAAAATCTAAATTGATATACTTATGACAAATTTACCCTAAAACTAAAAATCCTAAATTGATATACATTTGACAAATTTATCTAAATCTGGTACACTTGTGACAAATTTTACTATTAAATAATTTCCGTTAAATTTTACTATCAAATTGTTAAATTAGATGAAATGTAACGGTTTTTTTTATTTTACTCTATGTTTGCCACTGTTGTACCATTTTCGTAATTTTTTAACTTTAATGAAAGGTATATTTGTCACAAATCTACCAATTTGGAATTTTTTAATATTAAACAAATTCGTTTGGAATAAATTTGTTATAAGTGTACCAATTTTTGGTTTTTTGAGATCATTTGGAGTAAATTCATCATAGGTATATAAGTTTGGGATTTTACGTAATCAAAAAAATAGTTTTAAGTAAATTTGTTATAAGTGTACCAATTTAGGGTTTTTCATAATATTGACCCTATAAAATATTAAAGATGCTTTCTTTCTACTCTTTATTTAAAAAAAAAAAAACCTTGTCTTCTAACTTTGCAAATTAATTGGTTTAGCAAAAAAGAAAAAAAGAACTTAAATGTTTTACTTATAAAAAATGGCGTCTTTATGTGATCTTTGTGCTTATGACAGGATGATAAACACCATTTTTTTGCGTATAGCAAAAGTAGCAATGAAGTGAGACATGTTTTGAACTTTCCTATCATAGATTGATCCACCAATTTTTCACATTTTGCTAAGACTATTACCTATATTGGATTTGCATAGCGAAAATGGAAATAAAATTAAATCATACCTTGATAGGAGATGAAGATTAACACTTAAGTATACGTGCCAAACAGTAACATGCAGACCTAACTTTAGAGCAGATTTTGCTTATTGAACTAGATTTTCAAAATGCGCTAATTGTGCAGTGTGGCTTGTATAGTGTAAATCACAAACTAGCATAAATAGATATGTAACTATGACAACGTCACATGATAATAAAATCATTATATCCAACTAATAGCACTAACACAATTTGGTTAATTTTAAAGTACATTTCTCTTGGTGTGAAAAACAGCTTAAGTTCAATTTTATAAGTGTAAAAGTGGTAAAAGAATATAGTAATTTTAGAGTACATTTCGTTTATTGAACTTTAATTTCTATAAAAAAGAATATTACCCGTGCAATGTGCACGAGCATGAGGCAGGTATATCTGTAGATAATCACAAGTATAATACATATAGTCTTCTTTTGTGAATAAAAATGATATTTTTGAAATTTGATTATCAAGATATATTTCATTAAATTTTAAAAAAAGAATGATAATTTGCCCCCTGTTATTTTATGGACATTGATTTTTACACGATATTTTGAGGTGTTTGGAATTTCATTATCGAATTTGACATGTGAAAAATTACTAATTAATTATCTTGATTAATTAATTATAGTGGTGATTAGAGAATATTTCTAGTGTCAATTGAAAAATAAAATTGTTCGATAATTTATTTTTGGTCGAGTCTTGATAATTTTAATGGTCGGCAAAGAAATTAAAAATATATTGTTGAATTAATTTTATATTAAACATTTTATATTCGCGGCCGAGGAATGTTGCCACCAATGGCTCCTTTTGTGACTTTTTCCCAAAAAAATATAAAGAAACTAATTTTTACTTATAGTAAATAGTTTCTTTATGTGATCTTTGTGCTGACGAGATGGTAAATATCATTTTTTTTTGTATGACAAAAGGAAATTCTCCTTTTGGATAAATGCTTTTGAGCTTTGAAGAGGCTCATGAGCTATATTCCACGAGATTTTCCTTCAGGATTAGGTACTACTCCATAACCGAATGATTAAATTCCAAGCCGACATTAATTGTCCTAAAAATGAACATCACAAAATAAGAAAATTCTCAATTTTATAGTGCTAAAATATTTAATTTTAATCCCAAGAAAAAAATTTAACTTAAAATAAAATCAAAACTAAGAAATAATAAACCCCAATTACTGTGATCAATTGACGGCTAACAAATCAAAGTTATATACAAATATATGATGTATTCATAAAAAAAATTTAAAAATTTGAAATAAATTTAAATCAAACCTTGATGGAAGATGAAGATTAACACTTGATTATAACTGCAAAATAGTTAAAATGTAGACCTAACTTCAAGGCAAATTTCCATTATTGAACTTCGATTTTCCAAATTTGCCAGCCATGTAGCTCTAATAAATAGTGTGATTAACATAGTGTAAATCACTAACTAGTATTAACTCATAACATATGTAACTATGACAACGTTACATGATGATAAAATCATTATATCTAGCCAATGGCACCATCACAATTTGGTTAATTTTAGAGTACATTTCTCTTGTTGAACTTTAATTTTTTAGAAGAGAAATTATCCGTGCAATGTGCACAAGCATGTGGCGAGTATATTTGTAAATAATCACTAAGGATAATACGTGCGGCCTTTTTTTTGATAAATAAAATAAATTTGTGCTTAATTCGATTATTAAGATCTATAATTCGTTAATGTAAAAAAGGAGAATGATAATTTACCTCCCGTTATCTTGTGAACATTGATTTCCACATTATATCGTGAGGTGCAAGGGATTTCTTTATTGAATTTGAGTATATGAAAAAATCACCAATTGATTTTCTTGATTAACCAATTATAGTGATGATTAGAGAATATTAGTGGTTTTTTTTTTTTTTTGCTTGTGCTGATTGAAAAATAAAATTGTTTCATAATTTCATGGGTAGTGAAGACTCTGAAGAGTCAATAATTTATTTTTTCAGACGAAAAAGAAGAGTCAATAGGGCCTGTTTGTTTGCAACTTATTTCTGTTCCCAAGAACAAAAATTTCTGTTTTTTTGTTCCTGGGAACAAAAAGAACAAACGCGTTTGTTTGCGTTTTTGTTAAAACATATTTGGAACAAAAACAAAGAAACAAAAAAAAGTTGTTTTTACGTTTCGAAACAAAATTTAAAAACACTTCTCTATTTTTTCTTTTTCTTTTCTTCTTCTTTTTTCTTTGGCCGGTCGCCGGCCTCGGCCATGGCCGGCGACTGGCCGTCAAGGGTCGGCAATGCTGTCGAGGGCCGGCGACCTCGCCGGAGCATCGCCGGCCCCCAGCGAGGCCGAGCGTCTCGAGTGGCAGACGTTGGCTGCGGTGCGGGGCTCAGCCGTGGGGTCTCGAGCGGCGGACGTCGAGGAGCGGAGTGGCGAGGACGGCCGGTCGAGTAGTGGGCCGGCGTAGGGTCGACGATCAAGCAGATCTTGAAGTCGTGGGTCACAGCGCGATGAGATCTGATGCGGCGGTGGCGAACGAAGGCTCGAGACCTGCAGATGTGTCAATTGGGCGTGAGGCAGAGGGGCGGTCTTTGGGGCTCTAGCGTCGTTGGGTTGTTGGCGGAGGCTTCGGGTGCAGGTCTGGTGTCGCGAGGGGAGAACACGGAGCGGCAGGCGACGGATCTGGTGACACCGTCGGGTGCGGGTCTAGCGTCGCGGCGTGCAGGGGGTGCGGTGGCTGCTCCGACAAATGGCTAGTATGGTGGCGGCGAGGAGGTGTCGAGCGCGGTCGTCGATGCGGTGGAGGGAGACGACAGTGTGGCTCTGGGTCACCGTCGGCCCGGCGTGGCGAGGCCGACCTTGCGCTTGGCTGGGCGAGCTCGAGCTCGCCCAGATCCGACGAGGGTAAGCTCACCCAGCCAAGGCAAGGCCGAGCCTCGCTAGGGGCCGGCGAGCGTTGCCATGGCTGGGCGAGGCCGTCGGCCCTCGTCGGCTGGTCGCCGGCCATGGCCGAGGCCGACGACCGGCCAAAGGAAGAAAAAAGGAAAAAGGAAAATAAAATAAAATAAAATAAAAAATAAAATAAAAATTTTAAAAAAATTATACAAAGTTTACCAAACGTGTTTTATTCTTTTTATATTTCGAAATAGATTTACCAAACGCGTTTTTTTATTAAAAAATTGTTCTAGTAACAGAAAGACTTTTTCTATTTTCGTTAGAAAAATAATTTTTAAACGAAACGTTATCAAACGTTGAGTAAATTATATATAATAAGCTAATAATATTATATTGGCGTCCGAGGAACGCTGCCGCCAACTGCTCCTTGTATTCCTTTGCATAACTATTCCCGTTCCCGCCCGCAACGTTGATTCAAAAATCATCATCATCATCTTCGTCTTCTCGTTCCTTCTTCTTCATCTTCTCCCTCTCACCCATTCCTTTGCGAACGATCTTTAGCTGTCTCGCTCGCTTTCTCCCTTCCTTCTCTCTCAAGCTGCTTTCTGAATCTCTCTGTCGCTCTCTCGCTCTGCACGCCTCTGATTTGAGCGCACAGCGAGAGGAAATCTGGACGCTTCAGCTGAAAAAGTGGCGACCCATCATCGGCGCTCGGTCCCTCTTCATTCGTCTGTATCTGGGTCTTCTTCTGTCCTGGGAATTTCTCCCCCTTTTCTTTTTTGCAGGCTTTTGACCGAGCTCTGCGGCGGGGGCGTTCGTCAGACCATGATTTCACGGGTTACTCAGCGAGCAAACTAGCTCTCCCTTCTCAAGCTGCTCTCTGAATCTCGCTCTCTCGCTCGCTCTCTGTGGGCCTCTGATTTGAGGGCATTGCCAGAGAAAATCTGGTCGTCAGTTTTGTTGAAAAACTGACGACCCATCATCAACGCTCAGTCCCTCTTTGTTTCTCCGCTTCTGGGTTTTCTTCTGTCCTTGAAATTTCCTTTCTTGTTTTTTTTTTTTTTTGGCAGAATTTCGACCTAACTCTGCGGCTGGGGCGTTCGCTGGACCATGGCTTCACCGGGCGAGGAGTGGTTGCTGGATGCTCTCCAGGAATACCTCCAGAAGAAGAATTCTCGAGAAAACGTAAGCCAGTGGTTTTTCTTTTGTCATATACAGAGACTTTTTAGAGTCATTTGTTTTTTTGGTAATAAATGTTCTGCGGACAAAGGGTTTTGATCGATGCTCAGGTTGCAATGTGAATTCTCTAGGCCTTTATTTCCTGATGTTATTGAGTGAAAATTGGGAATTATGTGGGGCTTAGGACTTTTTTGTCACCATTCTCTGGTAACATTCATCGCAGACAGAGAACAAACCATACGGTACTTTTTTTTGAAAAACAACAGAGTTAGGATTAATTCCTCTTTTAGAGGATTCACAAGCAATTTTGCTTCTTTTTTCTTTCCTTGTTGGTAAGTTCCAATAAGATTGTTTCCTTCTGATTCTGGGATGTGTTTTTTTTTATTAATCACAGTTGGATATTTTCATCCCGAACCGCTCAGCTATGGACTTCGACTACGCTCGTTCTCTCTTGACTGGAGGGAAGAAGTGGAAGGAGAAGTCTGCGGTGATGTCAGCATCAAGTGAGGCGTACTAGAAGCTTCTCGCAGAGGCACTTGACATGAACCAAAGTCGAATCCTGGCCTTCAAGAACAAGCCACCGACCCCAGTAGAGCTAATCCCAAAAGGCTGGCTCTCCCCCACTGCTTACCAGTCTAAATTCATCAAGCCCTGTCGATCCATACCTAAGGTAGCCTCAAATTCATGCCCATTGCTGTTTCTTTTATTGATGACATAAAAATTGACCAACAAGTTAGCATTTGTTCCCCAGAACATTAGTATGTACTGGTTTTGCTTGTGCTCTCAAAGACTGTAGGATTAGTGTTTTGAAATATTTTCTTTGGTTTGTCAATTGATAGACCTGCCAGAGGATGCTAGATGCTCCTAACATATCGGATGATTATAATTTGAACTTGCTGGACTGGGGTGCCAACAACGTGGTAGAGATTGCTCTTTCCGAAACGGTGTACTTGTGGAATGCCTCCAACGGCTCTACTACAGAACTGGTGACCTTCAATAATGAGGAGGGTCCTGTCACGAGCGTGAGCTGAGCTCCTGATGGTCAGCGTATTGCCATTGGCTTACAAAATTCTCATGTCCAGCTCTGGGATTTCTCTGCTCAAAGACAGGTAAGCTTCTTGTTTTGATAGCATTAGTGTTTCACCTGTGGCTGATGGGTTCTTATTCAGGCTGTGCTTTTTGCTTTTTGTTTTCGCTTCCTCTCATGCAGCTGAGAACTTTAAGAGGAGGCCATCGACTCTGAGTTGGTTCCTTGGCCTGGAACAATCACGTCCTCACTACAGGAGGCATGGACTGTATGGTCATCAACAATGATGTGAGACTTAGATCCCACATTGTTGGAACCTACAGGGGGCATCACCAGGAAGTCTGCGGCCTGAAATGGTTGCCCTCGGGAAAACAGCTGGCTAGCGGAGGAAATGACAATCTCCTTTACTTGTGGGACAGATCTAGAGCCTCTTTGAATTCCGGCCTCAGTGGCTTCACAAGGTTGAAGCCCACACAGCCACTGTGAAAGCCCTTGCTTGGTGCCCATTTCAGGCGAATTTACTGGCCTCGGGAGGGAGCGACCGATGTGTTAAATTTTGGAACACATGCATGGGCACGTGTCTGAATTCAGTGGACACCGATTCTCAGGTGTGTGCACTGTTGTGGAGCAAGAGGGAGAGGGAATTGCTAAGCTCTCACGGGCCTACTGAGAACCAGCTCATTCTCTGGAAATATCCTTCTATGCAAAGGATGGCAGAGCTAATTGGACACACATCTAGAGTTCTGTTCCTGGCACAGGTACTACTTTGTATGCTTATCATAGTCATCTGCAATTCAGTGTAAACACTTTTGAAGTTTGCTTGTTGAGTTGATCATTCTGCTGATTCTCGTTGTCATATACTTGTTTTGCAGAGTTCGGATGAATGCACGGTGGCATCTGCAGCAGCAGATGAAAGATTAATGTTTTGGCAAGTGTTTGGGATGCCAGAAGTGGCTAAGCCCACACCCAACACCTCTTCTGAGCCATTTGCCCTTTGGCACGGTATCCGTTGAACTCAACAGATTGACTGGTGCTCATCATTTTACTGCTTCTGCCCAGAATTATTTGAGCCTATTTGCTCAACCAACATTGGAGATCTGTTCTTTTGGAGCTGCAAGTTGATATTCAGATGGGAGATTGCTGCGTAAGTGTAGTTGCAAACTGATTGGCCATAAGTTTTCGATTTCAAAAGTGCTCTTTTTTCTCCATCTAATGTCTCTCTTGTTTGGGTTGGTTGGAGACCATGAGGCATGCGTCGATGATTATAGTAAATCTTTCAAAGAAGGAACTGGATACATCAACTGTTGGATTAGTTCATGGTGTTCGTCTCTTGTCACTGATTCTTCATAGTGAGAGTTAGACATATTAAGAGCTTGGTGTTTTATCCATCATAAGCCACAAATGCCCTCTATTGCAGGTATCAGCCTCTATTACCTGTTGAGATGGTGAAGACATCGTCAGAGCTTCATTATGAGGGGGATACTTCTAGAAATTATTCTGCCATTATTGTCTATTAGTGACTGTAATGTTTCTCTAATTTTCTTCTAATTATGTTCCTCATTTAAATAGGGGGATCACCTGATGGGCGAGGAAGAGGTCGCGGTGGAAGAGGAAGACCAAGATCTATAGGTATTGCATTCACAAAGCTGAACAATTTTTTAGATCGCATGGAAGGGAGTGTTTTAGATATGGGATCTTGCATCATGGTTAAGTAATTTGTTTTCATTCTCGGTTGTAATGGCACCAAAATGTTAATGTACTTCTTTGAGGAATATGTAGATGGCAATACCCCTTGCTGCTGCATCTGCAATCCTTCATATGTTTGCTTGCTAGTAATAACCTATAATATTGCTTGTTTCGGGGAATGATTTTGTGAATTCTGAGTATGACGATGGAGGTTGGGACCACAACCAAGATTATGCCAAAGGCTCGGTCGAGGAAGAGGACATGGTTTTCATGGCTTCGAATGAGGAGGATACAATGGACCTCATGCTGATCAACAGCAGGACAGAGGATACAACCAAGAAGCACTTGCTTAGAACTGCAGTACTCTTTTAATCATTCTTTTTTCTCAGGGACAGGTACGATTTGACACATGTTTCATTAATGTTTAGGGTCTAGTTATGTGAGCCTAGAACAGAGGCAAAACAATATTGCTCTTTGATACCATATTCAGTGTGAACCCTTGGCTTTCTCCAATTAATCTAATCACTTCTTCTCTTGTATCTCTTTCTTCCTTCTTTAGGATAAGTATAAATTAGTTAGTTTCTGAGAACTTCCAAGTTATCCAACTTGCACTGTGATTGGTGAAATGTGTACTTCAACCTCTTCTATAACATTTGTGGCTTGTGGGTGCAAAATCACTCTGTTTGAGAAATGCAAGCAATCCTCCTGGTCACAGGATGATACAATCTATACTACCCTTTTGGAAGGTAGATATGCAATTCTAGATGTCCCACTAACAAAGATAAATGGAACAACAAAAGGCTTATAACAAGCTAAAGATGTAGGCTTTCATTAGTCCATTCATCCGGGCATGTTAAAAAGTTAAAGCAATAAGTGACAATGCTAGGAGGATGAAACATCTCCCTGTTTCGGAATGTCTCTCCTAAAAGCCGTTTAGAGGAAAACGTGGACATCAAGTACTGGCGGTTCATTTGTGGAGGAAGTCGTTAATCATCGAATAAACCAAACCTTCCTCTTCCAAATAACAGATGGCTTCCCTGTCACAGCCCAAACAAAAGAATCAAAGCTAAAGACAGATTAAGGGTGAGGCTGTGGGTTTGTGCTGGTGTGTGTGAGAGAGAGAGATGATCTTATCCACTGGAAGACACAATTACTGAGCAACATCATCGACGTGTACACCCTTCAGCAATCTCCCATGAGGTGATGAAATCATGTCATTAAGGAGATGAAAAAAAAACTAGAAGCGCTGAGAAGTATCCACCTTAATGGGCAGATTGATTACTGACACAAACATTACATTAAAGAGATGAGGCAAAACATGATTAGTCCAGACGAGAACTTGGCATTTTTCCATAAGGTTTCATTGCAAAATTTGATTCATTTTATCAAGTTTTCATCTTCCCAATGTCATCTAGAAATACACAACTTCCAAAGTCTTCTTCAGCGAGCATATAAGGGAATATGACCACCCGCAAAACCAAAGCAGCTTTTTTAGGTGGATACTATCTGAGTACCTGTACACTGCACAAGCACTCTTGTTTTGTCCATGTGCCCTTTTCCCCTTTCTAGCCGAGTTTTGACCTTGGGCAGAAGTTATCATTTTTACCACCTCTTCAGACCATTGATCTGTTTTATCTGAGAAAAGAAAGACAATTGATCTTACTACACCTTGCCATGACCAAAGTGCTGCCCACTACAAGTTGATTTTGTTTCCATTTCATGAACACTTGACAATCTTAAGGACACTGGGTGCCTCGCATAATTTTAATGTAATCGACTCCAAAATAGGTACTGCATATTTTGTGGCTGAACATGTTACCAAAATGGAGACGTGATCTTTAACATTTCTGAATTAATCCATTGATGTGGAATTCTGAGTCCAAAATAGTCAGCCTTATGAGGATTGATATTCCAGCCAGACTTGCAGCAAATCACATCTCAAGAAGAATACGTTCCTCGAAGCATCACACCTTGCTAAGCATCAAGATGAAGAGAAGAATTGCATCACACAATTCAAAAGACAGGCTTGCCAAAATTCAAAATAAATTCATTCACCTGGCATTCATTACATTCTTCATAAGAAAAGATTTTATTCAGATACTTTATTGACCTTCACTAAGTTGAGATAGGAACATGAATCCTACTAAAAAATAGGAAAGACTGTAAAATTGGAAGCTCGGCTAATCTAATAGTACTGAAATCTTAGTAGATAGAAGAATCCTAATCCTTTTAGCATTCTTATTTAGGTTGTGGATTGATGCAACGGTCTACCTTCACCAAAACCAGGTAATAGCATTAGTTTGTGGCCACAACCACATATTTAATTTTGTGGGAAGTCTCCAAACATGTTATGCCCAGCGACTTTTAGAATCTCGCAGAAGCAACTGAAGATCCTTACCCTTTTTAGGCTTATGCTTGGAAATCTATAAGAAAGAGGTGCAGTTCTTTCATTGGCTGCATTAAATTTGAAATTGGAAGACGGAAGAAGAGTTTCGTTTTGGCATGACATGTGATGTAGTAAAGCACCTGTTAAATTCTTTTCCCTACTTCATTCTATTTAGCAGCCAACTAGCATGCCATGGTTGCTGACTTTGTGTTTTGAGGGTGGTAACATTCATTGGAACCCAGTTTGCGTTAGAAATTCTCATTATTGGGAGCTTTCCCCAATTGGCTCCCTTTCGGCTCTTTATTCATTCCAAATTCATGGTTTTGAGGATGACAAGAAGGTGTGGTACCCAGCAAATAACGAGACATTCAATGTTGAATCATTTTATTCTATCTTGGGGAATTTCTACCCTCGTCGATTCCCCTCTGAAGCAATCTGGCTGTCACATATCCCTTGTAGGATTTCTGTTGTTCTGTTGGAGGGTAGCTTGGAACAAGCTTCTTACAATTGAGAATCTCAGGAACGAAATTTTATTCTCATGAATCGGTGTTGAATGTGTAAGCACTCGGCTGAATCCGTGGATCGTCTCTTTCTTCATAATGACTTGGATCTTAAGCTTGGAAATCATATCCTTAGCTCATCTCAGGTGGTGTCATGCCAAGACAATTCATCCAGCTTATTAGCCATCGGAATGTTCATGAAGGAGGCTCAAATTCTAAGAGGTCTTGGACTGCTGCACAACTTTGTCGCTTGCGCTACATTTGGAAGGAACACAACTAAAGGATGTTGGAGGTTTCAGAATCTTCACTTGCTTCTGTGTTTTCCTCTTTTATTCAACTTCAAACATCTGATTCTAACTCCCTATAGTATTGTGACGTTTTACTTTTTTTACTCTTTTTTTTCGTTATATCCTTCTACATTTCCAGTGTTATAGGATTTCTGCTTTTACAAAATCCTTTTTAATATATAAAAGAAGGAAACCAACATTAGAAAAGAAGGAATTCTAAGGACTAACATGTTGGCTGGGATTCAAATGCTACATGTGTTTTCGCCACCCAATGACTGTATCTCAGCAACTTAGTAATTTGTGCCATGAGACTAATATACTAAATTGCATAATTAGTTAAATATCATCAACAAAATTGATCAGTGAGTAACTTTTGAGCATGAAATTCAGCTGTACTTTCGAGATGTTTTCAGGTGCTCTTTCAAGTTAAAAGTGCATATACATAAAACAAGACCCAACCCCTTTTCTTGCCATGAGTCCTTCCTTCGACACTTGACTTTTGCCACTGGTCCTACACTTTTCTCATTCTATGCTTCATTTTCTGTAAATATAGCCTATTTCCAAAATTAAGATAGGATAACCCTTTTGACAGCAGATGCAATTTCAACATGAGTTCTCCTCATTCCTAAAGACTCCATTGTGGAATGTATGATTTCTCTAACGAAATCCAAAACCCATGTTTTGATTGTCTTTTTCACAGAGGAAAAATCATCATGACAGACTTGTCTAGAAATTGAAGTTGGCAAAGAAAAGGAAAAGCAAGATTAGTGAACAGAGAGGAGAAAGAGAGGGGAAAGGAGAGATGGACAAACAGTCATTCTCCCAAATGCTACAATCTCTCGCCAAATCAGAACATGCCACTCTAGCCAGAAGAGGAAAGAGTGTGCGGCACTACTTTGCAGGAGAGATGGAAGAAGGATCGGCGAACTGCATAGTGGACTGAGAGGGCATGAAACTGTTAAAGGATCAAGACCGTCCATAACAGAGGATCAAGGTTGTCAACATTGTCAGCTCAGTATACTACACCAAGGTGAATGGCCTTACTCCACTACATCGAAGATAGCCACGAGAAGATCCTCAACAAGTAATAGACGAGAGATCATCGAAGTCTATCGTGAAGAGAATGAGCCGAAGACGTGGATAACTAGTTCTATTAACGGTGGAGATTAATCAAAAAAACCGAAGATATGGATTGACGAGGATTGCCAAGTATACGAACTTGCTGCTTTCGTTATACTTAGCCGTAAAAGTCTGTTTGTTAGTTTTCGGAGTCGGTTAGTTCGGTTTTTAGTTGGTTATTAGTTTTGGTACTTCCATTAGTATATAATGAAAGAACTGAGCTCGAGAGAAGTATGATGGAAAGAAGAGAGTCGAGAGGATAGAGCGAGAGATCGTCTATTGATCAATTGTATTCTTTCATTTCACTTTGTACAAAGAACTTGGATACAATGGAATGAGATACGATTCGTCTTGTTCAAGATCCCTTGTTCGGTATTATTGAGTTTATCCTTTATCTCCATCATCATCATTCTTCATCTTCATCCTTTGCATCGTTGAATCCACAAAATTCTCATGGTATCGGAGCGGGAGTTTTTCGAGCATCGAATGAAGAAATCTGTCCGATGAATCGGTTCGGGCATTAAGTCGGGAAGATATGATCGAACAATGAAGATCTGGATCAAGGTAAGCACGAAAGAACTCATAGCATTATTGGTGTCATCTTTGTCAAGCTAAAAGTTCGTAGTAATGGCAATAAGAACTCCAAAGTACCCTTTCCGATACATGTGAATATCACAAACTTTGTCACAATCAAGCTTGCGAGGACAACTTCTTTGTTGTGGCAAGCTCAAATCCAAAGGTTTTTGAAAAGTCGGGATCTGTTTGGTTTTGTTAATGGAGATATCAATTCACCTCCTCGAATAATACAAATAGAGGATGAAGGTTGCGAAACAGATCTTATCAATCCAGATTACACTGATTGGACTAGAACAGATCAGTTGATTTCATCATGGATCTCTGGAGCTGTAACTGAAAACATCCTGAGCCTGATAATTGGATTAGAAACATCATCTGAAGTATGGCAAACTCTTCGAAAAGATTCACAGAAGTCAATTGCTAGAGAGTTTGAACTAAGGGGGAAACTTCAATCATGCCAAAAACATGAACAAACTCTTGCTGTTTATCTCAGAGAACATAAATCCATATGTGATCAGTTGAATGCAATAGGCAAACCGGTGGATGAAATAACCAAAATGTTTGGTGTATTGGAAGGTTTAGGGCCCGAGTATGAAAACTTTCGAACTACCATATATTGTTTAAAGCCTCGGCTGAGTATGATGAGGTAATTGCTCAATTAGAAAGGTTTGAATCAAGACTCAAGACCTTTTCTCGAAATCAATTCAATCCGAATTTGGCCTTCTTTGGACAAAAACAGTTTGGGAACAATCTAAAGATGTCACGAGATGAAGACTACATCTCTCGGGTTTCGGATTTATATCTCGAGAGGAGGTTACGAGAGGTGGTCGAAGCTATGGTCGAGGCGGAAAGAGCTGGTGTTTATGGCGAAGCTGGAAACAATAGGGGTCGTGGCTTTGAAAGATATCGGAATTACAGAACAGATATCTCAAATTCGGGACAAGGAAATCAACATCCCGATCGAGAAAAATGTTACCCCTATAACAAATCAAGGGTTTAGACCCTACACCACTTACTCACAAAGATATCGAATGTCAATACTTACCCATCCGTGAACTCGAGTAAGAATTTGCGGGAAAAAGAAACAAGTGGCACTCGAATAGAATGTCAAATATGTAAAAGATCTGGACATGATGCTCTTCGGCTCTTTGGTATAGGTTTGACAATTCTTATCAAGCGAGAAGATATTCCAGCGGCTTTAGTAGCAATACAAGTTGAGGACTCAACGGGAAGTGAGTGGTATCGACTCGGAGCTACGGCTCACATCGGTGCCAATCTGGTATGCTCCATACTCTTTCTAAATATCAAGGAAATGATACTTTGTTATGGTAGGCAATGGATCATGTTTTGTAACTCACATTGGCAACACTTGGCTGAAAACAAAGAATAGTACATTACCTCTTAATAATGTTCTAATTGTCCCGAGAGATAAAGAAGAATCTTCTTTCGGTATCTAAACTCACAGTACGACTACCCTTGTTCCTTTATCTTTGATAAACTGGTGTTTATGTAAAGGACAACATTACCAACACAATGGTGAAGCTCGGAAGGAAAACCAGAGGACTTTATCAAGCTAATTCACAAACTACGAGGCCTTCTTTACTCAGCGGCAAAAGATAGTCGATGAAGACACATGGCACCAGCGTTTAGCTCACACAAATGCTCAAGTAGTTAAGCATTTGCAACAACAGAAGCTTATACAATTTAGTCTATCATCTAAGACTGTTTGCAGTAGCTGTCAACTAGCTAAAAGTACAGCTTTATCATTTCCTTTATCAGACTCTATATCAAATTTTCCATTAGAAAGAATTCATTGTGACATTTGGGGACCATCCCGGTCGATTCTGTTCAAAAGTTTAGATACTATGTGATCTTTGTTGACAATTTCTCTCGATATTTTGGCTATATCCTATGAAGTTCAAGTCTCGAGTTTTATGACATATTTGTTCAATTCCAAAAGTTAGTTGAAAGACAAAGTATAATCACCGGATTAAAATCTTCGAGTGACGGAGGAGGAGAGTTCGTAAGCAACATATTTCAAAGTTATCGAGACATCATGGAATTAGACGGCTTATATCATGTCCTCACACACCGGAACGAATGGGGTTTACGAACGGAAGCATAGACATATTGTTGAACTGGGATTAGCTATGCTATATCACTCAAAAGTTCCACTAACTTTTTGGGTAGATGCATTTGTGACAGCTAATTACATCATAAACATACTTCCCACACCAAAGTTGAAGATGGACACACCCTATAACAAACTCCATAATAGACAGCCAAGGTATGATCATCGAGGGTGTTTGGTGTGCATGCTATCCGTGCCTACGACCATATGCAAGTCATAAACTTGATCCTCGATCTCTTCCTTGCATCTTTTTGGGTTATAGCAACCAACACAAAGGGTATCGATGTTTGCTTCCAACTAATAATCGTGTGTATATCGCGGGCATGTTGTCTTTGATGAGCATTCTTATCCATTTATAAAGAAGCTCGCCAATGGATATGGACAGTATACAAACCTGTACAAACAGTGGATTGAAGGAATACAAATCCTCGAACCCTCAAGAACCAAGTCAACATATAATGGTTCCTTACATCAGTCAGTTAAAGATCAGATTCATCCTGATCTACATGATTGCTATAATCCTACTCTATATCACAGACAACAGTCTCAGACAATTTCCTCAAGAACTATGCAGAATGAGGAAATAACAGATGAACAATCTCACAGGACTTCAATAGAACCTATGCCAACATATCTGCCTACTTCTCAGGAACAACATACTACCAGTACATTGATCAGTTCTTCATCCTCACATAATGATCTTCCAGCTGAAAGCAACTCTAATGAAGGGAACTGCAATTCCAATACCACTATGTCCTCGTCTCAAGTTAATCCCAATAATCATCATATGCAGACCCGACTAAAGTCCGGGATTCGAAAACCAAATCCGAAGTATGCTTATTCAAATTTTGTCTATCAAGTTCCTATGGAACCACGATCTGTCAAATCAGCCTTAGCTAATGAAGCATGGTACAGGGCTATGACAGAAGAAATGGATGCTCTTGATCAAAACCAAACATGGACTTTGATTCCAAGAACTGACCAGATGAATGTAATTGGCTGTAAGTGGGTATATAAGACCAAACTCACACCAGATGGAGGACTTGATAGACTTAAAGCTCGTCTAGTTGCCAAGGGCTTTCACCAAGAAGAAGGACTTGACTTCACTTTGAGACCTTGATCCGGTTGTGAAACACACAACAATTCGAATAGTACTATCTCTTGCCATGATAAAGCACTGGCCAATACACCAACTTGATGTCAAGAATGCTTTTCTTCATGGAGACTTGAACGAGACTGTACACATGGAACAGCCACCTGGCTTTATTAATCATCAAAAGCCAAATCATGTATGTCTACTTCACAAGTCCCTATATGGTCTTCGACAAGCACCAAGAGCTTGGTTCGATAAATTCAGCAAATTCGTCCTTGAAAGTGGTTTCTTCAGCCAGCACGACAGATCCATCATTGTTTGTTCTACATACAGACTCACATACAGTTCTGTTACTTCTATATGTTGATGATATCATCTTGACTGGTAGTTCACCACATCTCCTCACTTCCCTCATTCAGAAACTTAGTCTCCATTTTCATATGAAGGACCTTGGGTATCTTCACTATTTTTTGGGCATTGAGGCCAAACGAACCTCACTGAGAATCTCTTTTTGTGTCAAACAAAATATGCCACTGACTTGCTGAAACGAGCTCATATGGCTGATTGTAAACCAATCTCAACGCCCTTACCTCTTCGATCAATTTCCATAGCTGGTACTGCAAATCAGCTCACAGATCCTATCGAATACAGAAGCCTAGTTGGTGCTCTTCAATACTTAACCATTACTCGACCGGACCGGCTTTTGCTACTAATCTTCTCTGTCAAAAGATGCAACAGCCTCTTGAAGAAGATTTTCATCAACTAAAAGAGTCCTTAGATATGTCAAAGGTACTATGCATCTTGGAATCTATCTTCATGCCCAAAGTTCAATAAATCTCTATGGATTTTTCGATGCAGATTAGGCGGTTGTCCCACTACACGACGTTCCACAACAGGATTTTGCACATTCCTTGGTTCTAATCTACTCTCTTGGTACGCAAGAAACAACCTACGGTTTCCGGGTCCTCGGCGTGCGAGTATCGTGCACTTGCTTCCACAACGCTGAACTAACCTGGATATCGTTTGTGCTACGAGATATTGGCATTTCTCTTCAATCTCCTACATTCATATCTTGTGACAATAAATCAGCAATTTCTCTCATGACCAATCCAGTATTACACGCTCGAACCAAGCATATTGAAGTTGATTTTCACTTCGTCCGAGAGAAAGTCTCCTCTGGTTCCATTCGTGTTCAGTATATCTCCACTCATCTTCAAGTAGCTGATATATTCACTAAGTCACTATCACGATCGTCTCATCTTAATCTCCGAACCAAATTGGGAATGGGAACCTTTACCCTTCCCAATTTGAGGGGGAATGTTAAAGGATCAAGACCGTCCATAACAGAGGATCAAGGTTGTCAACATTGTCAGCTCAGTATACTACACCAAGGTGAATGGCCTTACTCCACTACATCGAAGAAGATAGCCCTGAGAAGATCCTCAACAAGTAATAGACGGAGATCATCGAAGTCTATCGTGAAGAGAATGAGCCGAAGACGTGGATAACTAGTTCTATTAACGGTGGAGATTAATCAAAAAAACCGAAGATATGGATTGACGAGGATTGCCAAGTATCGAACTTGCTGCTCTGTTATACTTATTTGTAAAAGTCTGTTTGTTAGTTTGAGTCGGTTAGTTCGGTTTTAGTTGGTTATTAGTTTTGGTACTTCCATTAGTATATAATGAAAGAACTGAGCTCGAGAGAAGTATGATGGAAAGAAGAGAGTCAGAGAGGATAGAGCAGAGATCGTCTATTGATCAATTGTATTCTTTCATTTCACTTTGTACAAAGAACTTGGATACAATGGAATGAGATACTATTCGTCTTGTTCAAGATCCCTTGTTCGGTATTATTGAGTTTATCCTTTATCTCCATCATCATCATTCTTCATCTTCATCCTTTGCATCGTTGAATCCACAAAATTCTCGAAACCACTCCTAGAGAAAGTGGTGGTGGCGCCGAAGAATTAGCTTCCAGACATGGCCACCTTCCCTTTTTTTTTTTACACAGAAAATCGATAATTTGACGAAAAAGGAAAATCTTTTATTTTTTGCGACACGTGCATAGCACGCTCTTTGAAATGCACCGCCACTCCACGAACAGGAAAGTTTTGTTCGCTTCCAACGGCTTATATAATAAGACCCCAAACTCAGGCTACACGGTTTGCATAACATTCCAATTGTTTGTCATCTTCAAAGAGAATTTCCAATTCTGCAGAAACTCCAGATTTTGGTTTTGAAGCAGATTGCGCTCTGTTCGTAGGAGAGAATAGTTATAATTGTTTGGTTCGTCCAAATCTCCGATTCTCTATTCTAGAGTTTCTTTTTTGTTTGTTTCTTGATACATATCAGAAATATTTCTCAAAAAATTTTGCGGTTTTTCTTATGATTCCATTTCAACATTACTCATGAAATCCTTTTCAATCCACTCTTAGTAGCAACGGCTTGGAGGAGGAGATAGTCCACTGTGGATGTAGTTTAAGGCTGAAGACAAGAAATTCTGATTTTTCTAACTCGTCGACCGCTGTCTTCAACTTCTCGGTCAAGTAGCACCGTTTGTTAGTCTTCGTCGATCAACAAGGAGTGTCAATAAATTTTCAAGAAACCACATTGTTGGAGTTGAGTCAATCGCTTGAAATGCCACTTTGTATCCTGCCATGGCAATCCCAATAAGAAACGCATATTAAGAGAGCTCTCAATGCTTTTGGGCATTCATCACAACTTTTGGCCCAACATTACAAGTGTTATTATGCATATGTCATTTCAGGGATCGGTGTTGGCTGTCGGAGCGGCTTTCCAGGATCGGCGTAGCTAGAAAACCGAACATGTAGGAGGAGAATACGAAGATTTGTGTACCTTATTTGGAATCCATCATTCTTTATGCGGAATGACGACAATCCAACGCTCAAATGACGAGCCAACACTCAGGTCCTTCTCCTCTATCACCCTTGGTTCCTGGCTCAATGAGACCACCACTCACGGTTTGCCTTATGTGAGGTGAGAGAGACTTCATGAAAGAATGAGGACTAGAGGAGGGACCTTAGCATTATTTATAGAGTTTTGGGCGAGCCCTCTCATCATGGGCAGGGCCCAACTTGGCCCACACAATGCCAGGCCCATATTCGACTAATAAGAAAACTTTATGCCTTACCTTATTAGACCAATGCCATAAACTGATAATTACAATTTTAATTAATATAGCTCACATTAGAAAAACTCTTACATTCTCCCACTTTTGCTATATTAATTGAGACTGTACTATATGTGCGCACATTTATGTTGGTCTAGTGGCAATTCTTAATAGTTAATCCTATTCCATAAGGTCTCTAACACCGAATCATGGCGGTAACTGTATGTATTCAAATAGAGCATTCCATGATCACGAATGCTTTCAATTTTATTGATATGAATTCAATATGATTGTGTGGCAAACGGATAACACCACATAAAGAGCAATACTATATGTATTATCTCCCTTATTGGTCACTATTATTTTACTTTTAAGTGTCATAGAAAACCGGATGTACCACTAGAGAATATCCTTATAGTTCTAATGAACCTACATATGTCTTTTCTTTATGTGTAATCAAGAAATATGTTCAAGGCTGATAACCATATGCCCCCAGCCTTCGCTCAAGGCTTACACAATACCTTGAGATTTTCATTACATATAATCAATTCAATATGGTGACCACACATTCATGAACACTTTATTAAATATGCAACATATATAAGCTTTATTAGAGCAAAATCAAAATAGCTCACACTAAATAACAGTATCTAATGATGCTCCTTAGCCCATGTCACGACATGTCGTTCAAGTACACAAAGGCGAAAATCATTAATTAGTGGGTCTATAACCACTTCATCTGTGAAAATATGCTACTGTAGTGTCACCATTATGTATCGTTTCTTTATGGTCAAAAACATGAATGTTATACATCTAAACCCCTTGAGACCTTTATTGTTGTTAACAAACAACATTGAAGAGTTATTGTCTCGATACAACAGTATAGTATATTCATAATATCTAATATGATCAACTCTTTAATGAGGTTTCGAAGTCAAACATCTTGAGTAGTAGCTAAAAGGCATGCTATAAACTCCATTTATACAATAGAGGATAACATAAATTTCTATTTAACACTTTTCATAATACCGCACCTTTTGCTAATAAAATATGCATTTGAATACCCTACTAGCTCTAGATCTTGAACATGTTTGTCAGCATGTAGTTTTCTTGTCCTTTTTAGGATCTCAAAATTTCATTGGCAGCAATCCAGTGATCATGTCCTAGACTTGACCAATATCTGCCTGAAAATTTTGCCACAAAAGCAATATCTAGTCTAGTGCAGACTTAAGCATGTATGACACTTGTAAATGCACTAGCATAAAGTGTATCATTTATTTGCATTTTCCCAAAATTTGAAAATGACAATGTCAGATATTCAATCTATCAGCCCTAACAACAGCAGCAACTCCTGACTTATTGAATATTTTCAAAATACAATCAACATATGCAATCTAAGATAAATTTAATGTGCGCCAAAAACGATCTCTATAGATCTTAATGCCAAAGACAAAAGGTACTTGATCAGGGTCTTTCAAGTCAAAATTTCTCGACAATATTTATATTATCTTATGCAGTAGTCTAATATTATTATCACAAGTAAGTTATCACTTACATGGAATTTGAGAAAACTAAATTTTCTCCCACTGATCTTGTAGTAAATACATTGATATACTCTATTCTCAGCAAAACTGAATGAAGTGATAATACTATGAAACTTCAAGTATTGTCTAATCTATAGACTCTCTTAAGGCCATAGACCATAAGGGTTTTTCAGTTTACACACAAGCTTACCTGAATCATCTGCTGCAAAACCTTTGTGTTATATCACATAAACTTCTTTATCAAGGTATTCATTAAAAAACACAATTACAATCATTTATCTAATGTAACTCCATAAAAAAAAAAAAAAGAGCCAATAATACCATATTCACTCTTAAATAGTCTTTAGAAAAGATTAAACTTTTATCTGAGTGAAACCTTTTATTAGTAATTTGAGTTTAAACTTCTCAATGTTTCCCTTGAAATTACTCTTAGTCTCATACACCCATTTGCAGGGGATGAGCTTATGACCCTCAACCAATTCAATAAGTTCCCAAACACTATAACATTTTATAAATTGCATCTCGTCTTTTCATTATGTCTAACCATAGATCAAACTAAGGAAAAGAAACAGTAGTTGCACATACAAGTCACTAGTTCGACCACATAGCAGATATCGTAATTATGCTCTTACAAATAGACTATATGAACATCTTTCCGTAACAGACTCTTGAGTGGAGCTACTATCATTTTATCTTGCACTTGAGAGGTTTGAGAAACTTCATCCGGAATTGTATCAATAACAATACCCTGAACCTCACAAGCTTAATATGTGGTGTAAAAGACTCCACAATTGTTCTGTATAGAGAAAGATAAAGGCACAATGGTCCCCACCATACCATTACCTTAATAGTCTAAGAGCAACTATCCTCTGTATTTTCGTCAAACTCTAGAGACTTCGCTATCTGTGATTCCAGAATTCTCGTACCTCTATTAGGATAATAAAACCTTATATCCCTTCAAATAATCTGGGTATGACACCGAGTGGTTCTGGATTCCAACTTATTCAATGTTGGATTATATGACCAAATTTCTATAGGACGCTCTAAATCTTAAGATGACTTGAGTCAAGTTTACGTTCAATCCACAACTCAAAAGGGAGTTAATGGAACACCTTTTGTAGTAATACGGTTTAATGCATATTGGGCTGTTTCGCCTCATGGAAAACTTGATAAATTAGTCTTAGTAATCATACTCACTATCATGTCTATCATGGTGGAATTACACCTTTCGGCCACACCAATTTGTTCCAAGCTTTTTGGGTATAGTAAACCAAGTTACTATCCTAGAATCTTCAAAGTAATTAACAAATGGCCCTTTAAGCTATCCAACATTGCCATATTTGTCAAAATTCTCATCACTGTGGTCATATCTAACAATTTTTAAGACTCATCTCAACTGTTTCTTGACTTTAGTCCAAAAGAACTTGAATCTATCCAAAGATTTAGACTTTTCTTTAATTAAGTATAGTCATCAATAACTGTGTTAAAATGAAAATTTCTATACAACGTTACTATATATGGTTACTAACATCAATATGAATGACCTATAACAGTTTAAAACTTCATACTACAGTTTTTTTCTTTATCTTAATTATCTTGCTTCTACAATATTTAATAGTAGACAAAATATCAACATTATCAGTCTCTTTACTATTTCTCTAGACATATAATTAAGACATTCTTGCTACAATGCAAAATATTATTCTTAAGGTAAATCTCTATTGGAAACAACATAATTAACTTGTAAAATAACATACATATCATTAGGAGATTAGCACAATTGGTACAATTCATTCGACCCATTATAGCATCAAACTTTATTTGACTTATAAAATATTGAAATATCATTGTTCTTTATTTCAAAAGAATGGCCGTACACTTCCTGACATGATACGAAAACTAGGTTTCGTCTAAAGGAAGGTACATAAAAGTGTTTTTCAATGTAAAATGCTAACCAGTATCCATGGTCAAAATAACATCTCCCACTATAACAACGTTAAATGTTATTTCCAATGATGAGTTATGATTTATTCTGATTTGGCTTTCTTAAATTTATGAATCCCTTTATGGTAAACAACATAATGTGTTGCACCGCTATCTAGCCATTAAGAACCAGATAAGGTTTTTGATAGGAATTGAATTCATAAATGAATGCCAATGAATCATTAACTCTAAACTCACACTTGGACAATCAATCTTTATATTCATTACAATATCTTTATGTGTCATTTCTTCCCACAAAAACAATGAATGGCACAATTTCTCTTAAGGGTGATATCCTAAGACCAAATTGTCAGAATGATTGATGGTTTCATGAATTCTTTCATGAGTATGATTTTGGACTTGAAATCTATCATCCTTAGGACATAATCCTTAACCTCATAAGAACCATCACACCTTATGTTGAAGAATCCTTGCATTTATACCAATCTCGGTAATAGACAATACACAATTTCAAGTTACCAAGACTTCTATTATCCTTCTAATAATGCGGTCAGTTGGTAAACCATTTTCAAGTGCTCCTAAATGGAATGTCTTATGGATGATGGACAAATTCAATTTCCCTTTCCTAAGCAGCAAAAAATACTTTCTAATTCCATATAACTAACAGTGAGATTCTTAGCTTATTCAAAGCAAGAGTAAAATGAACATTTATCAACATCCATCCCTAACAGAAAATCCTCTTCACTACTTAAAATTTGACCAATAGGAACCTCAATCACAATGGAGTTGTCATTACAGATAATGTAACTTAATAACAAGTAGCATATATAATTGGCACCATGTGAGTACTGTATAACTTGAAAATCTTATAAGTTTTGAAAGTTACACACATCATCATATAAACACATCTTGGCAGAATACATGACATGCAATTGTACACTCTCTACATGATAGCGGTTATGAGAATATATTCTGACTTTCGCGAATTCACCACCTTTGGGTGTATGAACCATTAGGGTCAGTCACTTCTCAACCATATGCCGTACATGCATCTCTCCATGAACTAACACACAATCACTTCCTTTGAGAGTATGACTACACATTAAAACAGAAGACATCCCATTAAAATACGAGACCGACGTTTCTCAAATCCAATCAAGTGTACCACTTTGGCGGTCACAATCCAATTGAATCATTGAAACTCTCTCATGTTGTGGATATAAACTTTATAACTCACATTTACTTTATACATGTGATTTTAGACCGGATGACAAGGGTAATTCGTCACTAAAATCATATATCATGCCAATCATATTACTCTATTCATTAATACATGCTAAACCTTATACATGTTATCAATGAATCGATGCTCTACACATTTCTTATGTGATAATATACATGTGATCTCACAGTATATTTCCAAAATCATAGAGAAATACATGAAAAATATGCAAAAAATACCCTGAAATCACGTACCTTAAGGTTTCGCATGTATTTTTACATTCATAAAATCATAAAAAATATTACATCAACACATATTAGTGTAGAGAACATTCATACGAGCATAATGGTCCAAACCACGCTCCAATCAAAGCTCGCACACGCCCTCACGCGCCCCCAGAATGCGCGGCGCATGATCTACACGCACTGGCGCATGGAAATTGGCCTGAAGCTAATCCGACTGGTCCAACCGATCAATGGATCGAACCGGTAAACGATCAACCCATCAAACTCGGGTTGGGTCAAACCGATCAACTCGAGTCGAGTTGCCCGGTCAACACGGGTTAGGTCGACCTGGTCAACTCGGGTCGGGTTTGTGGTGACGTCATCGGTGATGTCACATGCCACATGGCGGACGCACATAAGGCGGCTTACGTGATGTCATCATGATGTCATCATCAACACGTGTCCATGGTGGTGGAGAAGTCAATGTGATGACATCATCTTCGCCGAGGCGGTGCGCACATGTGAAGCCACGTGGTGGTCCACGCATCGGCGTGCATGACCTCGCATGTGCGCACGTGAGCCATGTGTTGGTGCTCGTGCGCGTGCATGAGACAACGTGGCTACGAGTGGCACCGCCTCCGAGCTCCGTCTTAGTGCATGGAGGTGCATGCGGTCGTTTCTGTCCTTGTCTTGGTGCGTACGAGCCATCAAAATGCTCGTCTCGGTTCATAGAATCCGTACATGTGATAAAATTTCACTTTCACCAAACTAAAAATAACAAAAACAGGAGAAACGTTCCAAAAGTAGGTAAAATCCAAAATTCTTATCGCCAGCACATTTGGCCTCTGCCAGAGGTGTGCCACCCACCAAAATGCTCGGCTCGACGAGAAGAATTCAAATTTGTTTTCATAATTAAGTTTCAGCGGGCAAATTTTTTGAAAATGAGCCAGAAGCAACAGTTCGGGTTTTAGGCTACGAGGCTCTGATATCAAATGTTGGCCGTCGGAGCGGCTTTCCAGGATCGGCATAGCTAGAAACCGAACATGTAGGAGGAGAATACGAAGATTTGTGTATCTTATTTGGAATCCATTGTTCTTTATATGGAATGACGACGATCTAATGCTAAAATGACGAGCCGACGCTCAGGTTCTTCTCCTCTATGACCCTCGGTTCTTGGCTCGATGAGACTGCCACTCACGGTTTGCCTTATTTGAGGTGAGAGAGACTTCATGAAAGAATGAGGACTAGATGAGGGACCTTAGCGCTATTTATAGAGTTTTGATGGGCCCTCTCATCATGGGTCGAGCCCAACTCGGCCCACACAATGCGAGGCCCATATTCGACTAATAAAAAAACTTTATGCCTTACCTTATTAGACCAACACCATAAAATGGTAATTACAATTTTAATTAATGTAGCTCACATCAGGAAAACTTTTACAATCAGGTCACAGCCAACAACAATTCAATATTAATATTAATATGGAAATGGCCACCAAAGAGGAAGTCGAAATAGAAGACACTGAGGAAGCCTCCATTGGAGGATACAAGTTAGATCCCAATCAAGTGGCACAAGGTATCTCCAGAAACACCAACACACTAAAAGGGTTATACGATATATCGAGTGTAGAAGTAGGCCAACATTTCTATTGGCAAATAGGAGGTTTGAAAAGCTAAAGCAGAAGAGTTGCTCAATCCGAGATGGTGACGAATGCTATTGTATTTGTTTAGAGGAACTAAATGAGGCATATACAACAATGGAGATACCTCCACATTTCTTCCACAACAAATGCATCCTCAAGTGGCTTGAGAGGAATGATTCATGTCCGTTATGTCATGGCAAAGTAGAAGTAGAAGATTAAGAGGAGTATGTTTTAGTTCGTAAGATTTTCTAATAAGGAATGAATTTTTTTGATAGATCAAGTAATTTGTTGTGATTACTTTGGAACTACTTGGTGCATTAATAACAAAAGGTGCTCTTTCATAGTTTGTTGAAATGGATGGTCTCCATGTCTTCGAAACATTTGCTTTTATATTCATGAAAGAAATATTGTGGTTTCTAATGTTGTTCCTTTTTCAATTAGAAATTTTGACCCGCTTCATTGTTTGGAGAAAAACAAGAGGAAAATTCAGAGCATCCACTTCTAGCCCCCAGTCATCAAACTGAATCAAAGATAAAGCATTTTACCTATTAAGAAAAAATACACCAAAACAATCAGAATCTATCCCTGTATGGCAAGTGAACAGGATAGGGAGTAGGCTAAAAAGAGAAAGGTATACAACAGGGCAAATGAAAGCATTCCCTTAGAGCTATCCTAGCATGACTTACATCAACTTTCATTTGACGAATGTTTGCATCAAAGCCAGGACTCCATGACTCGAAGCATGAACACATGACATTATAATGACATCACATTCTTGGCCTTGGAAAGCATCCACAATATTGATATAGGCTCCTTCCCATCTTCTAAATTCAAAACCTCTTGAAACTTTCATTGAAGGCACACTTTGAATGCAACTTGTAAACCCACTAAAATCTTCCCCAGGCCCATAGATTTTAGAATTTTCTATAGATACTCATACGTATCGAGAAATACTTGTGCTTTGTGTTGTAAGAGACTGAAAACATCGGAGGGATTCCCACCCATATACATGTTCATAAATAAAGTAAGGTTTAAGAAATGGGTCCCTATTGTTGAAAATTATGTCTCAAGTTCGACCTTGACAGGAGACTTGATGTAGCACGAAGGAAGAAGAAAACGTCTACTCATATTTAATGTTCATTAGTGATGCCATGTGATGGCCATCACATGGCACATGGGTGAGATTTCACTATATAATTTCTTGAGTGAGATTTCATTTTGGGAATTTGTTGACACCTCAATTTTAATTAGTTTTTAACTTTTTTTTTCTTTTTGGATAAACAGATAATAAAAAGATAAAACAACAAATAAAAACAAATAAAAAAACAGGAAATAAAACAGCAAAAGCAAAGCAAAAGCCCAGCCCATCTTTTCTCCTTCTCTTCTCCCTCCGCGTGGCCCCTACGGCCCATTTTCCTTCACCCCCGGCCCGGCCCTTTCTCTCTTCTTCTTCCTCCTTCCCTTCACTGCTGCAACTCACGCGCGCGAGGGAGGCCGACGCCCGAAGGATAGCCTACGGCCGAGGAGTGTAGGCCGACGTCGGCCGGAGGGGATAAGATCGCAGGCGCCATTAATGTCGAGCGAGCTTCGCTGGAAAGCTCGATGGGACACCGGTTCAGCCGAGCGGAACCGGTGGGCAAGTCGGAGGCCGGCGACCGAGCCCCTTCGTCGACCGGAGTTCCTTCGCCTATAAATAGGTGGCCGCAAGCATTGTCGGAGGGGGTGGCGAGCTCGGAGATCCTTCACTGAGAGACATCGGGAAGGGTTGAAGGGCGAGCACAGGAGAGAGCTCGAGTCGCGAGCTCAGCCCACCTTCCACCGAGAGACTTCGGGGAAGGCAAGCGGCAAGCGACCTCGAGAAGGTCAGATCCGGCCGGTGGAGGCTCGAATCTGGCCTGAGTGAGAGAAGATTGAGGCCGAGGGTAGGGTTTCGCAAGATCTGCGCCTCGATCGGGTCTTTTTAGTTGCCGCTGTTATTCTTTGCCGGACGCTATGCCACCGCCGTTCGCCCGGCGAGATCCCGACGCCATCCGCCGCTCGTCCCCCTCGAGCTGCCTCTCCTCCGAAGCTCAAAGAGCAAGCCCGAGCCCGAGAGAGAGAGCCCCAATCAAATCAACGGAGCCCAAGCCTCGCCGACGCCCTCGCCGCGGCCGCCACCGTCGTAGATCAACTCGTCGTCGCCGTCATCGCCTTCGTTCGAGAAAAGGTAAAAGCCGTCGCCGCCGTCCCGCCGCCCATCGTACCCCCATTCCGCGTCGCCATCGCCGTCGTCGTGGTTCCCATCGTCTTCGCCGTCGCCGCCGTAGTTGCCGTCGCCGCCAAGCACCTCGGTTCCCCCTCGACGCCGCGGATTCGCAAACCCTAGGGTTTGCGATTTTGGTGTAGTCGGATCCGGTCTTGGAACCGGGTAGGGTTTCGCGAGGTCGGGGCGGCGGGAGTCGGGTCACGGTTCGCTCCGGGTCGGGTAGGGTTCGTAGGAGCCGAGTCGCGGAGCGGGTCAATGGATCAGTCGTCGGGCCGGCGTCCTGAACACCTCCGACCACGGCATTGTTTAAATAAATAATAAAAAAAAAAGACGAAAAAATCGAGTCGGACCCAACCGCGGATCCGGCCGGTCGCTTTTTATATTATTTTAATATAAATTAATATTTTAAATAAATAAATAATAAATATTTTATTTCAAAAAAAATCAAAAAATGTTTTATTTTCAAAAAATATTTAAAAAATGTTAAAAAAATGTTTTATTTTCCAAAAAAAATCGAAAAATAATAAAAAATAATTTATTTTCCAAAAATATCAAAAAATATTAAAAAAATGTTTTATTTTCCAAAAAAATCGAAAGAAAATTAAAAAATAATTTATTTTCCAAAAAATCAAAAAATATTAAAAAAATATTTTATTTTCCAAAAAATCAAAAAATCAAAAAAATTTCATATTTTCCAAAAAATGCCAAAAATCCAAAAAAAAAGCCAAAAAATCATGAAAAAGACAAAAAGACTTGTATTTTTCCAAAAAAAATACCAAAAATCTCAAAAAATCCCTTTTGTGTCCAAAAAAAATTAGAAAATGACTCAAAAAAAATATTTTTCCTCCCAAAAATGCATGGAAAATCCTCGAACATCCAAAAAATCTCAGGGTTTAAACAAGATTAGGTACCGAAAGGGTCTTAGTGATTAACTAGTGTAATCAAGTCCCCAATCCTAATTCTCTGGTTGCGCAAGAGTGAGTATTTCTCTCGATACTTCACTTGGGTTTCTAATCAACCCACCCCAAATCGATTAATGGCGACTCCAATTTAAAATTTGATTTACAAGTTAAAAAACTTGAACCATTAAGTCGTGAATTGGTGGACTTGGGAGAGTCCGGCTTAACCAAATTCAGCCGAGCCATTAGCCTCCTTAGGCGCCTGTACTCGAGACGGGCGCCGAAAAAAAAGAGGTCGAGATAGAATTGTGAAGGGTTAAACACTATGTGAGTTACTAGGTGTAATTGGGCATTAGGAAACACAAAGAGCTTATTTGAGCTCAAGTGGTTGTAATCTTCATTGTATTGCTTGTTTCCATAGTGGAATTCCATGTTACTTTTCCCATGGATATAGGTGCTAATATTCGGACCGAATCATATAAATCTTGTATCCAATTTTCTTCTCTTCCTTCCAGATATTTCACCGATTCACTTGCTGGGCCCTTTATATTCCGCAACAATTGGCATCAGTGCAAAGGGCTGAATACCCAACAGTTGGTATTGGAGCTAGTGTGGGCTGACTTGAAGTGAATCAACGATGGAAGAAAGAAATGTGAGAATTGACTAATTTGTCTACTGAGAAACTAGACTTGATGGAAGATGCGGAATGCGAATTGTTAGATAGACAAGCGATGGGCGTTATTTGGCCGATGTTGACTCATAACGTCACGTTTAACATCATGAAGGAAAAATTCATTGCGGGATTGATGAAAGCCTTGTCCCTTTGCAATCGACAAGGTCTATTTGATGCGATATCTATTTAACTAAAAATGAGCGAAGGTACATCAGTAGTTGAGCATATTAACGAATTCAATTATGCCATTAACCAATTGAATTCATTTAAGATTAACTTTGAAGATGAGGTACGTGCTTTAATTCTATTATCCGCATTGGGCATCTTAAAAGAAATTGTTTTAAGATAAAAAAAAATGAAAAGAGTAGGAGAATTAGAATTGAGTCTACAAATGATGTTGCAACCATAACTGAGAATAATTCTAATGGTGTTGATTGTGTTTTATCTGTAACTAAGGATACGTCATTTGACAGATGAATAATGGATTTTGGTTATTTATTTCATGTTACACCAAATAAGAACTAGTTTATCACTTATCAGTGCACGGATGGTGGTAAAGTGCAATTAGGGAACAACGCTAAGTGCGATGTTGTAGATGCTGGTGATGTTAAAATCAGAATGTATTATGGTAATTGTGAGGACATTGACTGGACTAAGAAATGTTCTAGGATTGAAAAAGATCTTAATTTCCTTAGGTGCCATAGATTCAGCTGGTTGTGATTTTCTTCAAAATGTGGAATTTTGAAGGTTGTTTGAGGTGCAATGAGAGGAATCAAACATGGTGGCCTATATGAACTTTAAGGTGAGATAGTGATAGGTTTTGCTTCGGAGACATTTGATGCATTTGTTCGAGAGTTTGATGACTGCTCGAGGAAGACCTAGGTGTTTGTGCTGATGCACAAGTTTGATGATATTGTCAAGAACATGCGGTTAAGAGCTTTGATCGAGACAAAAACTGGTAAGTCAATCAAGTATGTGCGGACTAACAATAGCATGGAGTTCTACTCGAAGCTAGTAAATAAATTCTACATGAAGGAAGTCATAGTGAAACACAGAATTAGTACCAGTAAACCACAACAATTTGTAGAATCAATGAGCATAACATTATTTAAGATAGCTCATAAAATGATCTCTAGTGTTGGTGTTGCTAGGAGATTCCTAGTGGATGCGCTTAATATAGTAAGTTACTTGGTGAATAGACTCCGTCGACTGCTATTGGATATTGACTCTTAAAGAAGTGTGGTAAGATAACATTCTATTTTTATAATGTTCATTGCTCATGTTATTTTTGAGTGAGTGATACTAAACTTGATGGGAGGGCAATGTGCATATTCCATGGCTATGCACAAGGTGAGTGGGGTGATAAGTTGTGGTGCCCGAATGTAAATTCACCTGTTGACGGCAAAGAAACTATCTTTGACAAGCCTTCAATACTTCTAGTTAGGAGTGTTTATGGCATTATTAATACGAATTTGGATGGAATTTAGCTTGAGGTAGAGTTACAACTGAAAACTCCTGAGATAGCAAGTACTAATGGAATAATCGACATGGATGATAGCGAGGTGGAGCTGGTAGAGCTAACAATTATGGTAGCTGCTGAAGTTGATGAGATGTGTATTCAATCTTCTATCAAATATGAAAGCAATTATGGTTTTGTTTTTTCTGTGATATAGAAGGTTACCTCAGAAAATTCTTGTGGAGTGACTAACTATGTAGGTAGAGTTGGTGTTTTGATGAGATCCACAATAATGGCAAAGTTCAAGCATGGCTTGGACTTGGAAGAACTCTATGGCGGTTGAGCCCATTGGGGCTATGGGAGAGAGTTAATCACTGAAGCGATTGTGACTTGCCTCAAATGTTAAGTTAAGGTGGAGATTATTGAAAACTATGTCTCGAGTTTAAACTTCGCTTGAGACTCGATGTAGCATGAAGGAAGAAGAAAATGTCTACCCATATTTTATGTTCATTAATGATGCCATGTGATGGCCATCACATGGCACATGAGACAATGACGAAAGTTGAGGTCGTTTTGATGGATGATCCTCTCTCTCTTCTTTCCATTTTAATCGTGGTGATTTTCCCGCCAGCTTTATTCGACATACAAAAACGTAAAAGTCCACTTTTGGTCCTGCAATTAACTAAACATTCTTTTAAATTGAGTCCCTAAATGTGTAAAACTTTTCCAATCAAGTCCCCCCCCCCCCCGCCCGCCGCGACTCCGGATCTGGTTAATCGGACTTGTTGTGGGAGATGACAAGAGCTCGACATAAATAGCCATCGTGAATTATCGACCGATGTGTAGGATTATAATATCCAGATGATATACACAATTAGACCTTGAGCGATGATATTTTATAACAAGAAATTGCACTCAAGTTTTCCATATCACAAGTGTTGCTAACTCCGCTGTACATCATTTGGATCTGGACACAAAAATGACTCGATTATAAAATTTACGCAAGTTGAATGATCTAAACAGATAATTTAATAATTTAAGGATTTGATATTAAAAAATATACGCAAATTTAGTAACCGAAAGTTAAATTTTGCCAAATAGCATTACTAACATAACATTAAGCTTCTACAGCCTCTGCTTGGGATCTTTTGAGACCTAGAGGCAACGTTGTTCCCTGGTCTTCTTTCGTTTGGAGTTCTACTATGCCGCCTAGATACCAGACACATATGTGGCTTATCACCCGCAACAGGTTGCCAACCCAGGTTCTGCTTGCTTCGATTGGTAGGTTCTCTTGAGTTACTTGTCCCTTCGTTCATGTAGGCCGGATTGATAGATCATTTATTTTTTGCTTGTCATGTCCCAGCAATCTCGCCGCCTATTGGGCGGCTAAATTTAATATATCTTGGCGCAACAAATCGTGGCTTGAGAACTTGGACTGGGCGGCTAGACGCTTCTCGGACAAAAACTTCTATGATGTGTTGGCCCGGTTTAGTTATGGAGCTCTTTGTTATATTATTTGGAAGGAGAGTAACAATATCATCTTCCGAAATCAGACTCTTTTTATCCCGGCGATGAAGATGCATCTCCAGAAGGCCGTTAAGGATAAATCGTCGACCCTGAAGAATGTTGTGGATAATCCTAAGAACAGAAGGCTGCAACAGAGCTGGGGCTTGAGTCTGTCTATCTTTCATTGATGGAGGGTTTTTAGTTTTGGCTTGGTCTTTTGTTTCTTAGGTTTATTTGTCTTTTGATCCTTGGCACCCTTACACTCTCCTGCGACTTAGGTCCTTTTGAGTGTTCGTTTTGTTGGTGCCAAGCTTTTCTTGTATGTGCAAAATCTTATCAATACAAATCTTACCTTTACCAAAAAAAAAAAAAGAACATAACATTAAGCTATAAATTATCTATAACAACAGGAATGGATCGCCATTCACAATCGTTTGGCAAAAGAATTATAACGTTAACTTTTTCCATTTCTTTTCCTATCTTGATCGGAGCGTTAATGAACTCATTTAATTTTCCTAAAATAATTGTGCTCCAACTTGAACGTGTTACAAATATTCCTGCATTTTCTTGTAATTGTCAAAAGGGGTTTTAAGAGGATATTACTACCAGTTGAATCAAGTTTTGCATTCTGGCCAGGCAACTATCAATAGCCGATTGAAGTTAGTGGCTACTCCTAAATTTAATCACGAATGCATAGTTAACAAGAAAATCAAGTTGTAATTGGTAAGATTTGGGATGATTTGTGGTAAGCAAAGGCACTACCTTGCGTGAGTAATTGTTCTCGCCCGCTTGGTAATCTGTCGACTTCCCTCAAGATGATTTAATTCATCTCTTGGAGGGTCACAACAGCATTTTACGGCAACAAGACGTTTTGAGTGAAACAAATGGCCTCCTAGTGTGTTAGGAATTTTAGCTTTGCCTCCTTTTCTATTTTTTTAAAAATATTTTAGAGGCATCAACACTAGACCTGGCTAAAGTGGACACAAACCCAATAGCCCACCCAGAAAATAGAGTATTTTTGGTTTTTCTAATAAAACTGAAGCTGACAGTATTATTGATTGATTAGTAATGCATGAACTCCATCACTTATCAAGTTTCAATTGTAAAAAAGGAATAAAAGGAATATATCTTAAAATTCGTTTGTAAATTCGTTTGTAAATGATATAGTTTATTTAACTCAATTGAATCTATCAAATTAAGAACAAAAGAAAAGATATGGTTCATTTAACTTAGCAAAACTTATCATTTTCTGATTTAAATGAAATATTATATTTAATTCAACTACATATACTTAATTAAAAGTGAAATTAATGCTATAGTATATTTAACTCAGCAAAACCTCAATTTACATTTCGTTTATTTTTGGTTTCTTCTTCTGAAATTCATTCAACGATGCCAATGATATCAAAATCTGGACTTATGTTGCTGACAAGGCGTCCATCTCGGGCTATTACTCATAAAACATAATATTCTAGTCATTGGGCTTACCTGGGGTTATCATGGGCCAGTTCTTGGATGGGCCCAATCTATTATTTTTCAATAAACGCCGCAGGTAGTGAAAAGTTTTTTTTTTTTTTTTAAAATTCTTTTATCGTGTAAAAGCAAAATGTGATATCGAGTGTTATTAGGAGTAAATGCTTCAGAAATCACACATTTCTGAGTCTTAAGTTAGGGTTGCGTAGCACGAAAGGTATAAAATATGGATCATATCCAAGTTGCCTGTCCTTTTAACTCAAATTTGAAAAGTCAGCATGTCTATTGTTTCGGATTAGGAACAATATGTTTAGAGATTTTTATAGCGAGAGTTTGCATTGAAGACAGGTCAAACATGTTGTGCCATGTGACCTTCTTGATAATTGTCTTCTCGTATTTGGTTTCAAAATGAGACAAGATTAACATATATGTCGTGTTTAAATTTGATCTGAATTTGACAAGACATAAAAATTGTATTTGCCGATACTAATTTCAGTTGTACATCCTCTTTATTATTGTAATGATTTCCTCATTTGATACTAAACCTACTAAGCATGCAATTTAGGCTTTGTCAAGAAGACTTTTCTCATACCTTGTTGAATGGATTTGTAGGTGGTCTCATATTTTGTGGAAGGTATTTGTAGACACACCTCGATATTTAGTTGACATCATCCCACACCGTTTTTTTTTTTTTTTTTTGTAAAGGTAAGAGATATATTAACTATTGCAAAATGCTATACAATTGTATAGCAAGGGGAGCCCCGGCACCAGCTTGCACTCAGAGAGAGAAATGCAATGAATGGAGGGGTGCCGGGGGAGGGGGTGGAGAAAAGAAAAAAGAAGCCCCGGCACCATCATCCCACACCGTTATGCTCTGGTATAATCAACAATTTTGCTTCCTAATTCTCACTTGAGGAAGCTTGTCTCCCACAAAAATTCACTTGTCATGTATCTTCCTCATACAAAGACAACCGCCAAAAACTCGAAAACAAATGACTCCGTCGCATGTAACTTTAAAGGTATTCATCCTTTCGAATTCTCATTGCCTTCGAGCCCCCGGAACTTGGGGCTTTAATACAAGATATTTCCCCCTTTTTCCCCCTTTGATGGCCCCAAAAATGTTACTATTTGGCTTGGCTTAAATGTGCACGTAATTAGCTTGGCTTCACATCAAAAGAGTTAAAGGCCACATGCAATACACAAGTGCAGCCACATGGCTAAAGGAAAGAGCTCAGAAACAGAATTTTGTTTCCTTCTTGTGGCCCTCAAATGTCATATGGATCAATGATGTCCATTAATGCAAAAGTGCGGAATGACAATATTCTGATATTTCATACAATCATGGAAAGCCATTCTATCCGATCTTTTTGTTATATATATATATATGTATAGATAAGTTGAAAGTGCTTTTGAATATATTTAAGAAAAATTCCAAATAAGGGCTTGAAATACCATTTTCTTAAATAAGAGTTTGAAGTGGATCTTATTTTAAATAAGGGCCACGAGTACTATCATTTTTTCAAATAAGAACATGAAGTAGATTTTATTTTAAATAAGGATTTGAAGTGACTATGTCTATTTTAAATAAGGACCTTATTTTTTGGCTGATAAATGGTATTTTAGTCATTTATTTTCTTTTCGGATTTTTTTTTTCCCTTTTCTAGTTGATTTGGGATTGATGAGGGCTTAGCAACCCTCACCCTGAGGGAGGCTGCCCTCGCGGCCATCTGGCGAGGGTTGGCTTCTCCTAGGGCCAACGAGGGCTGGTCAGCCCTTACCGGTGGTTAGTGATGCTCATAGAGCCCTCGACCCTCATTGGTGACCACTAGCCCTTGCTAAAAAAAAAGTGAAAAAAAGGAAAGAAAAGAAAAGAATAAAAATAATGTAAGATTGAAATTGTAATTGGATGATAACGCCTTTGACTAGTCAAAATATTTAGCTAGTTGACGACTGGTGAGGTCAGACCTTTATTTGAAAAGACCATGACTATTTTAAATCCTTATTTGAAACAACCATGGTCATTTTAGGCTTTTATTTGGAATTTTCCCTATATTTTATAATAACAATAGATATATTGGAGTAATGTCACAAGTTTTTTATAGTCCTTAGGATGAATAAGACGTGGTTTGAATGTTGAACCAAACCAAGTCACATTGATACAAACTACAATAAGGACCACGTTAGTGACCTTTTCATCAAACGACCGTTTCCCTTTTGATCAAATCATATCTTACATCAAAAGACCTTTCCTTTTCATTCAATAAATCTTCCATGCATTTGCTAGTTTCTATTCAAACCCAGACCAACACGATTGACCTTCTGACGTGCGCTTCCTTCGTATTATACTATTATCCATTGCTATTTTCTATTCAAGCCCTGACCAACGTTGTGGCTAGGTTCTGGTCGTGTAACCATTTTAGACTTGATCGGAGAATAGGTTCTTTTGGCCATTCTTTCTTCCGTATAGAGATTGGTGATAAGCTTTATGAGTATTGCTAGCTTATCTCCTCACACAGCTAATGATTAGCCATCCTTAGCTTTCTTCATTTGGCCTCATCATGACTTCTCTTCTGCATGTGTTTCACCAAATATAACTTATTTACTAAGTTGACTCCTGGTAAAAGTTACTTGAAGCTAAGAATTAACTAATTGTTCTACGATGTCTGGCCTTCTTTAGTTTTCATCCCTTCATCTCTAAAATTTAACCAGATGGTGCATTTTAGGCATCTTTGGTGAATGGGGTGTACAATGCATGGCTCTGTTAAGTTAGGAGAGAAAGTAGGCAGGCATTTGATCCAAAACTAGAACCTCAACATAGTGGACGCTATATCCTTCAGGCAACACATATGTGCTAAGATGGGCAATTGGGATGATATCTTGCAACTGTGAAAACTATGAAGGAAATTAAAGCAGTCATAGTTTCTACTTGGAGTTTCATTTAGATTGATGGGATTGTCCATAAATTTGTTGCCAATGATCCTGCCACGCGCTCCCAGACGCGATGGACATTGTTGATGGAATCGTGATGGAACGGCAGAGAAAGAAGGAGGAGGATGGTGGCGCTGGAGGAGGGGAGGCAGCTGTGGATGATGATGTTAAGATGATGAAGTTAGGAGTTCTGGTTGGGTTCGCTTCGACAAACGGGAAGCTGGAGCCGACACTATACGGGAGCAGCATTAGGGGTGTGACTTCCAGGACTGTCTTCTTACCTATTTTCTATATCGAATGGTCTCCTTCAATTTCATTTTGTGATACTTGGTTTCTATCCTGCTAGAGACTCGGATAGCTAGAGAAAGCTGTAAAAGTTGGGTTTGTTCGAGCTACTTCTTTTGTGCTATATATTTGGATGGAATAATGAGAAATGATTAAAATTAAAAAAAAAAAAAAAAAAAAGGACAAAAAAAGAATTAGTGGAAGTACACGCCCTTTGTTATTGGACATCCGTCTATGACAAAAGTAAGGGCAATGATATTGAGCTCTAGAAATTTATGGTACAAAGTATACATTTTGTAAAATTATTTTTTCAATCGATTATTTAAGTATTATAACTTTAAAAAAAAAAAGTTCACTTGAGTGATATCTGTTTTTTTTTGCCAAAAAATCGGACATGGAATTGATGCTTGTAGTTAAAATATTGTAAAATTATAGTATTCAAATCATCAATTTGAATTATGGGTATTGATTGGTCAATTTGAATGGGGAATTGACAAATAAAAACCTAATCGCTAGTGAATAGTTTTTTCTTAGCCAACCGAACTTGCTACTTTGTTGAATTTGGTTTCTTTAATTAGAAAGCCGAATAAATTGGGAAACCCCAAAACTAATGAGAAAAATCATAGAATGTCAAACTTGTTCTTTTTATTAATGAATTGCTTACTTACTACTCAGTTATTTTCATGCAACTGAGAATAATAATAATCACATCGAATCGTACCAAATTATACTGAGCTTGGTTCGGTAGTAATTGAAAAAAAAAAAGGAAAAAAAGGAGACTACACTAAACAAAACCATGATTACTTGTCTGACGAATAGAGATTATAGTTCTTTTTTTTTTTTTTTTCTTTTTTGTTGCTGCATTAGATTTGGGTTACGATAGATTGATGCCCCCAACGATTCTTGAGCATAGAATGGAACCGTAATCGGATTAATTGGCGAAAACTCGCTCTAGACGCATAGAATGAGGGGAGCACTTACAGTTTCAATACAGCCCAAACCTATAACATAATCTTCCAAATCGCAAAACCGAGCACAAGCAGAAAGTGAAATTCATTTGATATGTTGCTTTGGAAAATGGTAAATTCTTGCACAGGAGCAAAAATCAACCATCTGTTCCCAACAGATCAAATTGCTTTCCCATTTTTCATTTCTAACCCAAAAGAAGAGGAAAAATAAAGGGGGAAAAAAAAGAGAAGATAAAAGTGAAAAGAAAATGAAAAAGGGACGAACTGATTTTTCCTCTCATATTGCTTTCTTCTCTTCATCATCCACTTCCACCTTGCAGGAATCGTCACCGCAGTCGCTCCCTTCTGTCGGGCTCTCCAGAGCCCTCTTTTCTTGCTCCTCTTTCTCCTCTTTCTCCTCCTCCTCCACCGTGTTCAGCTCGTACTTTTAGTTCCTCTCCGCTCTCTCCTTCAACACCTCGAGCAACTTGCTCACGGCTCTCTCCTTGTTCCTCAGGACTTCGCTTATGTCCGCCGGCGTCATCTTGGCCTTCTCGACCGCCTCTCGGAGTTCGCTCGACACCACCTCGCTCAGGTCCTCGGCCTCGCTACCCAGATAGTTCCGGAGCAGGATCTTGAGCGCCGGGTACGAGCAGTAGCTCATGTGGATGCGCATGTTTATCCGGCGTCTCTCGAGGAATGCTGGATCGAGCTTCTCGATGTGGTTGGTGGTTAACACGAAGATCCTCTCGCTCCCGCGGCATGACCACAGGCCATGGGTGAAGTTGAACAGCCCTGAGGGGGTGACCATGTTGTTATTCCCCTCGTCGCTGCCGCGGGTTGCCTCAGGCGCTCCGGGGTCGTAGTAGCTTCGAGGTGCTGTGGCATAGGGCGCCTCCGACCTGTTGGACAGACTGACCGAGCAGTCGGTGCCGGTGATGACGACGACGATGGACTTGGAGCTAGTGTTCATGAGGAGCTTCCGGAGCTCGGAGTTGGTTTGCACATGGGGCAGCTCGAGTTGGTAGATGTCGTAGCCGAGGAAATTGGCCATGGCGGCGATCATGCTCGATTTCCCCGTCCCGGGCGAGCCATAGAGCAGGTACACCCGATTCCAGGCCCGGCCCGCCCGCTGGTAGAAGGCCTGCCCGGCCGCGAAGTAGCGGAGGTCCTCCATGATGTCCCTCTTCCTCTCCGGGTCCATGGCCAACGTGTCGAAGGTGCTCGGGTGCTTGAACGGCTCGGATTCCCACGGGTGGCCGCGCGAATGAATATAAAGGAGGCGTTCTCGGTTCTTGTGGCGGATCTCGTTGGCCTTATTTATGATGTAGTTCAGGAAGTGGAGGGAGGCGACCCGGAGCTCCGGCGGGAACACCACCTGGAGGAGGGTCTGGCAGAAGGCCAGGACGCCCAGGAGGGAGGCCAGGGATGTCCAGAACTCCTTCATTTCTGTGCGATCTGTGCGCCTCTGCGCGAGTCAAAGTTAGAGACTGGTTTTGGGTCTTGGGGATGGGATGATGAGAGGGTGGTTTTGGGGGGTACGAGGGAAAGGACGATCTTTCCATCTCTGCTACTCCGCCTTGTTAGCACATTCGTGTACGAAGGGGTCGATCCCATCTAGAAGGACGCGGGCACGGAAATTTATCAACTGTTGTACTGGGAAGACGTTGGGGGAGGGAGAGAAGGGCGATTGAAGAAAAGAGGCCATGCCGGTCCCCTTCAAAGCCAGCAGCAGACCACCACGTGTTCGATTTTAAAGAGAAGAGATTCCATTTGGACTCCACAAGTGGAACGGGGAAGGTGCGTTTCTCTTTCCTTTGTCCCATTTTTACTTTTCTTCGTGGAAGTGCCCAAGAACAGGGCCGCTCAATTACACGGCGCGGCCACAATAATTGTATAAAATCCGGACTAAAGGAAAGCAACCCATGATCCGAACATAATTAATTCGATGTGGTCCTTGAAGTTTCAATTTTTCGCCACACGTTTTGTGTAACATTTGTTTTCACGCGTCGGTCCTGTACTCAGAAATTCATAAATGCATCAAAGTAAACCTAAATCCCATTCATGTCAATTTCGTAAGACGTCATGGGAAAACTGTCCACTTAGGAACGACCCCCTTGACCCCCGTCCCCTCTCTCAATTCAGAAGTCAAAAGTGGGGTGGAGTGGGTGCTGGTGAGATGGGAGTCGTCGCCATTGGTCTATCATGCACTGTTCTTCCACCAATTTCTTCTCCCTCTCAAAAAAGGAACCTCTCGGTCTTGGTCTTGGTCTTGGGGATGGGGGCGATTGGCTCTGGCTTAATATAATATTTCCGTTACAAGGGAAGGACGCTGATGATGAAGAAAACGACAAGGGGAAAGGGTTTTGGACTTTTGAATATTAAGAGAGAGAGAGAGGGAGAGAGAGAGAGGGGGGATGGGTGTTAAATTAGGGTTCTTGAGAACACCCATCACCAAATCCTCATTAGGAAGGGGATGCACCGACACCCATTTGGCAGGTAAGCTTTGCTGTTTGATAGGGTGCAAAGCCCTGGCTGTGCACATCACAGTAAAAAGGGTAATAAATATTGAGAAAACCCTGTAACTTCTTCAATTCGGTTGCCAAATTAGGGTTCTTGAGAGCACCCATCACCCAAATCCTCATTAGAGAGGGGATGCCATGGCATGTAACTTTGTTGTTTTCACGCAGTCATGCGGTGAGGACAGGTCAAATTATTCTTTCGCCTTTTATGAGAGAATATCTTGTGCTCACTGCAAAGAGCAGCATACGCCAATTTGGGTGCGAGGGAAAAGGAGTTGCATATGTTAAAAAAGGGGTCGGAGAGCGGCGCCCCCCCTCCCACCTTTTCAGCTAGCACGTCATATACAATCTTTTCTACAACCATTGGTCTGGTCGCCATTGAATGCTCGAGATTTCGTTCTCTTGTATGCTTTAACAACACTCCGCGCCCTGCCCTTTCTCAGCTTTTCTCTGCCCCTAGAGGAACCAGATCTCGAGCACCCCCCCAACAATTAATCCATCTCCATTGATAATGGCGTTTCCTCCTTGGATTTACAGTGGATTTATTTCAACTTTATGAATGGGTTCTAGGTGTAATACAAATGTTGAAAGTCAGTTCTTTAGGGAAATGTAAATTGCGTTTAGTAAAAATTCTTTGCAAAAGGACTTTGGGTTTAAATAGTGTTTGGCAAAAAACTCTTGCAATGAACTTTGACTGTATCATTTATATATATTTTTAGTAAAAAAGAATTTATATATTCACTAGAGTTGATGAAGGGCTACGGCCGCCAATGAGTCAAATTTGGCGCTAGTGGCTGTCAGTTCCAATGGCCGTCGATTGAGATTGCTTGACGTTAAGTAACCTCAAGCGGTCCTCAGTGAGGGTCCATGACCCAAGGAAGGGCCGCTCAAGGATGTGGGACCTCTAGTAGAGGTCGCTTGGGTTGTGCGACCCTAGTCGTCCTTTCACTAGACTAGCGGCTCTTGGATGAAGAAGATGAACAATTATAAGAAAGGGGCAAAATCAGAAAACTAAACTAATTAATGAGGCAATTTTGGAAGAAACAAATATTTTAATCTAATTTCAACATTCTACAAATGTTGAGTGGGAGTAACATTAGTTTTTAGCATGCATTTGACTAGAAGCTAGTTTAAAATACTTGTCAAACGCTCCAATATTTCTTCATGGCCCTTTGTGAAAATTGAACTAGGCGCACTTTTAATGCCCTATTTTCAAAGCCCCTTCTTAACTGGGATTTAATCTGGTAATTTATTATTAATAATATTTTAATTTTTTTTTTGGGTTACAGGTGCCTAGAGCACGGGTGCGCTCGACCCCACCAATGGACTCTCCATCGAGGAGAGAACAGAGGTTGGTTATGATGGAATTGTGTGCAGGGATGTTCCGATCCTTCAGATTGTCCGAAACGTCTGAGCTATATCTTATTTAATTTCCTGCATTTTATTAATTTCTCTCCCCCCCTCTCTCTCTCAGATCATTTAATTACTGCTTTAATTAATTAATAATTTCCCTCTTGCTATTTTAAGCTCAGCCCCCAAAAAAACGGTGTTCTTTTTTATTTATAGAAATCTTTTTTAATGGTAGGTTAGGTATTTCTAATATTGATTATTTAACTACTGTGCTCATTTTCATTGTGTAGGGATGTTCTGATCCTTCATATTGTCCGTAACGTCTGAGTTGCTGCATTCCCCTACTGTGCTCATTTTCTCGTTGCTGCATTCCCCACTCGTACCCACCTCGCGTGACGTTCAGTTTCCACAAGTGATTTCTTTCCCTATTTCTACCGAAAAAACATGCTGAATTACTTCAATTTCTTAGCCAATTTACTGGTCACAATTCATATTTATGGAATTACTTATTTCCACCTTTAGATTTTATTTTACTCTTGGCATTTATAATTGGACTTTCATTTAATTTTTCATGACATTAAAATATATAGGGCATTGACAAGCAATGATTACATTTGTTAAGAGCCAACTTTTTGGCTTTCCTTGCCAAAATCTAAAATGTAATTCAACTTTTTCGGCTTTCCTTGGCTCTTTTTGCTTTGTTATCAAGATATTTTGCCCTTTTCCCCCCTTTGATGGCCCCAAAAATGTTACTATTTGGCTTGGCTTAAATGTGCACGTAATTAGCTTGGCTTCACATCAAAAGAGTTAAAGGCCACATGTAATACACAAGTGCAAGAGCTCAGAAACAGAATTTTGTTTCCTTCTTGTGGCCCTCAAATGTCATATGGATCAATGATGTCCATTAATGCAAAAGTGCGGAATGACAATAATCTGATATTTCATACAATCATGGAAAGCTATTCTATCCGATCTTTTTTTATTATATATATATGCATAGATAAGTTGAAAGTGCTTTTGAATATATCTTAAGAAATATTCCAAATAAGGGCTTGAAATACTATTTTCTTAAATAAGAGTTTAAAGTGGATCTTATTTTAAATAAGGGCCCGAAGTGCTATCATTTTCTAAAATAAAGACTTGAAATAGATTTTATTTCAAATAAAGATTTGAAATAACTATGTTTATTTTAAATAAGGGCCTGACTTTTTGGTTGATAAAGGGTATTTTAGTCATTTATTTTCTTTTCAAATTTTTTCTTTTTTCTTTTTTTTTTTCCTTTTTCTAGTTTTGCTTTGGGATTGACGAGGGCTTGGTGACCCTCACCTGGGGGAGGCCATTTGGTGAGGGTTGGCTTCGCCTAGGGCCGACGAGGGCTGGTCAGCCCTTACCAATGGTCAGTGAGGCTCGTAGAGCCCTCGACCCTCATCAGCGACCACTGGCCCTTGCTAAAAAAAAAAAAGTGAAAAAAAGGAAAGAAAAGAAAAGAATAAAAATAATTTAAGATTAAAATTGTAATTGGACGATAACACCTCCGACTAATCAGAATATTTAGCAAGTTGACGACGGTGAGGTCAAAGCCTTATTTGAAAAGACCATGACCACTTTAGATCCTTATTTGAAACAACCATGGTCATTTTAGGCATTTATTTGGAATTTTCACTATATTTTATAATAACAATAGATATATTCGAGTGATGTCACAAGTTTTTGATAGTCCTTAGGATGAGTAAGACGTTGTTTGAATGTTGAACCAAACCAAGTCACATTGATACAAACTACAATAAGGACCACGTTAGTGACCTTTTCATCAAACGACCGTTTCCCTTTTGATCAAATCATATCTTACATCAAAAGACCTTTCCTTTTCATTCAATAAATCTTCCATGCATGATTGACCTTTTGATGTGCGCTTCCTTCATATTATACTATTATCCATTGCTATTTTCTATTCAAGCCCTGACCAACGTTGTGCCTAGGTTCTGGTCGTGTAGCCATTTTAGACTTGATCGGAGAATAGGTTCTTTTGGCCATTTTTTCTTCCGTATAGAGATTGGTGATAAGCTTTATGAGTATTGCTAGCTTATCTCCTCACACAGCTAATGATTAGCCGTTCTTAGCTTTCTTCATTTGGCCTCATCATGACTTCTCTTCTGCATGTGTTTCACCAAGTATAACTTATTTACTAAGTTGACTCCTGGTAAAAGTTACTTGAAGCTAAGAATTAACTAATTGTTCTACGATGTCTGGCCTTCTTTAGTTTTCATCCCTTCATCTCTAAAATTTAACTAGATGGTGCATTTTAGGCATCTTTGGTGAATGGGGTGTACGATGCATGGCTATGTTAAGTTAGGAGAGAAAGTAGGCAGGCATTTGATCCAAAACTAGAACCTCAACATAGTGGACGCTATATCCTTCAGGCAACATATATATGCTAAGATGGGCAATTGGGATGATATCTTGCAACTGTGAAAACTATGAAGGAAAATAAAGTAGTCATAGTTTCTACTTGGAGTTTCATTTAGATTGATGGGATTGTCCATAAATTTGTTGCCAATGATCCTGCCACGCGCTCCCAGACGCGATGGACATTGTTGATGGAATCGTGAAGGAACGGCAGAGTAAGAAGGAGGAGGATGGTGGCGCTGGAGGAGGGGAGGCAGATGTGGATGATGATGTTAAGATGATGAAGTTAGGAGTTCTGGTTGGGTTCGCTTCGACAAAAGGGAAGCTGGAGCCGACACTATAAGGAGCAGCATTAGGGGTGTGACTTCCAGGACTGTCTTACCTATTTTCTATATCGAATGGTCTCCTTGAATTTCATTTTGTGATACTTGGTTTCTATCCTGCTAGAGACTCGGATAGCTAGAGAAAGCTGTAAAAGTTGGGTTTGTTCGAGCTACTTCTTTTGTGCTATATATTTGGATGGAATAATGAGAAATGATTCAAATGAAAAAAAAAGGACAAAAAAAGAATTAGTGGAAGTACACGCCCTTTGTTATTGGACATCCGTCTACGACAAAAGCAAGGGCAACAATATCGAGCTCTAGAAATTATGGTACAAAGTATACATTTTGTGACATTATTTTTTCAATCGATCATTTAAGTGTTATAACTTTAAAAAAAAAAGTTCACTTGAGTGATATCTGCTATTTTTTTGCCAAAAAATCGGACATGGCATCAAAATATTTGATGCTTGTAGTTAAAATATTGTAAAATTATAGTATTCAAATCATCAATTTGAATTATGGGTATTGATTGGTCAATTTGAATGGGGAATGACAAATAGAAAACCTAATCGCTAGTGAATAGTTTTTTCTTAGCCAACCGAACTTGCTACTTTGTTGAATTTGGTTTCTTTAATTAGAAAGCCGAATAAATTGGGAAACCCCAAAACTAATGAGAAAAATCATAGAATGTCAAAATTGTTCTTTTTATTAATGAATTGCTTACTACTCAATTATTATCATACAACTGAGAATAATAATAATCACATCGAATCGTACCAAATTATACTGGGCTTGGTTCGGTAGTAATTGAAAAAAGAAAAAGGAAAAAAAGAGAGACTACACTAAACAAAACCATGATTACTTGTCTAACGAATAGAGATTATAGTTCCTTTTTTCTTTTTTTTGCTGCTGCTTTAGATTTGGGTTACGATAGATTGATGCTCCCAAAAAAAATTGAGCATAGAATGGAACCGTAATCGGATTAATTGGCGAAAACTCGCTCTAGACGCATAGGAGCACTTACAGTTTCAATACAGCCCAAACCTATAACATAATCTTACAAATCACAAAACAGAGCACAAGCAGAAAGTGAAATTCATTTGATATGTTGCTTTGGAAAATGGTAAATTCTTGCACAGGAGCAAAAATCAACCATCTGTTCCCAACAGATCAAATTGCGTTTCCATTTTTCATTTCTAACCCAAAAAGAAGAGAAAATAAAGGGGAAAAAAAAAGAGAAGATAAAAGTGAAAAGAAAATGGAAAAAGGGACGAACTGATTTTTCCCTCTCATATTGCTTTCTTCTCTTCATCATCCTCTTCCACCTTGCAGGAATCGTCACCGCAGTCGCTCCCTTCTGTCGGGCTCTCCAGAGCCCTCTTTTCTTGCTCCTCTTGCTCCTCTTTCTCCTCCTCCTCCACCGTGTTCAGCTCGTACTTGCAGTTCCTCTCCGCTTTCGCCTTCAACACCTCGAGCAACTCGCTCACGGCTCTCTCCTTGTTCCTCCGGTTCTTGATCAGCACTTCCATTATGTCCACCGGCGTCATCTTGGCCTTCTCGACCGCCTCTCGGAGTTCGCTCGACACCACCTCGCTCAGGTCCTCGGCCGCGCTACCCAGGTAGTTATGGAGCAGGATCTTGAGCGCCGGGTACGAGCAGTAGCTCATGTGGATGCGCATGTTTATGCGGCTTCTCTCGAGGAATGCGGGGTCGAGCTTCTCGATGTGGTTGGTGGTTAACACGAAGATCCTCTCGCTCCCGCAGCATGACCATAGGCCATGGGTGAAGTTGAACAGCCCTGAGGGGGTGACCATGCTGTTATTCCCGTCCTCGCTGCCGCGGGTTGCCTCAGGCGCGCCGGGGTCGTAGTAGCTACGAGGTGCTGTGGCATAGGGCGCCTCCGACCTGTTGGACAGACTGACCGAGCAGTCGGTGCCGGTGATGACGACGATGATGGACTTGGAGCTGGTGTTCATGAGGAGCTTCCGGAGCTCGGAGTTGGTGTGCACATGAGGCAGCTCGAGTTGGTAGATGTCGTAGCCGAGGAAATTGGCCATGGCGGCGATCATGCTCGATTTCCCCGTCCCGGGCGAGCCATAGAGCAGGTACACCCGATTCCAGGCCCGGCCTGCCCGCTGGTAGAAGGCCTGCCCGGCCGCGAAGTAGCGGAGGTCCTCCATGATGTCCCTCTTCCTCTCCGGGTCCATGGCCAGCGTGTCGAAGGTGCTCGGGTGCTTGAACGGCACGGATTCCCACGGGTGGCCCCTGGAATCGATAGACCCGCCGCGCGAATGAATATAAAGGAGGCGTTCTCGGTTCTTGTGGAGGATCTCGTTGGCCTTATTTATGATGTAGTCCAGGTAGGAGGAGAAGTAGTTGAGGGCCTGGTTCAGGAAGTGGAGGGAGGCGACCCGGAGCTCCAGCGGGAACACCACCTGGAGGAGTGTCCGGCAGAAAGCCAGGACGCCCAGGAGGGAGGCCAGGGATGTCCAGAACTCCTTCATTTCTGTGCGATCTGTGCGCCTCTGCGCGCGTCAAAGTTAGAGACTGGTTTTTCTCTGCTACTCCGCCTTGTTGGCACAATCGTGTACGAAGGGTCGATCCCATCTAGAAGCACGCGGGCACGGAAATTTATTAACTGTTGTACTGGGAAGACGTTGGGGGAGGGACAGAAGGGCGATTGAAGAAAAGAGGCCATGCCGGTCCCCTTCAAAGCCAGCAGAAGAGCACCACGTGTTCGATTTTAAAGAGAAGAGATTCCATTTGGAGTCCACAAGTGGAAGGGGGAAGGTGCGTTTCTCTTTCCTTTGTCCCATTTTTACTTTTCTTCGTGGAAGTGCCCAAGAACAGGGTCGCTCAATTCCACGGCACGGCCACAATAATTGTATAAAATCCGGACTAAAGGAAACCAACCCATGATCCGAACATAACTAATTCGATGTGGTCCTTGAAGTTTTGGTTTTTCGCCACACGTTTTGTGTAACATTTATTTTCACGCGTCGGTCTTGTACTCAGAAATTCATAAATGCATCAAAGTGGTCCTAAAGCCAATTCATGTCAATTTCGTAAGACGTCATGGGAAAACTGTCCACTTAGGAACGACCCCCGTCCCCCTCTCAATTCGGAAGTCAAAAGTGGGGTGGAGTGGGTGCTGCCGTGCTGGTGAGATGGGAGTCGTCGTCATTGGTCTATGATGCACTGTTCTTCCACCAATTTCTCCCTCTCAAAAAAGGAACCGCTCGCTCTTGGTTTTGGGGATGAGGGCGATAGGCTCTGGCTTAATATAATATTTCCGTTACAAGGGAAGGACGCTGATGATGAAGAAAACAACAGGGGAAAAGGGTTTTGGACTTTTGAATATTAAGAGAGAGAGAGAGAGAAAGAGAGAGAGAGGGGGGATGGGTGTTAAATTAGGGTTCTTGAGAACACCCATCACCAAATCCTTATTGCACCGACACCCATTTGGCAGGTAAGCTTTGCTGTTTGATAGGGTGCAAAGCCCTGGCGTGCACATCACAGTAAAAGGGTAATAAATATTGAGAAAACTCTGTAACTTCTTCAATTCAATTGCCAAATTAGGGTTCTTGAGAGCACCCATCACCCAAATCCTCATTAGGGAGGGCATGCAATGTTATGTAACTTTGTTGTTTTCACGCAGTCATGCGGTGAGCACAGATCAAATTATTCTTTCGCCTTTTATTAGAGAATATCTTGTGCTCACTGCAATGAGCAACATATGCCAATTTGGGTGCGAGGGAAAATGAGTTGCATATGTTAAAAGAGAAATCAGCCCCCCCCCCCCCCCCCCCCCCCCCCCCCCCCCCCCCCCCCCCCCCCCCCCAAAGTTAGCATGTCATATACAATCTTTTCCACAACCATTGCCAACATTGGATGCTCGAGATTTCGTTCTCTTGTATGCTTTAACAACGCTCTCGCGCCCTGACCTTTCCCAGCTTTTCTCTGCCCCTAGAGGGACCAGATCTCAAGCGGCCCCCCAACAATTAATCCATCTCCATTGATAATGGCGTTTCCTCCTTGGATTTAGGGTGGATTTAGTTCAACTTTGCAAATGAATTTAGGTGTAATACAAATGTTGAAAGTCAAAATTCTTTAGGGAAATGCAAATTGCATTTTGTAAAAACTCTTTGTAAAAGAACTTTAGGTTTAAATAGTGTTTGGCAAAAAAAACTCTTGCAATGAACTTTTACTGTATCTTATATGTATATTTTTATCAAAAAATAATTTATACATTCACTAGAGCTGATGAAGGGCTACGACTGCCAATGCGTTAGATTTGGTGCTAGTGACCATTAGTTCTAGTGGTCATCAGTTGACGTTGCCTGACCTTAAGTAACCTTAAGTGGTCCTCAATGAGAGTCACGTGAACTAGGTGAGGGCTGCTAAAAGACGTGGGACCTCTAGCAGACGTCGCTTGGGTTGTGCGACCCTCGTTGTCCTTTCACTAGACTAGCCACCCTTGCATGAAGAAAATGAATAGTTATAAGAAAGGGGCAAAATCGAAAAACTAAATAATTAATGAAGGCAGTTTTGGAAGACAAAATCTTTTAATTCTAATTTTAGCATTCTCCAAATATTGAGTGGAAGTAACATTGAGCTTTTGGCATGTATTTGGGTGGAAGCTATTTTAAATACTTGTCAAACACTCCAACATTTCTTCACATGCCTTCGTCAAAATTGAACTAGGCGCACTTTTAATGCCCTATTTTCAAAACCCCTTCGTAAGTGGGATTTAATCTGGTAATTTATTATTAGTAATATTTTAATTTCTTTCGGGTTACAGGTGCCTAGACCCACCAATGGACTCTCCAGGAGAGAACAGAGGCTGGTTATGATGGAATTGTGTGCAGGGATGTTCCGATCCTTCAGACTGTCCGTAACGTCTGAGGCAGATCTTATTTAATTTCCTGCATTTTAATAATTTCCCCCCCCTCTCTCTCTCTCTCTCTCTCTAGATCATTTAATTACTGCTTTAATTAATAATTTCCCTCTTGCTATTTTAAGCTCAGCCCCAAAAAAACGGTGTTCTTTCTTATTTATAGAAAGAAAGGGTGGTTAGGTATTTTGATGCTGATTATTTAACTATTGTGCTCATTTTCACGTTGCTGCATTCCCCACTCGCACCGACCTCGCGTGACGTTCAGTTCCCAGAAGTGATTTCTTTCCCTATTTTTACCGAGAAAAACATACCGAATTACTTCGATTTCGTTAGCCAATTTAGAGGTCACAATTTGTATTTATGGAATTACTTCTTTCCACCTTTAGATTTTATTTTACCCTTGGCATTTATAATTTGGCTTTCATGTCATTTCAAATGCCTCGGCATTAAAATATAGAAGGCATTTTCAGGCAATGTGATTACATTCATTAAGAGTCAATTTTGTCGGCTTTCTTTGCCAAAATCTAAAATGTAATTCAAATTTTAAAACGTTATAAAAAAATAATCTGTGAATATACATGTTAACATTTGAATGTTGTGAAAATATAAGGAGTTTCGTCTTTTAGAAGGGACCAAAGTTGGGAATGGACGTGATTTATGGGAATATCATACGGACCATGTGCCATCGGTGCCTTACCCAAGTAAAAATGGGTGAGATGTGACCATAAAATCACATCCCCTAAACCCTCAAATCCCCCCACCTCCCTTTATGATCTCCCTTTTCCCCTTAAACCCTGGCCGGGCACGTCCCTCTAAAGGGTATTATTAAAAGTCTTGAGAAAAATTTTAAAATAGTGTATTTTTTTTTTTTTGGAGTCAAGTTTAATTTTGAAATCCGACCGAAAAAAGAAAGTTTAAATTTTGATAGGGACTGATTTGACTTCGAATTAAACGAAGTCACTCGGTGCCTAATACGCGTCAAATTGCCGTCTCCAATGGACTCAAGACCTCAACTCGTTCTCTTGCTTGACTGTTGGAGACGACTTTTGAGCTTCGCAGATCGTCCTTTTTATTCTATCTTGGAAAATATCTGGTTAGGTTCGATTCGACAAAAGCAAAGCTAGTGCCGAAAATATTGGGACGTGCATCAAACAAGAAGGCGATGGGAGCGCGACACGTGTCCTCGTGGGACCCATAAAGTCAGGCGCCTGCTCTCAACTCATACGGGAGCGGCATTAGCGCCGTGATGAAGCGGCAGTCTAAACAGTACGTGAACGGGAGAAGAGGGTATAATTGGCCATTGCTGATGAAAATGAGAAATAGCTCAATTTAGAAGAATTCATGGTGTAAATTTTCTTCTTTACGTTTTGGTTTTGAGCATGGCAGGCTCATTGTTTTGTTTTACAGTTAATTTGGCATCCTGAAGGAAGTTCATGGTTTTTACTAGATGATCTTGTAATGGCTTTCAGGACTATCCTACCTATTTTATATATTGAATGGTCTCTTTCATTTTCATTTTGTCATACTCGTTCTCTATTTTGTTAGAGACTCAGATAACTAAGTTGCGTTTGCTCGGGCTACTTCTCTTGTACTACATATATTTGGATGGAATAATGAGAACTAATTCAAATGAACAAAAAGGATTAAAAATAAAATAAATTAAATTACTAGATTAAGTACATGCGCTATGGGTGAGCGATTCTAGATTTTAGTGTTTCCAAGTTCTGTAGAGGTTTCACTTGAAACCTAGAACTTGCCCAAAGGTCGGTTCCAAGATCTACCCAAGGTTCATCTAAATTATTAATTGAATAACTGCAGTGAATTATCATTTTTAATGATCATAACTTATTGTTATAATTCACTGATCATAATTTATATTTAGACATATGAAAAATATGAAATATTAATAAAGTAAGTCTCATTCATAAAATGATATATTAGTGGTTTCATATGATACATTTATTAATGAATGTCAAAGAATACCGTAGGATCATTTTTTTTTTAAAGCGTTGACTTGAGTGATGTTAGCTATTTTTTTTTGCTGAAAAAGACATAAATCAAGAAAAACATAAAACTTGTTTTAGGTTTTCGGTTACAGGTTCTATATTCCAAGTTATTACCAGTCCGGCGAACATAGATTGCAGTTCTTCTTTTTGTTGCTACATTAGATTTGGGTTGCGATAACTCGATACTCCCAACAATTCTTGAGCATAGAATTGGATTCATTGGCGAAAACTCACTCCAGACACGTAGAACGAGCGGAGCACTTACATTTTCAATACAGCCCAACCTTTAACATAATCTTCGAAATCGCAAAACCAAGTACAAGCGGAAAGTGAAATTCATTTGATATTGTACTCGACACGCAACTTTATTGGACTTCAACCAGTATTTAGGTTTGCCCAGATCCGCTGGAGTCGTGAGATACGCTGTTATTTGAGCATCTTGAGCGAGTGATAACTAAAGCCCGAACCTTCCTTGTCCCGATGTAGTTAGGAAAATTTCATAACTTAACAACACACGGCCAAACCAATTTGAAAACTTGATTATAGCCCATCGCCCAAGAGAAGCAAATAAAGTAGCGGACTGGATAGCTAAAGCGCGTAATTATCTTCCTAGAGATTGGCTTACTAATCCTCCTAGTATTTTATGGGACCTTATTGTTCTGAGGCCCAAGTTTTTTGCGTTAAGTAATGAAGCTCGACTATATTTTCTGACCAAAAAAAAAAAAAAAAACACACACACACACACATGGCCATCTGATCTCTAACTACAAAGATTCAATACCCAGCGGCATGGAATATCTTCCATCTTATCTATAACCACTTGGATACAATTGTCAATTTACCCGTATTCTAAATTTGAATGGACAACTTTCCATAAATATCTATAACCATTTGGATATAATCATTGACTTATTTCATTACCAAATTTGCGAATAGATAATATAGGTTTGTGTATTGCGTTATCTAACCAAATATTTATCCATTGTTTGATTGTTTTCCTTAAAAAGGAAAACCTAAAAAATATTAAGTTTTGATTTGATTCTTGCTAGAATATTGCTTATTTTAGATTAGACTGCATTTTAAATCTGGCAATTTCTTTTTTTCCGAATTTTTAAATAAAAATCCAAAAAATATTGCTTTAGGATGAATTAGATTTCCTTTCTTAGAATATATGGTATATTTAAATATTAGGTATTTTTTATTCTGAATTTTAATTAAAAAAACAAAAAAAATTATGCATGCGCCACGTAGAATTAGTTTGCATATTGCACATTATATACTAAATTGCACAATTAGGGACATTTAAATTAAAATGCATGACATGTTATGATAGTTGCATCTAATATTTGCCCGTCATTAGATTAGGTCATTTAATTAATGTTGTGTGACATATAGTTCGTTGTTAAGTCGCATGTTGCATGTCATTTTAGTTAAGCATTTTTGTATGTCATTGCATTACCTTGCATGTACTTTTTAGGTTTCATTTAGATAAATGGAAACCCAAAAAAATGTGAGTGATTGTATGTTAATTAGAAATCATATCTATGAATATTGATGTAAATTTTGATTTAACATTGCAAATGCTTTTATTGCTATGAGGTAAGTCCTATAATCTATTTATCGCCTTATTAGGTGTTAAATTTGTAGTTTGCACACTCGTAAAATCACCTCACATATTAAAGAGTAATAAAATGGAGTCCAAGCTATCTACTAAATATTATTTCATAAAAGAACGGTATTGAAAATGTATTAGATGACACTAGTGTAACCAAGTATCCATACCCATAATCTCTAGTTCTTAGTAATATGGTAGTAAAATATTTTTCTCGATACTTTATTTGGGTTCTAATTGATTCACCGTAAGCTAGTTAGTGACGACTCCAAAATGAAAATGGTTTGCATGATAAAAACTTAAATCTTATGTTGCGAATTTGTTGCCCAAAAAAAAAAAAAAGTTCGAATTAGTATGGACTTGAGAGAGTCCGAGTTAAATTTAGGCTCAAATTTCTAAGTAATGCACCACGAGGGTAGGTCACAACAAGACTCATTTCTACAACATAGGCCTTCGTCTCATTTTTTTCCTGCGGTCTTATGTAATTGGGTTCGGCCCACATATACGTGCGCTACAAAAGGTTAATATCAACATTTAACAAGTTCACCTTTTCAATTTTCTACCTAGTTTTTTGAAAAAAAAAACTATTTAGTTTATTAATAATTTCCGCTTTGCCTCCTTTTTCGTTTTCGTTAATACTGGGGCACGAGCACCAAATCTAGCAATAGGCAACCCAAACTCAATAGCCCGTCCTAAAATTAAGGTATCTTTTTTTTTTTTTTTAATCAAACTCGGAGTTTTTCTTGGTCGAATTAAAGTCGCAGTTGACAGTATCAATTATTAATTTGTAACCCCTGAGCTCCATCTCTTGTTAGGGTTATATTTTCAAGAAAGATAAACGAAAAATATCTTAAATTTATTTTTAAGTGACACAATTTGTTTAACTCAATTGAATTTATGTGACTAAAAAATGAAAGAAATGCTATGATTTATGTAATTTAGCAAAACTCATCGACAAAGAATAAAATATATTCTTGAATATTACACCTTATTTATTTATTTATGAAAAGACATGTTTTATCTAATTCAACCACATGTACTTAATTAAAATGGGAAAAATGGTATATTTTATTTAATTCAACAAAACCTTAAGAAAATAATATATGTTCATATGGCTCCATTTGTTTCGATGAAAACATTTTTCTCATCTTTCCGTGTTCAGTTCGTTTAAGAGAATGAGTAATGTTTGCCTAATCTTTCATCTCCTATTGCAAATGCCACCGCGCATCTGTCCGAACTCTGCGAAACAAGCTCTTGACAACGACAAGCAGCAAAACAATCAGCTCAACGAGCACACTTCAAAAACTACTTGCACCAAATTGTAAATGACTGATAGCATACAAGTAGTACCTATACCAGGTATAAAACTCTAGATGGATGATTAGTGAGCTCCGCCATCTTTAGATGGATATTTCCAAAGAATGAGCTGGTTCTTAGTAAACCCGTGAGAGTTTCGCAATTCCCTCTCGCTCTTGTCCCACGGCAGTGTGAACATCCTCATTAAGTCTTCCATCCTTGAGACAGGTAAGTTGGTTCCTTGTTGTTTTGATAGCATTAGTGTTTCGTCTGTGGCTGACAGGTTCTTATTCAGGCTTAGTTTTTTCGCTTTTTGTTTTTGTTTCCTCTCATGCAGCTGAGAACTTTAAGAGGAGGCCATTGACTCCGAATTGGTTCTTTAACCTGGAACAATCACATACTCACTACAGGAGGCATGGATTGTAAGGTCATCAAATATGATGTGAGACTTAGATCCCACATTGTTGGAACCTACAAGGGGCATCGCCAAGAAGTCTGCGGGCTGAAATGTTCGCCCTCAGGAAAACAGCTGGCTAGCAGAGGAAACAACGATCTCCTCTACTTGTGGGATAGGTCCAGAGACTCTTCAAGCACTCAGTGGGTTCACAAGATAGAAGCCCACACAGCTGCTGCAAAAGCCCTTGCATGGTGCCCATTTCATGGCAACTTACTGGCCTCAGGAGGGAGTGACTGGTGCATCAAATTTTGGAACACGTACACGGGCACGTCTGAATTCAATGGACACCGGTTATCATGTTTGTGCACTGTTGAGGAACCAGAGGGATAGGGAACTGCTAAGCTCTCATGGGCCTACTGAGAACCAGCTCATTCTTATTAAAAAATTTGGATGTGAGCACAGCGGAAGCATGGTTTTAGTATTAGTTATAATTTTTGGTTAGTGACGTGTGCAAGTGTATGGTATATTTTGTAGATGATGGACAAGAGACAAGATAGGATAATTGAAGGATAAAGAACATGGAATATAATTTATCTAATTGATGAAAATGGATAGTACAAGATATTTTGATATAATGGAGGAGTATTTCATAACATAGAAACCATCTTAACTCTACTCCTCCACACACGGTGGAGGTCTAAACCTCACACCCAAATGATGAACTACAAGGCTACCGCCTTAAAAGATTCTAGACTTCTCTTGAATGCTAGACTTCTCTAGACTTCTCTTACATGCTGGAAATTTTCAGCCACAATTTTTTAACCATCCAAAACTTCATATAGAGAATTCTAGATTGTAGTTTAGCAACTCTAGGAAATTCTAGAAAATGAATCACAATTTCCAACAATCCCCCTTGATCCATTTTCGGGATACTTTGGACATTGTATCATAAAGTCTTAGACGTACCTTGAAATTTCTTTTGTAATTTGTTCCATGCCTTTTATTCCGTCTTCATTCCACGATCCCTTGCATTCTCTTATCCAAACACTTGCACTTGCCTTTGAATGTGCATGTCTTTTCTTCAACAATGTCCCATATGTTTTGGGCCATCAAAATGCTCTTAGTTGTAGTTGTTATCTCGGGCTCGAGCTCTGGCTCTCGTAGGCTCTGGCTTTGGCTCTGGCTTTGGTTTTGGCTCTAGCTCGGGCTCTGGCTATCTTTGCTCTTACTCGGGCTATGGCCTTTTTTAGTTGAGGATGGTAAGGACAAACGACCATAACCATCCAAATAAACCTGGCTCTAATCCCATGTTAAAAAATTTGGATGTGAGCGTTGCAGAAGCATGGTTTTGGTATTAGTTATAGTTTTTGGTTAGTGACGTGTGCAAGTGTATGGTATATTTTGTAGAGGATGGACAAGGGACAAGATAGGATAATTGAAGGACAAAGAACATGGGATATAATTTATCTAATTGATGAAAATGGATAGTACAAGATATTTTGATATAATGGAGGAGTATTTCATAACATAGAAACCATCTTAACTCCAATCCTCCACACACGGTGGAGGTCTAAACCTCACACCTCAAATGATGAACTACAAGGCTATTTATAGGCATAAGTCACCGCCTTAGAAGATTCTAGACTTCTCTTGAATGCTAGACTTCTCTAGACTTCTCTTACATGCTGGAAATTTTCAGCCACAATTTTTTAACCATCCAAAACTTCATCTAGAGAATTCTAGATTGTAGTTTAGCAACTCTAGGAAATTCTAGAAAATGGATAATCATTTCCAACAATTCTCTGGAAATATCCTTCTATGCGAAGGATGGCAGAGCTAATTGGACACACATCTAGAGTTTTATTCCTGGCACAGGTACTACTTGTATGCTTACCAGTCATCCATCGATGCAACTACTTTTGAAGTTTGCTTTTTGAGTCGATTGTTTTGATGATTCTCATTGCTGCAGAGTCCGGATGAATGCATGGTGGCATCTGCAGCAGCAGATGAAAGATTGGTGTTTTTTTTTTTTTTGGGTAAAAGGTAAGGAATATATTAAAGAAAGGCCAAATGTACAAAAGATCTCGACACCAGGAACTTGCACTCCAAATGTAGGAACAAAAGAAGTGGAAGGGTGACGAGATGTAAAAGCCGCAAAGACGGCACAAGCACTACAACAACAAGACCAAACTAAGCACGGCTAGGTCAACCGGCTTCCAAACATAAAACAAAAGCAAGGAGGAGGCCACCGTCAGATCGAACGACCTACGGGTCCCCAGTGAAAATAATAGGGTCTAGGCCCCAACTTCTCTGCAACCTTCTGTTTTTGAAATTATCTTTGACATTCCTGAAAGTGATAGCCTTGTCTCGGACCACTTTGAAGAGGTGGTTTTTCATGGCCGGAACCGAGAGATGCTGGTCTCTAAAGATGATGTTATTCCTGTTTTTCCAAATGATATGACAAAGCACGCCAAAGGAAAAACGGGCTATGCACTTGTAGAAATCTTTACCCATCAAATAGGTAGCTGCCATCGGAAGTTCTCCCCCCAAGTTCTGTTACGCCAAGGTAAATTGCATCTGGAAGCCCAAAAGAAAGCAACGCTAGTCGTGACATAGCAATAAAAAAAAAAGGTGATCAACAGAGTCAGGCATATTCTTGCAAAATGCACAGGCAGCACTTCCAATTATACCATAGGATAGAAGGAGATCCTGGGTTGGAAGCCTGTGCTTAGCCATGAGCCAAAGATTGAGCTGATATCGAGGCACTATGGCGTTGTCCCACATGAAAGAGTACCAATGGACCCGCGTCCTCTTCTTCCTGATGAAGTTCCACGCCGATGCCATAGTGAACTAGCCCGAAGAGCTTCCACGCCAGCAGCAACGATCCGGGACACCCGCCATGGTCGAAAGAGGATGACCCCACGATTCAAGCACCATCCTGAGAGCTTGGCCAGCATCTGAGAAGAGGTCAGCAACACAGGCTTGCCTAGAGAGCCCTGAGCTGTAGATAAGAGAATCTGAGAAGATCAGATTCAAGGTCCCTCTAGGGTGCTAGTTATCAAACCAAAGCGAGGTTGTTTGGCCATCGCCAATTTTCCAGTAGAAGGCCATCCTGAAATCCCTTCTTAGGTTCAACAAGCTCTTCCAGTCCCAGGATCCAGATGTTGGCTTCCTAGCAACCCAAAAGTTCTTGTTTTTTAAGAAGGTGGAATGGATCCATCTACACCACAACGCTTCCTTGTCGGAGAACAAGAGTTAGATATGCTTTAGCATGGCGGCTTTATTGCAGTCTTGGAGCCTCCTGATACCTAGTCCTCCTTCATAAGCCGTAAATGCCCTCTATTGCAGGTATCACCAGAGCTTTAGTATAAGGGGGGTACTTCTAGAAATTATTCTGTCGTTATTGTCTCTTGGTGACTGTTATGTCGTTTCTCTAATTTTCTTCTAATTATATTCCTCATTTAAATAGGAGGATCACCTAATGGGCAAAGAAGAGGTTGCGGTGGCAGAGGACGACCAAGAGCTAGAGGTATAGCATTCACAAAACTGAACATTTTTTTAGATAACATGGAAGGGAGGGTTTTAGATGTAGGATCTTGCATCGTGGTTAACCAAATTGCTTTCATACTCGGTTGTAATGGCACCAAAATGCTTGTGTACTTCTTTGAGGAAAATGTAGATGGCAATACCCTGCTGCTGCATCTGCAATCCTTCAGATGTTTGCTTTCTGGTAACAACCTATAATATTGCTTGTTTCAAGGAATGGTTTTGTGAATTCTGAGTTGTGACGACGGAGGTTGTGACCATAACCAAGGATATGCTAAAGGCAAGAGGACATGGTTTTTGTGGCTGCAGATGGGGAGGATACAATGGACCTCACGCTGGTCCACAGCACGACAGAGGATACAATCAAGAAGCACCTTCTCAAAACTGCAGTACTCTTTTAATCGTTCTTTTTTCTCACGAACAAGTCTGATTTGATACTATTTTCATTAATGGTTAGGGTCTACTTATGTACTGAACTGGATATACTTCTAAGATTTTCTGGTCCACATTTAAATGGAGTTAAAGATTCAAAAATTGTATGCTATAATTGTTCGGATCCAATGATTTCTTGGAACTGAAAGTAAAAGAGATCATGGTAAACTTGATTATGGTTGATTATGAACATCCTGGACGTATTTGAATTGCTTTTTGAGTTCTATGTGAGATGGTGAAATTGCCAGTAAAAATATTGATATGTATGTCAATGCCCGTGTATATAGGTCGTGACTCTTTGCTATTCTATTTTGTCAAAGGCACGAGTTCGTCGCTACTATAGAATCAAGAATGATATCTAGTAGTGTTTAAATAGGTTCAACATCATTTGTGTTGAGAAACGGATTCCCAAAATGGGACGATCCAATACTAAATTGAACGGCAAAAAAACATATTTGGAAAGCGAGCCCAGAAAACATATGTTACACCGATCATAAGGTACATTACTAAGTCAAACGTACCTTATCTTTCACAGATTAAGCACCGTGCAGTTTGATGAGGAATTCTGATATTGTTCTTCTGAAAAGCGTACTATTTTGGGGTGAAACTTTGGAGAAATTGAGAGAGGGTAAAACAGGGCAAAAACGTATTCTCTCCCTTTCTCAAATTACGTAACCTCTCCAAAAAATAACCAATTGATCATATTTTAGTTATTTTTATTCAAAAATCCCCATTTTCTTTTATCTACAGTAGCCGCCTCTTCTTCTATGGGCCCTTCATTTATGGGCCGGGTTTTTTGGGTCCCACATGGGCGGACAAGCCTTAATAGGCCCATCAAACATATAAAAAAAAAAACCCATCAATTTGTTTGGCAAAACTTTTGAGACTAAGACTCCATTTGTTTCGTGGAAAAATATGGCATTTCTAGAAAATATTTTCCAAGAAGTCAGTTTTTAGGAAAATGTAATTATTTCCCGGTGTTCGGATGAAACTTAAAAAATGAAATAGAAAATATTTTTCGCTATTTGGTAAGGAAATATTTTCCTTCATATACTCTTTTTCATTTATTTTATTTTTTTAAATGGATTTTCCATATTTTTTAAAATTTTATTTTTAATTATTTTTAATTTTTAAAATCTATTATAATTTTTTATTTTTTATTTTAATTTTCTTTTTTCTTTGTTTTTCGTCTCCTTCTTTCTTGGCCGGTTGCCGGCCACGGCGATGGCTCGCGACCGGCTATCGGCGAGCCTCGAGCTCGCCAACGAGCGCAAGCGTCGAGCTCGACGCTCGTCGGATCAACAGTGCGAGCTTGAGATCAATAAGCTCAAGGTTCGCCCGGCAATGGCTGACGACTAACCAAGAAAAAAAGAAGATAGGAAACAAAGAGAAGAAAAAAAAAAAAAAAGAAAAAGAAAAAGGAACTTAAAAATAATTCAAATTAAAAAGAAAAATAAAATTTAAAAATAATTGAAATTAAAAATTAAAATTAAAATTAAAAAATAATTCGAATTGAAAAAAATTAAAAAATTATTCAAATAAAAAAAGAAAAGAATAATAAGAAAGGTGATGAGGAAGTAAGGATTTGTAGATGTGTAAGATAAGAGAGATCAAGTGAGGAAAATATTTTCCACTTTTTAAAATGAAAAATATTTTTCCTTAATTTAGAAGATTTTTTTTCTTTCATGGAAAACATTTTCCCCAAAGAATTCATTTTCCGTGAAATAAACGCTAGAAAATCCAGAAAATATTTTCCCGGAAATTATTTTCCGCGAAACAAAGTTCTCTCCAAAAGTCGTTTGGTACAGTTTTGGCGGAATTGCAGCTACCCCCACACAAAAGAGGAATAATTCCTACTAGTATATTGAGTTGCTTGTTGATTTTACGAAGATCAAGCTCTTCATGGGAGTCTAGACCCTCTCAATTTCAAGTTTCTTTTTTGAGTGAAATTAAAATATCAGAGCCCATCTTCTTGTAGAAAAGATTGGCCCACCGTGCTGAAGCATAAGGTGTTATGTAAAAGCAGAACACTTTTGTTTTTTTGCGTATGCACAGAGGAGAAGAAAAGAACAAAATTAAGGATGTTGTGCCTTCGATCTGTCGATTGACACCTATGGAAATTTATTCTGGCTCCGCCGCTGATGCTGCGAAACGTAAATTTCTTGTTTAGGAATACATGGTTAGGCGGCTTTCTAAAAGTTATTATCCACTCCTGCAACTTTGGAGGTGTTGCCATGATGAAGTTGTACCAATCAAGCTAAATGTCCGACGTGTGAAAAGAGAGTCAAATATATGCATAATGATCTCACCCAAATTGGCTGATCTATTCTTGGGAGGAGAGGTTTGAGTTCAATCCCGGTTAAAGCAAGTGAAGTACGTCATGCTAGTGTGCCTTGGATGACCCGCATTTCAAGGTTAGGTGTTAAGAGCACGCTGAATTATCCTGTGGTGCTTGGAATGTCACCAAAAGAAATAGAAGGAACCGTTTGAATGCTTCCTTTTGTCATGTATGGAGGTGGAGATATGCTACGGGAGGAATTGCTATGAATGCTTCGGTTTAACATATATGGAGGTGGAGATATGGTAGCACGTAATGTACAGACAACACCACAAATCTTCTAACTGAAAACCTATGTGACAAGAGTAATTGTACCCTGGTTTAGAAAAACTGAAGCTTTATAGATACTCTACTACTATAGAATGCATAAGCAATTGTAGAACACAGATATGGTATTACTCTCCAGAGAAGTTTTCAAGTAAATCCGAAGTCCTAAATTAGGATTCTTCTTAGGACTTTCAAGTTGAAAGGGACACTTAGATCGTGGAAACATAATGTTCTTGTTGCACCTGGAAGAGTGAGTCAGTGGTATAGGATCATGCAGCGTACATATGTTCAATAAGAGATGGCGATTCAACCAAGATTGAGGGAGCGCCAAAAACACGAGTTTTGCTTATGACTAGATTGTTTTTTTTACCTTCCAGCTGAATACAAAGAAATTTATTGTCAAGTTTTGTGCATCTAGAGAGCCAGAGTACTAGCACATTTCATAAATGCCAAGCATGATAAAATTTAAGCCTTGTCCAAATTCAGGGAAGCAAAAAAAATATTTTCCTAAATTTGTGCTAATGAGGAATACAATGCACATACTTCATGGAAATTGACCCCGATTTTTATACAAGAATGGATCGATGACCGGCAACAATGAATTCAAGAATAGTTAGGCTTTCTAATTATATCTCAGATTAAAATTAGCGAAAAGAGCAGGTGAAGCATAGCCCTAAATTAAACGGTGGTTCTCTTGCTGTTGCATTGAATGCTGTGGAAAGGAAGGAAATGGATCTCCAAATGGATCTCCAAATGGATTGGAAGAACCACCTGTTTGTGGCATGGGTTGAGGCTGTTGAGAATACTGCATGGCCGGGTCGTATGGCACCATTGTCATCGCATTGTGTTGTTGCTGCTGCTGTTGCTGCCACAGTTGTTGCTGCTGCTGAGCCATCAAGGCCATTTGGACATTGGTCGGGGCGGCTATGTTGCTGGACATTGCAAATGGGTCGGGTTGTGGTTGATGAGGATGAGGATGTTGATCAAATTGATTGTGCAGTTGCACGGCCATTCCCTGTCCGTACCCTGCATTTTGCAACTGAATCTGTCGCCTCGCGGCTTCATCATCATACAAGCTATCTAGCAATAGATTGTCAAATCCACCGGCCTGAACCAAAAGGTTATTCCGGTTGAGCCAAAACACTATTCAGGTCGAATTATCATGAAAGTAAAAATAATTATGCATAAGGTACTATTTTATGCCCGCTAACATAGTATGATTGTTGAATTAGTACTCCAGAAGTCCTAAATCTGTCATGAAACAAATAGAGTACTAAGCTTCAAGGTTGGTCCAATCAGATCTTGAGCCTTTTCTGAAAGGGGGATCAAATACACAGTCATCCTTGGCCTGATTTCACGTACGCGACAACTTTTAAGGATGCCACCTATGCAAGTTGTGGTTCTCGAGTCGGCCTTTTTCAATTACATTTTTCTTGAAAAAAGAACTACGATTTAATTGTACCAGTTTAAAGATTGAGCACTCGGATTACCTATTATAGATATTATTTACCACGTTTAGTTATACTCTTTCACCTAGTTGAATGCACATGCTAATCTGCCTATCGAATATATGTGACATTTCCCTAAACAACATAAAGTTACTAAGGACTCTTGGGAAAACATGGGCATCTATCTAACGGAGAAACCACAGCTAAATGAAAAGATTTAAGCCATAACAGACGTCTGCGGTAACGAAGATTCTAAAAGACAGCTCTGTGATATACTTACTTGACTAAATGCGTTAGTTAATAGTAGAGAATTGTAGAGAATTGTAGAGATTATTAATACAAACCATTCTCCTTTCCACGGGTTTGCTGATGTCGACGGCAGGAGTGGTAACCAGTGCTAGCTCCCAGCCAGAACTACTTGACATGTCCATTAAACTTAATCCTTGATTTGCGGAAGATGGGGGATTGCCACCTACAATTGTTTAAATTTTTGTCAGCATCTCAACATGAAGCACACAAAATCATCGTTGGAGCCGATTCGGGAAGAAGCAACATTTCATAGAAGCATATAGAAAGTAATAAGCAAGGTTGAACATATCTCACTCTTTAAGGTTATGCGATAATCAACAAGACGCTTGTCATTCTATGATTAATTGATTGTGCAAAATGTTGTAAGTCTACAAAACTAAAAGGAAACAAATTGCAAAGAACTTGAAAACTACAATGGTGCCATCTTTTCAACTTCAAAAATGTCATGGAGTTTGTATTAGGATTTTTATTGAAAATAAGTGTTAATAACCAGGTCATGAATTCGTTGAGATGACTGACCGGGTGGTATAATTGCAAGAGCCAAAGCATTGTTTTCCTCTAGTTCTGCAGCTTTAGGGTTTACTTCATTCAAACCCTGCAAGAAATCTAAAGTTTAACGCATGTATTTTTGACTTCGATCCAGAAGGAAACGCAATGTATTTATTCGTAATTACAAGGAGATCGCCGGTATCTGCGGTTGATATCACTGGCGCATCTTCAACCTCTTCCTTGGGTTGCTTCTCTTCCTCCTCTTCCACCACTTCATGTTTCTCTTCAACCTCTTCAACTTGCTTTTCGCTTTCTGATGGTTCCGCAGGTTCCTCTGTCTTTACTGATAGGTTATCGGATTCTCGATATTCCTAGCGAAACAATATTGTTACGTAAAGCACAAGCCGAGAACATTCACCAAGTTGAATCCAATAAACCATATTATGCTTACCAGTCTTTTGCTCACAGAACCTGTCTGAGGAGCTTCTTTAATGTATTCTTCCATGGTTGTAAGAAATGATGGAGGTGGCTGTTGCATGCCATTAAGACGAAAACGAAAGGAAGAAGGCTTTCTGAGATAGTGCTTTGAGGATCATGAAAATAACTCAACTTTCATTAAACATGATTAGACACCTGTCTTAGCATTGGAAATTGAAAATTCCTTGCCAGCTCCAAGCCCTTGCAGTACTCATAAAAGTCCGCCAAAGTTTCAGCCTGGACATAACCAAAGAAGAATAATCAAATGGGACAAAAAAAAAACTGAAAGCAAAAGCAATTGCACTTATATATATATATATATGGGGAGCCAATTTGAAGTAAAATCCACAATATTTTATGAAAGGGACGGGTGAAGTAACCTGCTGTCCAGCTCTTTTGTAAATATTGAGTGCCTTGACAGCATCATGTCTTGACATATCGAAAAACTACAGGAAATCAAATATTATGTTAAGGCAATGATGAAATAGTTTAACAAAGATCTAATGTTCTTTCTGCGAATATATATATATATTTTGGTGCCGTACCATGTCCACAAGGTTGATGATTCCGTCGTTAATGGCGCAATATATTTTGAAGCTCTCTTTTAGTACCAAGGCCAAGGCATACTGTATGAGATAATTGCAGTAAGCTGATCCTTCAGGCTGCAAATTTTGAGATGAGTGAGACAGTGAAATGGCAATTACCTAAAGCAATATCAATGCCAAGAATTATAACAATCTAAGTACATGGCAACCGATAAGGCGGTAAAGAAGCTGTTGTAATGCTGGTAATTGTTCTAGCAATTCCTCCCCATTCAAAAGTCGCGTTCTGCTGTGTGCCTATAATAATAAGATATGGCGAAAAAGAAGTATTTCAATCATGTTAGAGATTCATATAAGCGATTCGATTGAAAAATAAAATAAAAGAGAGGATAGAAATGAAAAACATATGCACCTTTGTTGATCCTGGGGATGACTTGGTTAAGCGCTCGGTTTCAATGTCGTACTTCAAAATTCTAAAGCACTCGAGTCGTTCCTCAAGAAAGAGAGCATAAGTCCGTACCCACGCAGAGCAATCCCATGCTACCGAAAGGAGAAAAGAAAGGAAATCATTTTCCAACATGTACGTTAATTTAAATTGGTGAGATTTGGGAGCAGCTTTTTACCAAGGGGGCTTGAATCGTCTTTGAAATAGGAAATCTGGAGAATTTGCCCTCTATGTGAATAGTTTAACAGCTCTTCTCTAAATGTTGGGTCTCCCTCTCTCAATGTCCTATGAATGACTATCAAAGTCTTCAACGCCACCTTACAGAAGAAACACAGAAAATAAAATACTAGAATCAATTTAAAAAGTATGGATATCACAATATAGCAAGTACAATGAAAACCCTAACGGAAAATTAAAATGGATTAAACCTCCTCCCGTGATTAAAACTTTCGTCTTTTTCATTTTATAATCTTGAATTTACACATCCTAAGATGTCCATTCTATTGCCAAAGTTCAAACACTTCCTGCATTTCGGAACTAACAAAGGAAAGGGCAGATCGTCCTATGCATTTTGGGTCAGCGATGTCGATCTATACACATCGTAAATTGGCAAAAATGGTCCTCTGATCTGCTCTTCTCGTTTGGTTTTTTTACGACATTTAGGTGACACGGAATCTTCAGAATTCGTTAAGAACTTCGAGGGAAATTGGACTTAAAGGGTTCATTTTCACAAATTTACAAAGTAATAGGGCTAAAAAGTTATCTTTAAGCAATGAACAAATTATGTAGGGGGATAAGAAAAGTCCTTACAATCCAATTCCGTGTCTTGGATAGTCTCTTCGAAAGCGCATGGATGCAGTATGCGACGTCTGCCCTTGGCCGCACAACTGATGTTGCCGAAAAGATTTCTGCAGGTGAAATTCAGGAAACAACAATGAGACTAGTCATGAAATTAACCTAAAATGGAAAAATTCCTTGAGAAAACAAGTCATGCTCCTGTTCCAGATCAAGACAGTTAATGAAAATGTCCAAATCCCGTTCTCTTTATCCACCATCGGAGCTCATTCATTGATATGATCTGGTATAGATACATGGCAGGGGGAATCGTGAATGAGATTATTCTAGGGGCGGCCCTTTCAACTCACTTCTAACGTGGCGTTCCTTGGGCGGACATTCAACATGATTGGTCGCTTTCACGATCGCTATATCCAAATCCTAAATGTCACCCAAGAGAAAAGAAGCACGGTCATCCACATTGACGAGGAACGTATTGAAACAAATCGATTAAGATGTTCAAATGGGGATGATAAAGGAAAAGGAAACGAGGCCACCTTGAATTCACTGTTGACTTTTGCCAGGCCAACCTTGGTGGAATCCTTGAGCGCTCCATAGGCCTTCCTGAAACTCTCAAACGTGCCCATTTCAATCTGGGTTTTATTAGAAAAGATCTAATACCTGAATTTCGAGAGATCCGGTTGGTGAAGTCTTTGATATATGGTGGATGGAAGGAAGAGAAAGAGGGAGACAGAGAGAGAAAGAGAAAGAGAGAGGGGAGGAATTGATCTCCAGATTGAGACGAAAAGCTAAACGTCCTCTTTCCTCTCTCTCTCTCCCCCCACCAAGAAACTCGCAACAAGAAGGGACCGACAGATGCTGCTTTGATCGTTTAATTCGTTGGAGAGGGAGCTGATGGACATTTTCTCACTAATTTTCTAGAGAAAAAAAAAACCATGGCCTCACATAGGTTGGCCTCATTTCATCTGAGTGATTAATCACACGGGATTCGAATAATTTAATCTTTGACTTCTCAAATGTAAATATATCACAAGGGACATAATCAGAAAGTGGCATGCACAAACTTTTAAAGAGTGGGTGAAGTTGCCTTTGTGTTCTAATTAAGAAATTTGTAATACGGCTTAGTTTTCTCTTCTTCTTTTTTGGGTCTGAAAACCGATGTCCTTTATTCAAGAATAAACCGCAGAGCCCCTTAAAATAGGCTTCATTACAAAACAAGTCCAACAAAATTTGGGGTGGAGAGGAGACCCAATTCCGAGACAGAGATTTCCTCCGCTGGGCTTTTGCAGCTCAGTTGGCAGTAGAGTTTGCTTCACGTAGACAATGAGCGATATGCAAACGTGAAAAGTAGGGATGAATATGGTTTAATAATAGAATTGGAATCTGAAAACTGGACGATGCGAACCGGTCTCGTACAAAGTTCTAGAGTTTCAGGGTATACATGGTAAGATTCAAGTTTTAAAATTTGAGGAATCTACTGATGAGTAGATTCAGACTTGAAACCTTGAAGAAGTGTTTGTATTTTTCTTGTTTTATGTTTTTGCCTAATTCTATGATATTCCATGACATCCAATGATAAGTATGTAATCTAAAGCCATTAGTCCGAGCTTCCATTTCCATCAATAGTCGACATTTACTTTGTTAATGTTCTATATTTTTCCTGAGTCAAAATATGAGTTGTGGTCAGTGTATTAATAGCAAATGGTAGTTATTAGAGATAATGATTTACTATAATCATTCAACTAATAATATACCTTGAAACCAACCCTAAAACTTGTGATATGGTAAGTTTTTAGTTCTTGAATATATAAGGTAGGTTTCAGATTCCAAAATTAGGGAACCTATTTTGATATAGATTCCAAATGAAACTTGGAATTGCTCATTCTTAGTGAAAAAGTAGGGTAACAACTCTAGGCATCGAATGATAATTGCATGTGCATCTCATGGTATGCATGGTGAGTTATCTAAACATCAAGTAGAGTTAAACCCATCAAACAAGTGGGTTGAGCAAAAAATGATCTGGCCTAAATAGACTTATTTAACTCGTTCTAATCTATTTCCATATAATGTAAGTCTAGTGACCAAGACCAGATTTGACCAATACCTAAACGATACTCAACTTATATTGCTAAAACATTTTCAAATTTAACCTAATTTAAGAAAGCTCATTTCTTAAAAAAAAAAAAAAATCTAGGAAAGCTCATAACTAAATTGATGTGATAGTATAGAGTAAGTGAGCGCGAGATTGAGTGAGGGTGAGAGAAAATGAAGAGAGAGTTCTAGAGGTAAATTTAGTTTAAATAAGTGGTAAACTCATTTATGACTTATTTAATGCACATTTATGTAAACCCGTTTACTAAATATAACTAACCCATTTAAATACTCAACCTATCATATATTTGTTAAGAAATTGATTTATAACACATTTTGACAGGTCTAAAGAGAGTTAAATTGTCAGACTCCAACCAAGGTCTTCAAGTCTTAGAGGGAGTAGAAAAATTAGGGTTTCAGATAGGGCCAATTATTTCGCAGAAAAATTAGAATTTCAGATAGGGCCAAGTATTCCGCATGCACGATTGATGAATCAATGAGGACTCCTTTGGAGATTTTGCATATGCATGCAACAGCGCCTTTCATGGAGCCCTCCTCGAAAGAGCCATTGATGTTGATCTTTAAAATTCCTACCTTCGAGGATTTCCAGATTTGTGGAGAGGCAGGAGAAAGAAGGTTTGAATTTTGCTTGAAATTCCATCTCCAGTAATTACTTTGAGAGACGAGTGCTCCTCCCAAAACTTGTGTCGGGCCTGGATTTTTCCTAATATGGCTTCCCTTTGGGGTGAACTTTAGAGGATGTGATCAATGTAACGCTCTTTTCACTTGGCCACTTTTTGACCCAAAAAAAAAAAAAAAATCTCATTTTTTCCCTTCTTTATTTGACCAAGTCAAATATTACACAAATGGCGCGAACCTGCCTAATCTATTTTTTTTTTTTAAATGAAAGATATAATATGATTATGATATATAACAAAGACAAATAATAATGAAATATTATTATACTCGGAACACTTTAATAAAGTTGTAAATAAGTTAAAAAAAATAAGCACATAAAATAGATCATTTTTAGCCAAAAGCATAATAACTAATCTAAGTTAAACTTTTTTAAACACTTCAAAAATAATTTCGAGCTACACTCGGATCAACTCGGTCTAATTCGATGGAACATTGTATTTATCTTTAAGACTGGGCTTAAAAAAATCAACATGAGGCCTGCGCGGCCCGCTCTACTTGTGCTCACCCATTTTTGCGGTCTATAACAACTTCGGTAACACCGTAAATTTGCCACGGTAATAAATAATATATGATGTAAAGACAACAAATATTTCACCTAAATTTTTTTTATGACATTTGTAAAATACAGAGCCATTTCCTCGCAGACTTCCGGTGGTATAGACAAAAAATTAAGAGAATGTTGTTTGCTCGCCTTACCTTCTTTTTACCTATACTCTCATATGCATCTTCACGACAAAGATTATAAGATTCCCTGCTATTGGTTGCTTATTTTGCTACCAAAGGGTTAGCCATTCAAGGGATTAACTAAGTTCTATTGTTGAAAGAAGGGATAAATGTAGTGAAAATCCTAAAATTTATTATGAAAGTGTAATCAAGTTCTAAACTTTCAAAAAATGTAATCGAGTCCTAAAATTTATCATAAAAGTGCAATTGAATCTTAAAACTTTAAAAAATCTAATCAAATTCTAAAATTTATCACAAAAGTATAATCAAATTTTAAAACTTTCAAAAAGTACAATTAACGAAAAAAAACTTGATCGAACCGCTTGAAATGACTTGATTTGACAA